>CM019823.1:5900200-6482411 GCA_009763385.1 Coix lacryma-jobi var. lacryma-jobi | reverse complement strand
TACTTAGTAGCTTTAGTGTTAGAAGAGAGGGAAGGGAGTGAGGAGTTCCACGGAGGAGTCCCGGCCTGTCGGGAATCTTCTCCAAGGTGCGCCTCAGCGGATGCGATTCTTCTTGTAAGTGTTACATCTGAGTCCTTCTAGTATTTAATATTCTGGTCTGGTTATTTAAGTTTACAGTTCTTTTACTTGGCACATTGCTTTACTTTATTGAAGTGCTCTAGGCCTAATAAGCTTAGCTTTAGAGTAGTAAGATTAGTGTAGACGTGGTGTCTAGGCTATATCTTGCTAGTGTGGACTTCTTGTCGCACTTGTGTAGACGCCTGGTGGTAGAGTGACAGACACAACCAGTGCTTGGAGTTCCTCTCAAGTGTTGTAGGCAAGTTGAAAATAATAGTTGGGTAGCAGCATTGCCGCCTCAGTAGTTGTTAGGTGAAAAACCTTTTAATCAACTACTGTTTCGTCCTTCGCCCCCAGTAAGGAATGAGGTGGTAAACCTCAGTACTCTTAGAAAACCAGAAACCAGATATTGATATTAGGAAGACCTCTCTATCCCAGTTATCATATACCCTTTGATCATCCTTTGACGACCCTACTTCTAGTTAATCCACTTCACGTTCCCTGTGGAAATACGATACCTGGAATACTCCTGGTGAAAAGCTACGATTGACTACCGTGCGCTTGCGGTATATCCATTTGCCACTTCTGGTGTCAACAAGCATCTCTGGTGCCGCTGCCGGGGATTAGGCTCCATAGTCTAGTTCTAGTGGTTGCATTAAGAAGTGTCAACAAGCTTTTCTGGCGCCGTCGCCGGGGAACGGTAGCTGTGTTAGCTAGAACAAAGTCGTTAAAGTTATCGTAGTTTGATTAGAACTTTTATTTCATAAATCAATATGGATCAAACAACCCTTTTTGACTACACTGCTCCATCGGGCGCTGAGTTGGAGCCGCCTAGTTCATCTCATGCCATTTTGGCAGTTTGCTATGAGCTTCGCCCCAGCCTCATAGCGATGGTTCAGGAGAATCCCTTTTCAGGAGAAGTAGATGAGAATCCTTATACCCACCTACGTGATTTCGAACAACTTTGTTCGTGTATTCACATCCAAGGGATGAGGCGAGTCACTCTTAAGTGGAAGCTATTTCCGTTCTCGTTAACAGGAAAAGCTAGACGCTGGTATACTCGCTACGTTGGTAGTGTGAACGGAGAATGGGAGAAACTGCAAGCCATGTTCTGCTTAACGTACTTTCCCATATCCCGCGTAGCTCGTCTTCGTAGAGATGTGCTAAACTTCAAACAAGACGAGAAGGAATCTCTAGGTGCGGCCTGGGCACGACTTACAGACTTAGCATCCTCTGGCCCAGATTTAGCTATAACCGAGCCAACCCTTATGCAACATTTCTATCTCGGTCTTAGCCAAAA
The DNA here is from genome assembly GCA_009763385.1 of Coix lacryma-jobi var. lacryma-jobi. Lineage (NCBI taxonomy): Eukaryota > Viridiplantae > Streptophyta > Magnoliopsida > Poales > Poaceae > Coix > Coix lacryma-jobi. The sequence goes on along the minus strand of CM019823.1, from coordinate 6,480,994 downwards.
CTCCGCACAATTCCTTGATTTAGCCTCTAAAGGAGCTTTCCTCCATTTACCCATTAGTGAAGGTAAGGAAGTCCTTGCGACCATTCTCAAGAACACCCCCTACACCGATGACCATGGTGAAACTCTAGAGGAAGATCAAACTCCTAGGGACGAACCCATGACAGCCGAAACTCCTTTACCTATACCTCAAGCTGTCAGACCTGAACCATAACCACCTACTCCTCCAAAGGAAGAAGTAATTCATCCTTTGGATTATCCTCTAAATATCGAGACAAATCTCTTCGCCGATTATGGCAATGTCTCGAAACAACCTGTCTAGAAGAGATCCACAGCCCGTAGAGCTCCTAATAACCACATGCCAACCCAGTTTGAGGCAAGTTACCTTAAGGCGACTGCCCAGGAGCTCATGTCTATTATGAGCAACGAATGGTTCTGGGAGACTGAAGCATCTTTAGATGTCGTTAAGCTTCTGTCCTGTTTCACATCCATACCATGTGCCATCAACAAGACGGCTGTAGATTCTCTCTATGATCCCGCTGTAGGAGTAAATTTAATGTCTAAATCATTGATGTTAACAATCCTAGGTGAGGAACCACTAAACCCGACCAATAAATTCCTTAAGCTTCCTTCTGGAAGATTGGTCGAGAGTTGCGGGATTGCACAGAATATTTCTATCACAATTAACAAGGTTAGCTTCCTCGCAAACTTCTATGTCTTTGACATAGATGAGGTCGACTTGTTAATTGGGCACCCACTCATGAGATTCATTGAGGGATTTCATGAAGGGAGCCTTAAGGGTCACCTTGGGAAGGATCTAGATCTTTCAGTTCCTTTTGCCGGCTCCGTTAATTCGATAGCCGAACCAAAACCCGAGGCTGATCCAATAGAGGAGGTGATGTCGGTATCTTCACTAGAAACTTCCCAACCCGATCTAGAAGAAGACGCCCATGACTTTATCCAAGAAGAAGACACTGACTTAGATGAACCGTTAGACTTGGATGAGTCTGAACCTCCACCAAAACCCTCTATAGAGCTTAAGCCACTTCCTTCTGGGCTTAAGTATACCTTCCTTAATGGTGATAGAGAGACTCCCGCGATCATTAGTGATCGACTTACAACGGAAGAAGTTTCTAAACTCATCACCATCCTAGAAAAACACCGACCTGTCTTAGGATATTCGTTGCAAGATCTCAAGGGAATTAGTCCCGCTCTTTGCACACATCGCATTCCGATCGAACCCGATGCTACACCTTCTAGAGAGCCACAAAGGAGGCTCAATAATGCGATGAGAGAAGTAGTAAAGAAGGAGGTCTTGAAGCTCTTGCACGTGGGCATAATCTACCCTGTTCCAAACAGCGAGTGGGTCAGCCCCATCCAAGTAGTTCCTAAGAAAGGAGGGATGACTGTGACACCCTAGTGTCAAGCACTGCATTAGGCACTGCAATTATATACTAAGAAAGCATAAGCAATGCGTTGCATCATTTCATGTGTATGAGAGTGCTTTTGTCTTTTGTTTATTTATTTGGATTTGGATTTCTATTGGACTTGATGATCTAAGTGGATTTCTGTTTTGGCAAAGAGTTTTATAAAATAGAGAACATTGAGTAGAGTGCTTTTCATGTTGGAGTTTTGACCTAGTTCAAAATAGTTTCTTAAATAAAAATAAGTCAAACAAAATGGTTTATATTTCAAAATTGGCTTTGTTTATGTGGAGGATTTAAAAATGGTTTTCAGAAAAAGTGTCCTATATGAAAGTTGTAGAGAAAATTATTTTGAGCAACTTTTTTATTTGGGTCAAAACCTAGTTTGGAGTTTTTGAAACAGTTTTGAGTGGTCAAACTTGGAAAATATTTGGAAAAAGAATACGAGAAAAAGGAATTTTTCCCGCGCCACCTTTCCGGCCCATCTGGCCTTTCGGCCCAACCCGCGCCCGCTCCCGCTCGCCCGCGCAGCGCCGGCCCAGCTTCGCCCGCGCAGCGCCGGCCCACTCCGCGCCGCGCAGCACCGGCCCAATCCCGCTCGCCCGCGCAGCGCCGGCCCAGCTTCACCCGCGCAGCGCAAGCCCACTCCGCGCCGCGCAGCACCGGCCCAACCCCGCAACGCCGCGCAGTAGATTTTCTGTGTTTTGCTTTGGAAATTCATGTATGAAATAATATAATGTTTCTGTTCATGGAACTTTCTTGATAAGCATAAAATATGAATTAGAATCTGGGAAAAATATGAAATAGAGTTTTGCACCCTTTTCCAGTAGGGTTGTAGTTCAAGTGGTTTATATTGCAGTAGATTTGTTTATTTTGTGTAGGCTTGTATGTTTATGCTCTGCCAGCAGTATTCCTACAGTAGGATGTGTATGAGTAGAAAAAGCCAGGAAAATCATGAAATCTGCTGTTTGACACTTTTTGAGTGAGGAGCTAGTTCAAAGCACCTTTTTGGGCAGTTTGCTTGTCATTTTTATATCTGCAGTTTTGTATTTTATTTTTGGCTGAAATTTGTTCAGTGGAGTCCAGCAACTGTTGTTTGCCTTCTGGAATTTTCAGTGGATTTTTCTGAGTCCCGAAAAGTGCACTTGCAGTTCAAACATAAGTTTCTTTTGAATTATTAAATAAGAAAAAGGTGAATAAATGGATTTTGTTTTATGAATTAAATAAGTATTTACCTCAATGTCAAAAGTGGTTCAACAAGTTGGGTTTGTTGGTTTGCAAGAAATGCTCTTTTCATACCACACATCTTGCACCCGCATTGTAATTATTTATTAATCATCGCATGCAATAGGATCGACCCCTCTGGAGCCCGACCAGGAGCCAGAGACAAACGCCGAGCAGCAGATCCCGGAGCTCCAGCAAGCCGAGGAAGCCGACCCCGCCTGCGACACTAACTTGCCCGAGTGTCCCCTACCACGAGGCCTCGGTCTTCACCCAAGGCAAGCCCCGGAGCATATTAAGCCTCTTATCTTTTGCAAATTAAATTACTTGAGTCCTTTTATATTGTGATGCATTAGGTTAGGAGTTGGAATGAATCCTACTTGCTGCATTACCATTCCTTGGTTATTGATTAATATCTACCTTGTTATCCTGTTACTTATTTATAATATAGAATTGCTTAGTTGCTTAATAAAAGTAGTAGTTAAGTATGTTTCTGTAATACCCCTGATGGGTATTTACCGGATCACGGTTGGCTATATTTGCTATCGTGGAAAAGAACCTGGAGTAGTAATGAAATACGGTCAACTGGAAGGCAAGGCACAAGTTTGGAAACTTGGGGCAGTCCATCCGTTGGATCGTGTAGGTTTGTATCGATGTTGGCCCTCGTTCATTTTTGAACGCGCCCTTTTACTTAGGGATACTGTCGGTGCCAGTAATCATCGACCCCAAAGCCGGTTAGAAGCTGTTCGGGCCGGTCTCAACCCGTGTCGTGCCCTCTAGTATGGAAATTGCGATATGCCGCGTGAGGCCATCGCCAGGTTCCAATTGGGCGGTCCGCGCTGTGAGCCGCGACGATTACCACCACGAACAAGCATCGAGCGGTTGCCCAATGCATGGACCCGACGGGGAAAGTGTGGGCTGGTATTAAAGGTCTTTCACCAGCTGGTTTGGAATTCGATTCGAGTCGCCGTCTCCCCCGGTTAGTGGGAAACTATGGCGAGCTTCACCACGATACAACTCCATGTGATGATTTAAGGTTCAACTAAAATGTGGATAAGTCAACTAGATATGGTTATATTATTGATTGATAGATTCAAGTGAGTGCTCTAGTACAGGTGAAAAACCTAGAATTAAGGAATAGGTCTAAAAATGGCAGCTCATCATTATCATCAATTACCTCTTATCTGAAATTGAGCTTTTCGCAACTAAAAGATCCCAGCTCCACCCAAAAGACCTTGCATACCCTTGGAGTCTTTATTTTCAGTTGGACGGGTAAGTCTAGCTGAGTACATTCCCGTACTCAGGGTTTATCCCGTTGTTGCAGATGGCCAGGTCTACTTCGGCTATTGTAAGCACTGCCTCTACCCAGTGGAAGGTGATGAGGAGTAGGCCCAGATCAGGGTCGTCCAGAAGCTTCCCTTTTTCTTTTGCTGGTCTGAGACTGTTGGTGGCACATTATCTTAAAAAGGAGGAGTGAGTCGTGTTGAGTGGGTTTTATCAAACCATGTTTATTGGACCACACGTGTGGTGGTCGTGTTTTAAACTACTTCAGCTTCCGCACTTTTAAAATTCAGTATTGTAATAACTCCATTTTAAATTCCGCACTCTGGTGTTAAATTCGGTTTCGTTTTCGCTGAGATGTATCTTTACGAATGTAATCCTTGAACGATGCGATCCTGTATGATGTACGGTGATAGAAATCCTTCGAGATTTCCGGACTACCGGGGTTATATGGGATCAAGTATGAGTCGAAGTCAGACGGATTTGGCTAAGACAGTACTTGAACTCTTATAATCAGGGCGGTTCCGCCACAACCACAACTTGGTAGTTGTGGAAGATTGCTCCACCTCTTGGTCAAGTGATGATGATGATGTTGATCGACCTACAACAAGCTCACTTGACAAGGTTGATGGTGATGATTCAAGTGTTGCAAGTAATGATTCTACTCCAACCAAACTTGATGATGTTGATGGTTCATGCTCGGTTGATGATTGTGATACTACTACAAGCCCATCACTACATTGCTTCATGTCACAAGGTGACACCAAGGTATCTAATGCTAATGTGGTTGATCATGTTGATTCATATGATGAGCTTGTTAGTAGACTTGCTAGCATGACCATGTCTTTAGAAAATGAGAAAACTAAAACAATTAAATTGGCAAATGAAAACTCATTTCAAGAACTCATGTGAAGAACATAAGCACTTACTTGATGTTCTTAAAGCTTCACATGATGAGTTAGTTGAAAAATATGGCTCTCTCATTAAAGCCTTTTCAAAGGAACTTAAAAACAATGAGAGCTCATCACATGGATCAAATGATCAATTGCAAAATGTTGCTAACCCATGTGATGTAGGCAAGAAGAATGTATCCACCTCTTGTGATGATTTATTAGCTATGCCATGTTCTTCACATATAGATGCTTGTTCTACTTCTTTGTCTTGTGAGACTAACTTTTGAAGGAGAACAATGAGCTCAAAAGTGAAGTGAAGAATTTGAGCAACAAATTAGAGAGGTGCTACAATTCCAAAGTCACCTTCGAGCTTATGATGAAGAATCAAAAGAGCTACGGTGACAAGAGTGGCATTGGTTTCAACAAAAGCATGTCCAAGGGGGAGAGAAAGAGATTGAAGAAGATGAAGAAGCAAGAACAAAAGAAGCTAGCTCATTTCATGTGCTTCAAATGCCATGAGATGGACATCTTGCAAATGCTTGCCCCAATGGAGAAAAGCTCAAGTTGAAGAAGGAAGAAGAGAAGCTCAAGCATGTCAAATGCTTCAAGTGCTGCACTAGAGGACATCTCACCTCTATGTGCCCAACCAAGCAATTGGTGAAGCAACAAGATGAGCCTCAACCAAAGCCACAAGTTGAGCAAGAAAAGAAGCCCCAAGTTCAAATCAAGAACAACCATCATGATGGTGACTTGATGATGAAGAAGAAAAAGACGGGGTGGAAGAACAAGGCATCCAACTCATATCCAAGATGTTAAGATGATGATGAGCAAGAATCAAGATGAGAAGAAAGATTTGACTCACATCAAGTGCTACAAGTGTGGTGATATGGGACACTTTGCCTCGAAGTGTCCTAACAAGCTTGAGAATAAGGCTCAAGCAACTCATGAGAGGCAAGGCAATGAGAAGCAACATTTGAGCAAGGAAGAGAAGGCTCAATCAAAGAGAGTTTGCTACTCATGCCGGGAAAGGGAACATGGCTAATTCATGTCCCCTAGGTATGACTTCTAAGCCTATTTCAATTGATGATAATATTGTGCTTAGAAAGGATGACAATGGTACCACATTGGTTGCTATTGCAAAACATCCGCTACTCATACTAAGGCATTGCCTAAGTATGTTGCACCTAACTTGAGAGGACCCAAACTAGTTTGGGTACCATCAAAAGGTGGATGAATGTGTGTAGGTACCATGGCATTGGGGCTTGATTCAATTTGTTCCATATTGATCATCATGTGATTGAATCAAGTAATGAAGCTTATTGCTATTCTCATCCCAATGCCAAGTCAAGTGAAGTGAAGTCCAAGTGTGCTACAACATACAAGTGTCACATTCTTGTTGTGGTGATTTATTGGAATATTTGAAGGCTTGCAATTAAATTGAGTTGAAGCTTGATATTGAATGATCATGAGCTACTAAGGTATATTTCTAGTTGATCATATTCTTTTGGGTGCATATGAGTTGATTGAATTGGATATATATGCATGTGTTGCTTGCTATGAGATGTTTGAATGGATTTGATGCTTAGTGATCAAAATTGAGTTAGTTTGATTGGATATATTCACAAGATGACCTTTAGTAAGTGGATTTGCATGGATTTATGTCTTGTGTTGATGTTCAAGCAAGTTTATCTCAAGTTAGATTCAATTTGAGAACTATAGCTCAAATATAGAAATCTGTCCAAAATCTGAAATCTGAGCTAGCTGTGATGATAGCCATGTTTGAGTGATCAAATCTATTTGGATTGGCTTGAAATTTGGTACACATGCTCTACATTTATGGTATTAGTTGATGTAAAATCTCATATGATTGGATAAGTGAAGCTTTGTTTTGGAGTGGATCTTATCAACACATGTGCAGCAGTTTTCAGCATGTTGTAGTTGGGGATGATGTGAAATCTGGTAGCAATCTAGAAGTCCAATGAATGTCAAATTTTTATGGCTACTAGAATACATAGTGAGGCACATCTTCACCAAATTTCATGGCAATTGGATCAATATATTGTGAGATATGATCAGTTCTTTGAAGAGGACAGAATCTGCCAGAAAAGTGACAAGTATTGGATTGATCACAAGTCACTTTGATTGAAAGGCCCTCAAGTTGGAATCATGTTTACAAGTGTTTGAGGGACCTATATTTGGTTTTGAGATGATCTATAAGCATGACAAAGATGAGTACAAGTTCATTTGATTGAGGAGTGTATTTGGCACACATATGGTACTCAAATTGAAGATCAAGACCAACATCAAGATGAAGATGAAAATCAAGTTCAAGTATCAAATTGAAGATCATTTGGAAGAAAGAAAAGGACTCAAAGATGGATTCAAAGTCACATTTCAAGAAGAGTTCAAAAGGATCAATCAAACAAGGTCAATTCAAGTAAGTATCAAGGATGATTCTTTGGAGAGAGGTCACTTCTCCCTTTTGTAGGGGCTTGCCGCCTTTGGTAGGTAAACTGTGACGGAACGACCCTAATCCCATGACCCACGTGTCCCTGTCAACCTCTGACAGCCGAACCCATGTTCCATGTGATTAAGACATGTTCGCCACCGGGCTACATCAGTGCCCAATGTCCGCAGGATCATCTCATAATTCGGTTACAACATTGCAGACTTTTACAAATAACATCGGAATAAAGCGGAAGACTTAAATAACAATAGTTTTACAAAGCAGGGTTCCAAATAGAAATTAAGGTGCAGTTATTACAAACCAAGTTCTGATAATGAGATAGACATAGGCAACGTAGTGGAGAACAGCAAAGATACTTATAATCACCCAGCCCGAGGGTGTACAACTATTCTTCGGCCTCATCGGCCTCTTCCTGGACGATGGTCACGCAGCAGGGTGCAAGACACATCGGGGATTCTGTCATACCTGCAGCATGGGTAACAAACCCTGAGTACTGGGGTACTCAACAAGACTTACCCGACTAAAGAAAAAGGGAGAAGACTCAGGAATGAGAGGCTTAGGGTAGTCAAGGTAAGGCTTAAGCAAGATCAAGTATTTTGCAGAAAAGCATTTTGTAAACCTTATTTTTATTTTTGGAAAGATTCAGTATTCCTCAATTCTTCATCGTTCATGATTCATTTTACATTTCAAACATTCCTAGTTGAGAACCACTCTCCGTTGACAGTCAGTGGACCAAGTCTCCATAACCGAGGAGCAACGTTAATCCGGATAAATAATACTCAGCTGAGGATCCCTATCCACACTGCATATGTAGCACCCAAGCTTGCATATGCCAACTCGTCTACCACGATTCCTCCAAGATTGGGCCCGGTCCTACGCCACCCGGAAGTACAGTACACCACTCCTATCCAGGTACGACGACCACGTGGGTACATGCTACTTCCGCCATCTCTCCACTCCCAGTGCGCGGTTGTCGGTCCAATAAAGGATTCCTCGGAGCCAGAGCTTTCCGAGTATGTGAATAGTTACAAGTCTTGACCAGCAGGCCCCCATACGGATGGTCCCTAAAGTTTTTCCGTCAGCAACAAGCACCTTGGGACTCTAACCCAAGAGTACAGGTCCTGTCGGTTTTTCAACCCTGTCCCGGTCGGTGTCAACTGTTGAGTCCCGGACTACAACATGACGGCACCGTACGCGCGGACAACCTCTTCTCGACAATGACCACATGCTAGCTAGGCAAGCAGCCATCGAACGGGAAGTAAAGCCAAATTCCCGTAAAGATTCTTTCAGTGATCACACTTTTGAAATTGGCATTTTTATTGCAAAGTCTAATTCAATGAGCATTGCTAAGCATTTTTCAAATACTTTTGAAAAGCAGGTATCGGGTGTATCAGTGGTCAAGGTGGATAGTGCATCAATTAGGATAGCACACAACTCCTATAAACCTAATGCAATAATTTAACTCAAAAGCATTTAAGGAAATCATTTTATAAATTCAAGGAAAGGGGTTAAATGCACCGGGGCTTGCCTTGAAGAGCAAAAGGGCGGCTCGGGGCGGCAGGGCAGTGTCGGAGCTCGGGGTAGCTCGGGGCAGGTTCGTCAGCGGCTGCTCGACTTGATTCTTTCCTTCGGTCACTATACGGATGCAAGGATGTATGCTTATGAGGATGCTGACATGAACAATACAGCACAGGACAATTCTACTGTTTCTAGAGTACAATTTTTCGGCGCATAAGTAACTTCTAGAACAGACACGAAGTTACTTATCTTGATCTCTAAGCAAAATTAATCAATCTATTAAGCATCATTTATCCGACCTAAACACAAAACAAGCATGGCATCACAAACATCATAGACCAAAAGGGTGGGGGTCTATGAACATCAAACAATCCTAAAGTCACTCACATAGGGCAATACAAACATCGAACTCTATTTGATTTTTCTATTTTTTTAAAATTATTTCAAAGGTCATTTTATGCAGTTGCTACCAAATTTACCCAATTAATCTCATAAGTTTATTATGGTATAAATAGATGTCAAAAACAAATTCATAATTTTGGAGGTCATTAAGGGCTTAACGAAATCAGAACATTTAATTAACAAAAGGCGCTATTTTACAATTTAAATAGAATACCCAAAAATCAACTTGCTCCAAAAGAGGCCTCAAGAATTTCACCAGAGACTAACACTGACATAACTAGCACATAAAAATTTATCTCATGATTTTTGAAGCTACACATGATTTCTAAAAATCTAAAACCAGTCATTTCTAATTAAAAGGGAGATTTTTCAATTTTCAACTTTTTGCACAAAGTCCAAGTTTCATATTTTTCTAAAATACTACATGGTATAAAGAGTCTACCCATAAAATTTTCAGAATTTTTGGAGGCAACACAGAAAATCACACGAAAAGAAGAAAAGGAACACTATTCACAACTTCCCAAAAAGGAAAAGAGCACTGTGCTCTTTCCTCGCAAGGCTCGGGCGAAACGGGAGGCGTCGGGCGAATCGGAAGACATGTGTTCGCCGAGGCCTGGCCTCGAGCGAAGCGGTTTCTGTTCGCCGAGGCCTGGCTCGAGAGAAGCGGGTTCGGGTGAAACGGGCTCGGCGAGACGGAAGCGACTGCTTCGTCCGAGGCCTGGCTCGGAGGCTCGGGCGAGACGGAAGGCTCGGGCGAACAGCAGGCGAGGCGTACGGCGGGCCGCCGCTCGGGGCTCGCGCTGGGAAAGCCGAGGGTGGGGAAAGATTCGCGGGGCTCACCGAGAGTCTGGTGGGAGGCTCGGCGAGGCGGTGCAGGGGTCGGAGGAGGGAGCTCGACGGGGGTGGTGCTCCGGCGGAGCTCTCTGGCGGCGAGCGGCGTCCGGCGGCTCTGTCCACCAAAAGAGATCACCGAGGTGGCGGTAGAAGCGTACGGAGGTGAGGAAGAGAGGGCAGGGTCTGAGGGACGGGAGGAACACTCACGGCTGGCGAATTCCTCTTCTTGCCGAAACGCGGCCGCTTGCCGGAGTCGGGGACGAAGCTCCCGCGCCGGCGATAGGAGGGGCGGAGGGGTGAAATTGATTGCTCGGGAAGGTTGGAGCAGCTCAAGGGCGAAGGCAACGGTCGGGCTCGACGGGCGCTGGGAGGTCGGTGGTGCGGAGGCGCCGTGGTGGCTGTAATGGCGGAACCCGGCGGCTTCTTAATAGCCTTGGGCGGAGTTGGGGGGGTCCTGTTAGAAGGGGGGGAGCGTTCGGGGCGACATTAATGGAGGTAGGGAACACGGTAGGGCGGCTCGGTGCGGGCGGGAACGCGCGCGCGGCGGGGCGGCTTGCCGGCGGCCGGCAACTGCGCGCTGTCCGCGGCCGAGGGGAAAGAGGAAGAGGGTAGGGGATGAGCGAGGCGGCGGTAGGTAGGGGCCGAGAGGAAAGGCGAGCGCCAGAGCTTGGCCGCGCGCGGCACGGGCGCGGGTCAGCCGGGCTCGGCAGGGGCGGCGAGGCTCGCGCGCGGCGCGGCGGCCTTGCCGGAGGCCGGGGCCCCCTGGCTTTAAAGTTCGTGCACAGTGACGATATTTAAAGCAAAACTTCCCCTTTCTGAAATTTTGAAATTACTCCCAAAACTTGAAACTACACGAAGAAAACTCAAAACACCAAAGTTGCTTAAAATTTTGAGATCTACACACTTTGCCAATATAAACTTTTTCTGAAACTCAAAAGTTTTTGAGATACTTTTGAAAACCGAAAAAGGGACAAAATTTAAGTTTGGAGGAATTTGAAATTACTTCTGATTTTGTATTGAAACTTGAAAATCTGCAAACACCAAAGTTGTTCCTCTTGAACAAGATCTACAACTTTCCAAAAGGACCAACCTCAAATTTTGAATATTTTTTAAGTTAATAAAAGAGGGGTAAAAAACCAGGGTTGGAAATCAGGGTTTTTTCAAAAGGGATTTAAATTCTATTTCTGATTTTTAACTTTGATCAACACAACAAGTCATCAAGACACTAACTGAACAAGAAATTACACAAGACTAGGCACAGAGTTGAAATTACCATTTTTGCCCTTTAGGAAGATTTGGGCTTTAGGGTTTTTGAAAAGAGATTGCTACACAAGTACTAAGCAAACATAAATGCAAGGCAAGAATGATTAATGACTAATGATGATGACATGTCAGGTTAATTACATCTTAAACACCAGAGGCGTTACATAAACCAAGCGAGGCTTGGAAGGCTAACAAGGAAGTGGTGATCTAAAGTATCATTGGAGATGCTTAGTTGGAGCAATCAAGAGATTGATCAAGAAAAGCAAGCAACACCCAAATAAAAGCAAATCATGAAGATCTCAAGTGGTATTCATATATGCAAGCTATGATCAAATGAATAAGCAAGACAACCACAACAAAATAGTGCACTTGATCTTTAGGTGGTTCTCAAATCATATGGGTGAATAATGTATTCAAATTGGTATCTATTGGTCTTCACCAAGCATTGAAATGGACCTCACATTGCTATTTGGAGCTTAATTGTAATCAAATGACTATCCTCTACTCCAAGATAGCAAAGGTATCATTGTAATGTGCATGATCATATTCATTCCTTACTAGTATGCGGTTAGTGCATATAGTACATGCTCAATAGGATCATGCATAACAATTGAAAAGTTTAAATTCATAGCCTACCACTATTGCTTGATTGACTAGATGATCTAGTGGATAGTATATGAGTTTGTTCATGAGCTAGTGAACCCAAGTACTTGATCTAGAAGATGAGCATTCAAGTGTCTAATTCAACGTGAGTAAGATAACCATTGAAGATGTGTGAAGAAGCTTTACTCTAGAGCAAACCGAGTTAGATATCTTGTGCAAATTTGCTATTTCAAGTCACAAAGAAAAGCTCATGAAGATGACAAGAATTCAAGAAGAACAATAATGCAAATGGATATCAAGTTAAACATTCATTCAAGTGGTATCCTACAAGACTTCAAGTGATCCTCAACCTTAAGTGATCAAATCAAGCAAAGCATCCCTCACCAACAATAGCTCAAGTTTATCAAGTGAATGACTCATGCTAAAAGAGAAGGTGCCTCACCGATTGGTATCAAGGTCAAAGATCCTACAAGTGGGTTTCATGCATCTTCACAAGGTATCTACAAGTAGTGTCATTCCAACATATATGGTAGTGTCCATCAAAAATGAAGACTCAAGTATCAACCATCTACCCCAGTCCAACCCTTTGTATCAAGAGAAGCATGCCTTTTATGGTCATTGATGACTGTAAGGACCTGTATGGCCTAGAGGGGGGGGGTGAATAGGCCTGTCAAAAATCACAGCTTAAAACTAAATTAGATAGGCCCGGCACTACCGCCCTGTGCCCGGCACTGCCGCTCCCCGGCACTGCCGGCCTCAGCGCGGTACTGCCGCGCAAGACCAGAAGCTGCAATTCGAAATCTAACCACAATCTGCAGATTCTATATGAATAGGAATGTAACAATAGACTCTATGAACCAGCAGAAACAACTACTCCAAGCCAAATATGAAAGATAAAGTAGATCGGGCCAAACCCTAGAATATATCACAAGCTCATGAACATAGAGAATGAACCCAAGCAAGCACGCGAGACAAGTGATTTATCCCGTGGTTCAGCTCGCCACCAAGGCTTGCCTACCTCCACGTTGTTGAGGTTGACCACTTAGGTCATGAGCTTTGCAACTCAACCTCGTTCTCAAGTCAAGGAACCAAATCCTTGAGGTGAGGGTAATCTTACTAGCTGCACAAGTGATTACAAACCTCCCTAGGCCGCCACACAAGTTGGCAAGGCTCTAGGGCGACGCCTAGCCGGCTAGGGTTCCAAGAACCCAAGAGTAATAGAAGCAAATCCACCGGCTATGGCTCAAATCAAGTGCTCTAGGCAGTAGATCTCAGCTAGGGCTCCTCTTTGGTGAAGGTTTGAGCCTCTCAACCACTTGGAATCAATGGGAATGAAGATTTTGGTGGTTGGGAGCTTGGAGGGCCTTCAATGGAGAAGAGAGAGCTTGTCTGGAGGTAGGTGGAGTATTATGGTCGTGGATGACCGTTGGGGGGCAGAGGGGGTGATGTAAATACCCCCTGCCATCCAACGGGCAAATCAAGTCGCGGCAGTGCCGGCCTTAGCCCGGTAGTGCCGCGGCCCGGCACTACCGCGCCTAGAGCGGCACTGCCGCCCACCAAACAGACAGGAACAGATCTACAATGGGTTCAACTGTCTTTGGTTGGAAATGTGGATGGTTTGAGTTGGTTTGAGCACATGTCATTCAGCCATATCAATGAATTTGCATTCCCCCTTTATAGTACGGCATTCCTAAAACTCAAATAACCAAATAGAATATCTTTGAAGCACTTTGAGTCCGGAACCGATGAAATGTAGTGTGAGGGGTCCACCAACGCATATACACCATCCTTTCTTATCATAACCTGCTTGTCAACTTCATAAATCTCATTAGTCCTCTAATCGTGTGGTCATTATCACCAAAACCCACAATTAAGGCTTAATTGCACTTACAATGACAAAGGGGAGAAAGTGCCAAAGATATGATATGATAGGGGGAGAAAACAAGAAAACAAGAAGATGGACATGGATCAAGAGGGAGCAAGATTGGATAATGCAAAGGATCAAAATTCTTGGACAAAGAGAGCACACAAGTAGGGGGAGCAAGTTCATGAATACATGTTTGAAGCATTTGAGTGTGCATTACATTTGCTTGCTTGCATTGCATATGTTCTAAATTCTTATATGCTTGTGTGCAATATTTGCTAGAGCTAAGATGGATGATGATTGTTTTCCTTTATTTGGTATCTAGAGCATAGTCTTAGTGTAGCAAGTGGTAACAAGAACCATGTTTATAATGTTGATCTCACATGGTATCTATTTTCACTTGTCTCTAGCAAGGTTGATGCTAAGGATGATTAAAAATTTGGTGTACACGCTTCAAAGGTAAAATTCTATCTTGTATACCTTAGCATCACTTAATAGTGCTAACACTCCCACAAATTTCATATTTATGCATGTGTGCAAGCTTGAATCCAAACCATTTGAGCACACATGTAGGGGGAGTTATCACTACAAAGTCGGGTTGTATGGTGCTTATCCAAATTCTCTCATATGGTCTTAATGTTGGATAAGTAACATAGAATCCAAAGAGCTTAATTTCCATATCTTTGTAGAGTTGTCATCAATTACCAAAAAGAGCGAGATGAAAGGTCCTTGTTTGGTTTTGGTAATTGAGTGACAACCTAGGTGAACTAATATGTGCTTATGTGAGATACACAGGAAATTAGTTCACATGTGAATGAGCAATGAAGGAGCTTATTGCATATGAGACATGACATGGAGTCATGTGGCCTAAGATGGTGAAGATCAAGACAAGACCTTGCTTGATGGACCGATTGCGAAGGTGAAGGGCAAGTTGGAGGCTTTGAAGCCGTTGGTACCGAGTGTCGGGGAGGCTTGAGCAAAGACTTGGCGCCGAAGGACCGAAGCAATGGTGAAGAGCAAGTGAGGTCAAGATCGATGGACCATGGAGGCCATGTGATGATATGAAGTGGATCATATCATTTGATGAAGAGGTTGGTGCATGTGTTGCATCAACACCGGAGGAGATGAAATGGAATGCGCAAGGCAAAGGTATACTTGTAGGGCATTCATTTCACCGTCATAGGTGTGTAGAGAAGTTATGACCGGGTTTAGGATAGATGGCCGTACTATCAAGAGGAGCAAACTTGTTTGCATATCGGTCATCTAGTGCCACTTGAGTGATCTAACATTGCGATGTTGCTAGGATCGAGTGGCGTGGTGAGTGCAAGTGCTAATCCTTTGAAAAATGATTGTGAAAATGCTAACACACATGCACAAGGTGGTATACACTTGTGGTGTTAGCACATTTGCAAAGGAGAAGGTGTTGGAGTGGAATTGGATCAACTCGGAGAAGAGAAGGAGGCTTTCGGTGTGTTCTGGACTCTAGGATGGCTCTTGAATTGGAATTCTGTACTAATCCTTTGTGATATGGATTGAGGGTCTCTATGTGGGTTGTCTAGCCCTCTGAGTTAGCTTTTCAAAATGTCCAAGATCATCGAAATCGGAGTTCGGGGCTAAGAGTTATAGTCGTTTGAGTGCTGAAAGGTCAGCGACCGGACTCACTGACCGGACGCGTCCGGTCAGTACGTGAGTCCTGTCACATGAGTCCGGTCGAGTGATTTTGAGTGCTGATTTGAGGTGTATTGACCGGACGCTCGGAAGAGTCCGGTCACTGAAAAACAGCCCTGAAACCTCTCTGTTTGCGACGGACTCAGGCATAGGCGCGTCCGGTCATTATGACCTGACGCGTCCAGTCAATAGAAGGCTGAACGCGCTGCGAAAACTAGCCGTTGGGGACGAACGACCGTACTCTAGGGACAAAGGACGCGTTCGGTCACCCTGTAGTGAGTCCGGTCAGTACGAAAAGTGCCCAGTGAAGGGGGTAACGGCTAGTTGAGCCCCTTGGGGCTATAAAAGGAGATGGTGGCCGGCCTTGGCTGGTGCTTAGCACCCTTGGGACTTGGTGTCCATGCTTGGGGAGTGCTAGGAAGCCCTCTACTCACTTGTGCTTGCTAGTGTGCGAATCAATTGCGAGTGAGTGATCGCTAGTGCGTTGCATTGAGAGATTGCATCGAGTGGCACTAGGTGTTCGTGTTGCAAGCCGGTGGTGCTTGTTACTCTTGGAGGTTTGCCACCTCCTAGACGGCTTGGTGATCGAGTCTCCGTCGTTAAGCCCGCGTGAAGATTGTGCGTGGCTCCGGAGAAGGATTGTGAGGGGCATTGTGCTCGCCCCCGTGGGGATCGCGAAGAGCAACTCGAGTAGAGCGTGTCATTGAGCTTACCCTCACTTGTGGGTGGGTTCTTGCGACGCTCGAGTGTCGAGCTAGGTGGTGGTGCCTATTAACCGCCGAACTACCAAAGTGTGTGGTCGACACAACGGGACTAGCTTGGTGGCAACCAAGTGAACCTCGGGAGAAAAATCACTGTGTCAACTTCGTGTTCATCTTTCCTCGGTGGTTTGTAAACTCCATTCACTAGCTTGTATTTACTTGTTCATATACTTGTGCTAGTGTAGATTGCTCTGTGCTTCTAGTTAGCTTGTGTAGCTGCTAGTTACATTCTTTGCTTGTGTAGCATAGAGTTGATCCATTGAGTGGACTAGTTGACTTGTAGTCTTGCTAGTCACATTGCTTAGTTTGTGTAGCTAAGTTGAGCTCTGAAGGGTCGAGATGGCGGACTAGAGGGGGGTGAATAGTCTTTTCTAAAATTAATCTCACCGGCTAACCGAAAACAAATGCGGAATTAAAAACTATCGGTCTAGCCAAGACTACACCCGTCTGCTATTAACTTTAGCACCTTACAAAAGATCCCTAAACAAAGCAAATAAGGTGTGTAGGCTAGCTAGAGCTCACCTAATCAATCTGGCTTGCAAGGTCACACAAACCTATGCAACTAGTACTCTTAATCAAACCGGGGGAGCTCCTAATCTATCTAGTGATGCAAAGCGCATAAAGCCTAAGCTCACTAGCAATGCTTCAATAACAAGGCTACACAAGCCAAATTAGAGAGCTCAAAATACTTAGCTACACAACTAAGCAATGTGAACTAACAGGCTACTCAAGCCAATTAGTCACGCAAAGATCTACTTCTAAGCTACACAAGCAAAAAAGGTAACTAGCAAGCTACACAAGCTAGATTGATTCCGCATAGTTTTAATTCACCCCCCTCTAGCAAGTTGCATGTGGTAGTCTTGGCTAGACCGATAGTTTTAATTCCGCATTTGTTTCGGTTAGCCGGTACGATTATTTTTAGAAAGGGACTATTCACCCCCCTCTAGTCGCCATCTTCGACCCTTCACCAATGTATTTTCATCAATTTTTTGGTTAATTTTTTCTTTGTGTGGCAAGGTTCATGCAAAAAAATCTATATTTTGGTTCTGCCTTTGCTTCCAAAGTGGCATAATTCTCAGCTTACTAAAGGTTCCTTGAAACTGAATATTGTAAGCGCTCTTGGTTGTCTTTCCTCGTTCGAGTTTTTTTAATCACACAGTATAGACAGAAACACTCATAATATGCCTGTGAACACACACTCTGCCTATGTGAAGTGTTAGGAAACTCTTCTGTTAGCCTGCGGTCGTCACGGCGCCGTCCCCGTCGCCCACGACCTGAGTTTTGCGGACACGATCGTTCTGCTCTTGTAACCGACTGTATTTGTTACATATACCCACAAGCAATGCAAAGCAATCTTGTTGGCCATATTATCGTCTTCCACATGGTATCAGATAGCGCGGGTTGATCCTCCGTCCTTGCGCAACCGCCGTTCGTCGCCGGTCGGCCCTCTCCCCACGCTCGCCGTGCCGCGCTCCCCCGCGCCGCCGCATCCTTTTTTCTTCCGCTGCCCAACCTCCGTCCCTTCCCATGGATTTCAATCTAAAACAGTTTGATTGATGATTAAAGCAGAAGTCTCGCTATCGAGGGGCAACTCATCTATCACTGAAATAAATAAATAACATTGATAGATTTTAAAAAATCCAGAAAAAACCTGAGTACCCACCTTAAAAGTCTAGAACTAAACTCGGATGGATTAGTGCGACAAAAAAAAAACCTAACTGAGCGTTCACAGTATAATGAATTTTCGAGTGTTCCAATCTCAGTAGTGGCGAAAATAAAAAAAGAAGCGCAATCTTGTTAAATAGCAATCATTTGTCCTATGTTTGTAGTTTTTCACGCGCTTGACGTGAATACAGTTGTTGTTTTTAACCTTTTCGCTTAGGCTGTAGTAACTCTTCGCCTCTACTTCCCTCTGTCCCTAAATAACTGCCATTTTCGTTTTTCGAGAAATATCTTTAACTAAATATATATTAAAAAATATTATATTTATTGTACATAATTAATATCATTGAAAAGATCTTTGAATCTATTTTTAACAAATTTATTTAGAGATACAAATGTTGCACACATTTGCTACAAATCGAGTCAATCTTGTGACATGTATATCAACAACGACAGTTATTTAGGGACGGACGGAATATAAATTAGTATACAAGGGCAATTCTCTTCTTTTTAAAAAATGGTTTGATGAGTTTGTATGCTCCATGTTGACATCATTGACGGCAGGTGGCGGATCCGTAAGTAGGATTGACAAGAGCTAAATTTTCTATTATTTGTGTTAAAATATACTTCTTTTATCCTAAAATATAAGAGATTCAATTTTGTCCTAATTCAAAATGTACCAACTTTGACTAAATTTGTAGAAAAAAAGAAACGTATATAACTTTAAATTATCTTAACTGGTGGGTACATTATAAAATATATTTTATAATATACACCTAACATGTTTTAACTTAGAAAAAACTTGGATCCCTTATATTTTATGACATGTATGTTTTATGGTGCAAAAATGGAAATACATGTCCATAAGATACATGCTCTAGCTAGTGGCAGTGTACATATGCTTTTTTCAGCCGTTAATTTATGGATTTATATAGTAATTACCAAAGCAAAGGGACATGACCAATTTCACGGTGCGTTCAACGTTTTGTTCCATTAAAGAACTGTATTAACAATACCAAACTTTTAACCATGTGCATTTAAGCAATTAGCTTGCCTCATGAGATCAACTTTCATAAAGTATTTTTGTTGTTGTTGTGGCAATGCTAAGGACTATGAAACTGAATATTCATAATATTTGGGAGTCAGATGGTGGTTAGCCGTTCAAATATTTGGGTATTCCCATTCATCACGGAAAGGTTTTCGTCAGAAAGACTATAGATAATTTGGAAGTTTTTTTTAAAAAACACTCATGGTGTATTTGGTCTCTCACATCCGGTCTGGCCTAGCACGTGATGTGTAGAAACCCTCCAGGCCTTGTTAGATTACATCGCATTGAAATAGGGTCTAGACATAAAAAAATATTGAAATATATTGATCACAGACCTATCTTTGTAAACAAGATCCGGCTTGCTCCTACCGATCATGTTGTCTGGACCCTGGGTCTTTATTTTTTTTTATTCAAGACAGGATGAGTGTAAGCCCCTGCTCAGTGGCGGATCAAAAAAATATATTAGGAGGAGGGAGGCTTATTCAACCTCCAGACAGTTTCAGTCTCTCCTCAATGTATATCCATGACAAAAAAAAATAGAGGGACTTAGGGGGCTCCATGGATACAACGGCTGTAGGGAGCCAGAGCCCCACCCGCCCCATGGCTGGATCCACCCTTGTTCCATGGATGCATGAATACCTTTGAAGATCACATCATTTCTGATAGCCCAAATTGACCAACACATAGTGATGATAATCTCCATGAAAAACGGCAAGCTAAGTTGTGCTCTGAAGTGACCACAGTGGTGAGCATGTCATATGGATTTGATACGACCAATTGGAGAGTATTCTAGCATGCTAGAGCAAAAGGATAGCCAAAGAAAAGATGAAGAAGAGTTTCCAAAGTATTATGATGAGAACAATAGACACAATTGTAATCAGATAAAAAAAACATATTCATGCGTTGAAGAAGGTCCCTCGTGCTCAGTCTTTAAGAAGTAACCAAAAGAATTTTTTTCTATTCTAATAGGAAGATTTTTAAAGCCACTGATAAACCTGAGACACAGTTTGGTGACCAATCAATACTTTGTAAGCTTTACTCGAAGAAAAGCTTGCGGAGCCCCATATATAGGACCATTGGTCATCATACCAATCGCGTCAAACTTTAAAATAGAGAGTATCTTGTTGAATTATGAAGAAAATGGTTGTGCTTTGGTAATAATGGACGGCTCTGTGAATCTTTGCTTCATGCAATGGTTGCGATGGTTTGTTTTTCTTTATGAAAAAAGCTACCCCACTTATAATGGGTGTAGTGGCACTGCCACTATGTCCACGAACTGTCAAGATTAGTTCTTTTCTAAAACCCTTTCTCGAAGTGGTGGTACTCTATTTTAATTAGTTCATTCGCCGCTTCAGTTATATAAGCTATAAATCTATAATAAAGTCTTTGATGAGGACATCCTCCATTATTACCCGCTGGCAAAGACGCAACAAGATGGGTCAAGAGACCCAGTTGTAGTTGGGCGGCGACCGTGTGAGCCTCTGAATAATCCCACTTTGCTTAGCTTGGGAGGAGGAAGTCACCTTAAAAGGGAGAGCCACCCTTCCCCTATCAGACTAGTCTTTTAGGGAGATTGGGTCTTTCCCCAAGTGGGTGTACATAAGAACTGTTGGGGTCCGGGCAACCTTAATTTGTTGGGCCTCGGCCAACCTACGCCTGGGCTGGATGTATCATTTGGTATCAGAGCTGGGCCCTTGTTAAGAAGGAGAGAATGATGAGGACATCCTCCATTATTACCCGCTGGCAAAGACGCGACAAAGTGCTTAGCTTGGGAGAACATCCTCCATTATTACCCGCTGGCAAAGACGCGACAAAGTGCTTAGCTTGGGAGGAGGAAGTCACCTTAAAAGGGAGAGTCACCCTTCCCCTATCAGTATAGAGTCACCTTAATTTGTTGGGCCTCGGCCAACCCTACGCCTGGGCTGGATGCATCAGTCTTCCCCTCCAATTATATATATATAACCGGTTACAGGTTTGTCAATTCTTTCGTAGAAACGGATGTTGTAGATACTATTATTGCTTCTTTTGTTCTCGGTTTAACTAAAAACACAAAAAATGAACTCCGTCATAGCACCTTTTTTTCTTTTAAAAAAGAACATAGTATCCTAGCAACATGTCATCGTGTTATTTCACATTAAACACATGATGTTTACGTTAGACAAACATCATTATAAGCCTGATTTACTTTTTTTTAGAAAATACTCACTCTATACTCGTACTAGTTGTCATTTAGGACAGCGACACGGTCTTCAAAACACAACTTTGATCTCAAATATTTTTCAAGACAAATCTATTCATATAATTTTCATATTTACAAACTTAGAAACTTAATAGATTTGACCCAAATCTTATCTAAAATGACAACTAATATATGAGTATAGAGGGAGTAAAAAATATCCAGCCTCTGCGTCCACACATAGACCATTTTTTAACAAGATTTCTCTAGCTCAAACGCTGGACAATTAAACTGACAAAAGAGCACACTTAATATAGAGAAATTAAAAGCAAAGTGTGTAGTATAGTTTTGCCTTCCATTCTTGGCGAAGACGTCTAAGGCGACAACCTCCAATACTTCACTTGCCAAACATTTTTTGTGTGTGTCCTCAAGCTGCAGAACCATAGCCAATATGACCTCTTGAATATAGCCTATATAAAAAAAGTTAGTTTTTTAAATAATATCATTATGTGCACATTAAATTACCCAAATAATAGAAGCAACCCCTACAAAAATTAAATTCATTTCCACTCTCCTCATGCCTGTTAAACAACTTCTAAACATGTGGGTAGTGGACTTAGCCACTTAGAGCAACTCCAACGGTTTTGCATTTTTTGTTTGGCAAAATATGGTATTTGTCAACTCTCAAATTAATATGGCAAAGGTAAAAATAGTCAATCTTCAACGGTTTTGCATTTAGACTTAACAAAACTAAAAATTGTGCGTGCGAGAGGAAAATATCCCGCGGGAGTAGTACGCGAGGGCGATTGTCAAACGAACCGTAGCTTGACATATATGTCAGGTGTTTGTCAAGTTGCTAAAAATATTAAGCTCATTTGCCAAACCATTGGACATGAGATTTTTAGACGTTTTTGCAAAAACTCGAATGTCAAACTCATTTGCAAAATCGCTGGAGTTGCTCTTAGGTGGGGTTAACCTAGTAGCTATATGGATATTGTTCCAAATAGTTTGTGCGTGGTAGCAATAAAAAAGAGAGGTGTTTAATTGTTTTCATTGCCATAAAAACAATATTTTTAGCTACTACATTTTAGTTCAATTA
This sequence comes from Coix lacryma-jobi var. lacryma-jobi, assembly GCA_009763385.1. Lineage (NCBI taxonomy): Eukaryota > Viridiplantae > Streptophyta > Magnoliopsida > Poales > Poaceae > Coix > Coix lacryma-jobi. The sequence continues at coordinate 6,458,813 of CM019823.1, read as the reverse complement.
TCATTTGTTAATATATCACCCGTTCACCCCTCGCTGGACATATCAGAGAAAAAAAAATTATCTCCAGGGAGCTTCCATTTCTAGATAAATTCATCGGTGCAATGGGATGTCTTGTCTATCAAATATAGGTACATTGCACTAAGAACTAACCATGATTACGTAGGTCCTAGCAAAAGACATACCCTCATTGGAAAGTTGAATGTTGGCTATTTTTGTTACTCCCTCATTCGTCCCTGAATAAATAGATTTCTAAATTTGTCCTAAGTTAAACTTTTAAATTTTAGCCAAATCTTTAGAAAAATACATCAAGATTTATGATATCAAATTAGTATCATTAGATATATCATAGAATATATTTTCACAATATATTTATTTTATATCATAGATATTTTTACTTTTTTTCTATAACGATGGTCAAACTTTAAAAAGTTGGTCATAACTCACACGAATTCTATGAATCAATTTATTCAGGGATAGAGGGAGTACTATATTTAGCCAAAGCGTACTTCTCCAGCTTCAGCCATAGCTCTGTGAAATACTCCCTGTGTCTCTAATTAATTATTGTCGTTGGTGTTCGTGCCACAAGTTTAACTCAATTTGTAGCAAATATATACAACATTTGCATCTACAAATATTTTTTTTTAAAAAAATAGATTCAAAGATCTTTCTAATAATACTAATTATGTACGATGAATATTAATATTTTTAATATATATTTAGTCAAAGATGTTTTAGGGACGAAGGGAGTAAGACATTAAGCGGTACTTGATTCTCCACAGCTGGTCATGCTCGCTTCAACTTATTTAAGCTGTTTTAATAGTGTTTTGTGAGAGAAAATAAATCGTAATACGACTAATAAGTTTAAGCGAATAGAGACACTAGACTCCACAATTATATTGGAAAATTGGGCATGCTCATTTTTGAAACAAATAATTGAGACGGGTCATGGAAATTTGTTCGCAAACAAAGTTTTTTTTTTTTTGAAAGAAGAGGAACTTGTGACTCTGTGAGCAGCATTCCCTCTGGACCATTCCATTTAGCATATGCATGGCTTTTGGCGTGGTGAGGCAATGACTCCATTCAGTAGGAGCTACTCCCTCCGTCCAAAACAAGTGTTTCTAGAAATCCGTGTTTTCCTCACAGACACGCTTTCCGAACGATATTTATTTAGGGACTGAGGGAGTATAAGCTAAACGACTGATTTGTTATAAAAAAAACACTATTCTAACGATGGATAAACCGGCTCAAAATCGAAGTGAACAGTGCCAATACCCCTCAACATTATTGGACTCAGGCATGCACTTTCAAATCAACGTGACATGATCGTTGGCTTTATGATCAGACACGCATGTAAGTACTCCTATCAACTTAGGCCAATTCGCGAAATGTCCCCAAATATTTTGCGCAGTACTCGTTTTAGACGCATGTATGGAACATTAAATAATTGTACTTTTAATCTGCTCGTGTCAAGACGAATCTTTTGAGTCTAGTTAGATCATGTTTGGACAAAGTTTGTCAAATAATAACGAAAATGATACAGTAACTTTTCGCCAAATATTTCGCGAACTGAACCAGGCCTTACTTACAGGTACACCGGTACTATCATCCCCTGTCTTTCTTGTTCAATTGTTTTATTTTATTTATATTATAAGTAAAATACCAACTTTGGTCGGCGGATTTGGCAAGTACTAGGAGCAGTACCTTTTTATATTCCAAAAAACGTGTCAAACGTTGACGATGGACCTTTTGGCGCTGGGCCTGCACCCAGATTTTTTTTAGCGTCCATCTTCACAGTCAAAGGGCTGATGAGACTAGTCCTAATAAAAAAGGTTATCCAGACTCGAAAAGTTTCCGCCCTGTACACGTGCAACGACGCAGAGGATGAGGACACACCAGGCGGGCGCAGCATATCCTGACACGCATGCCGGGACCCACCTTTCAGTGACCCTGCACTGTCCGATCGAGCCGCAGGTCACATCGAGGCCGCTCTTGCTCCAATTTTTTCTTGCTCTCGTGGAGTACCGGAGGAGAAAGAAACGGGCCGTGGAGAGCGACGAGAGGGCGCTTGGATCGCCGGCATCTGTAGAAAGTAGAGGAATTCCCCGCGGAAAAAAAAAATGGAGGACAAGTGTCCACCACAACAAGCGACCTCATCTAGTGGCAGAGGAGTAGTACACCTTTGTTGAAAAAAGAGCGCAATTCTGACTCTGTTCTCTCGGTGAACTTTCTAAACCTTCTTGCTTAATAAGATCATAAAAAACCAACATTTATTTCATGGTACGAAATACGTAATGAACTATTAAATATATTTCATGGTAAATTTAATAGTACTGATTCAAATATTAGTATTTTTACAGAAATTAGGTTAAATTGAAAATAACTTGACTCAGGCACTATGGGCTTGTTTCGATCGAGGCATGGCAGGCAAATAACAACAAATTCTAGTCTTAGAGGGTGTTTAATTTTCACTCTAAAAACTTTTCACCTATCACATCGAATATTTGGGCACATGTATGATAATAAATATAGACTAAAGAAAGTTAATTACACATATTGCAATAATTTTGCGAGACGATTTTTAAATTCTAATTAGTCCATGATTTGATAATGTTGTTCTACAACAAATATGTGCTAACGATAGATTAATTAGTCTTAATAAATTCATCTCACGGTTTTCTAATAAAATATATAATTTATTTTTTATTAATTTATTTTTAATAGACTAAATTAGTGTCGTAATATTCGACGTGACACCTAAAAACTCTTTACCCACCAATTACCTGGGTTCAAGTCCTCGACTTGACACGAGTGTTCGCATTTTCCTGAATTTATTCTAAGATTTAACGGCGCTATTCTTCAAGTGGTAGGCGGTGGCCCGTCAACAGCGAGACGCCTATGGTGACTTCGTCAATATCAAGATTTGCCGACCCAACTGGGTTCTTCGGAGGTACTCATAGGAGTAAGGTGTATGTGCGTGCGTTCATAATAAAGGTAGGGTGAATGTACGCTCGTGTTTATAAGTGTCTGCGCATGTAACCGAGTCTTCTCAAAAAAAAAAAACCTCTTAGACGTCTAAAATCGGATGGCTGGTGGAGCTTGCTCGGGCCAGGCAGCTTTTTCAAGTCGTGAACCAAACAGGTCTGTTAGAATTGTATTCTTCCAAACTGGAGGGGAGCAATAATTAAGAAAGCGAGAGCGAGGTGCTACAGAGGGCATGTCAACCAAGGAGACGAGAAACTAACGAGATTTTTTGGCAGGCATGAAAGCGAGAGGCTTTTGTATGTTTCTCGCCTGCCTTTTTCGTGAGCGCTTGGGGCCTTGATGAGTGCCTTTCGTGCTCGGCCTTCTTCCGGCTCTTGTTTGCTTCTTCTCGCAAGGAAAGGGGAAAATAGAGAGGGACCGTGCGGATGTGTCATGCATGGGTCTTACATTATTTGTGCCGTCCTGTGGTCGACGAAAAGAGCGACGGCGACGCGCCCTTGCTAGTTGCTGCTGAAGATGAGTCCGTGCTGTCCATCGCAGCGACGGGTTCAGTTCAGACAAACTGAAATGGGCTGCCACTGCCTGATAGTTCTGGTCCACTCCAGGCCCATGCCCACTTACCCACCCAAGGCGAAGGCATCCAAAGAGAGACGGCTAGTGTCGTTCGTCGGGCTGTTTACCTGCAGTGGCCGTGAAATGCAGACAGCAACCACTATGTGTCTACTGCTATACTGAAAATCTGAAATGCGGTATTCGCATGCAGCATTTATTCTGTTCCATTTACAGAAAGAATTACCTCTTTTTTTTTTCTAGTTACAGTAGGCAAGAACAGGCAAGAATAATGCAGCAACAGCTATGGGGGCTATGGACAAGAACAGGGCGTCGTGGTGCCGACGAAGCCAAACCCCAGCACGAGGAAAGCGAAGGCCTGGAGGAAGATGTACAGGTAGTAGTGCCCGGCTCCGAGCACGGCATCGTACGACGCGCATAGCAACAGGTAGAACGCGACCAAGAGCTCGGGCACGTAGATCCTGCAGTGGTCAGAACAGCCAATGCAATTATCAATTATGCAAAGCAGTGTCATCAGGCACACGTTTTCTCCACTGCACGCAAATGCGATCTGCCGCTACATGGTGTGCAGAACGCAACGCGTCCAGCGTACAGCTTGCTGGATCGCTTACATACCTCTCGACGCACTCGGTTGGCTTCACCGGTGTAAGGAGAGGGACCTCGAGCATGTCCCTCATCACATGGTCGCCCACCTTCTCGGTGACCACCCACTCGTCCACGTACATGGTCTCCAGCAACCCAGTCAGTGCCGCGCGCATTCGGTGCATTGACATGACGTTCTCGAACAGGATCCATATTGGCACCAGATGGATAGACCTGGTGGCGTGCACGAAATAACTGGTAGCATCAGTAAACACGCGAGCTTAACGAATCAGGAGGAAGATGGGCACTTTACCAAGGATTCCTGATGGCGTTCATGACGGTGATGGCAGTGGGAATGTAGAACATTCCCCACACAGGGATACTGACTTCAGGGACCATGACGGACAGTGGGATCACGACGCAGTAGAACAGGAATGTTAGCATGGGAGCGATGACCCTTCGGACAAAGAAGAAGCTGTACAGAAGATGAAGCTTCTTCCATACAGTTACCCCCTGCATCATTCATATATGTATATTATATACGGAGTAAAGATACTTCCTACTAAATGGTGATACTGTAGCTTCATCTGTCACATTGATTCAAAGAACGCTTGCCTTGCTTCTAACAATGTCCCCGGCCATTTTTCTGAAGAGGTTGGCAGCACCACAAGTCCACCTGTGCTGTTGATGGCGGTAGGCCTTGAAGGTACTTGGGAGTTCACTCTTAACCTGTACAAAAATTGTTACAACAACGGACAGATATAGGCAGATGCATGTGCGTATTGAAACGTCACTCTACTATAAGTGTGCAGAAAGACGCACCCTTATATCACCAACATACAGGAATTGCCATCCCTTGAGGCTTGCCCGCACAGCCAAGTCCATGTCTTCCACAGTGGTGCGATCCTTCCATCCTCCTGCTTCACTAATAGCTGATACCCGCCACACACCAGCCGTACCTGCAAAAGCTTCAGTCAGATATGATATGATATGATAGTAAACTCGATTGCTTTTGACATTGGCTCTTATGGTCGTACCGTTGAAACCAAAGAAGGCATGCATAGATGAGCCTGATTCCTGCTCTACCTTGAAATGATAATCTAGTGACATCTTCTGTATCCTTGTCAGTAGGCAAATACTGTAGTTCACTGCAAAATTGCCCGGCAAAGGCCAGGTCAGGAACATCCTGTAATCAGAATGAACAAAAGTTCTCACTTCAAATTATAGACACAACCACATTACCCATTCGTAGGCAGAGCGAATTGCATCCAACTATTAGCAGTAATGAGCCTAACTCAATGTTTTGTAGCTAAAAATCTATGTATAGTATTACATTCGAGGACAAATGGAAAGCTTGCTTACCAAACTCCCAACGTGTCTGTACCAGAGCAATCTTCGGGTTATGCACAAGAAATGGTATAGTTCTTAAAAGGAAGTCAGGTTCAGGTTGAAAATCTGCATCAAAGATGGCTACAAAATCACAGTCTTGGGCATAACTATGTTCCATGCCCTTCTTCATGGCTCCTGCTTTGTATCCCTTCCTACTTTGCCGGATTTCATATTTTATGTTGATTTTCTTGTTGGTCCAACCCTTGCATTCAAGCACCACAAGTTCCTGCATTTGATCAAATTGATAGAAACAAAGAAGGTCGTCAATTCAATGAAAAATAAACAAAAAACTCGTACTCATAATAAGCTAAAGAAGGATAAAATGGAGTTCTTTGGAGTTTGCTAGACAATAACTGATTATTGATTTTAGGAGAAAATTGCATATTTAGGACTGCAATTGTCGTACTTCGCAGTTTTAGGACTCCAAACGTCGACTTCGTAGAAATGGGCCACCAAACATTTGACACTTGATTTTCTTGCCATTTGACACCAATCATCGTAAAAATGGGCCTCCAAACATTCCACATTCTTAAGCAGTGTATTTTTCTCTGATTTTACAGGAACTAATTTGGTAAAGCTATATTGTTAACTGATTTCGATAAGGGTCTACTAATCACATGGTTGTGTGGCTGCTAACTGGGTCCTGTTTTCAGCCTTCGCTATGAAACATATAGCAAATTACTACATTTCCTTACATCTTGATACAATGGCACGCACACTCTTGCAATGCAATTCACTAACGCTACCAAGCCACCACCAGTTGTGCTTCCCAGCAACAGTTAGCTCAATCAAATACGAGTAAGCAGTGCTAACCACTTACTATCTGATCTGATCATGTGCTTAGTAAGCTGATCCAGTGTTTATTTATTTATTTATCAGGAGAACTACTAGGTAGTAGCTGTTTGACATTTCGCAACACAAGAACAGATGAACTACGCGTCTTAGATTCAAGACCTTCCTGTGGCACATGCGTCTTTAGAAATGCTTGGATCAAGCAAGCAAACAAACCAACAAAAAACAGCTTATCTTGCAGCAGTTTGGTTACCTTAATGAATGGATCGGTAGAATCATCCAAGACTTGGATTATAATACGGTCAGGCGGCCATGTGAGGGCACATGCCGCTCCAATAGAGAGCTTGTAGACCTGCAAAAGAAAGGTATACTTTCATTGTCATATGTTTGTAATGAACAGGCTGCCCCCCCCCCCCCCCCCTGAGAATAAATTTTAGGCGCCTGTCAGAAAGGAAACATGGGTACTCAACATTCTGACTTCCACGGTTCCACCACCAGTTAGAGGGATCAGCGGACCTATCGGACGTGATCGTGAACTGCAGCTTAACATATTGTCCAGGTCTACCTGGGACATTGTTGAACTGTAAACAATGAGGACAATCTGCTCTGCATTTTGTGATGCTAGCAATGTGGACCCCACGTCATGTACAAAACTAGCAGCAAACACATCGTTGACAAAACTCCACATCTAAGAGGGTGTTTAGTTTTTTTTTTTGGTTCTAACCCTGTGTTTAAATATGAACTAACTAGGTTTAAAAAATTTGTCTGGCATTTACAGAAAAAAATACAATTGGTTATTTTTTATCTATATTTAATGCTCGATGCATGTGTTTAAAGATTTGATGTGACTGAAAATCTTAAAAATATTTGGGAACTAAACATGACATAAACAGAATCTAGAGGCAGTTGAACTAGTACCGTCGCATTTTGAATTCAAGGGAAATTCACAAGAGCTAGAATTGAAGCAATGCTTGCGTGCCTAAGTGGCCAAGTGCCGTCGCATTTTGAATGTGAAACCTCCCAATTAACAATGCAAGCCCGTGAGTTGGTTGGATGCATGTCTTCGTACCGAAGCGTGTGGCGATCGATAATGAGAGTCACGCGGGCGGGGCCTCACTCACCTCCCTCTCGTTGTACATGGGGATCTGCACGAGCACCATCGGGTACGCCTCACCGCCGCCGCCGCGGACCGCGGCCTCCTCATCGTCCCCCCTGGCGGCCCCGGTCCCGGAGGGCATGGGCTCCCAGCTGTACCGCCGCTCCGGGGTCCGGCGCAGCAGGTTGACGGCGACGAAGCTGGCGACGCTCATGTAGCACACCTCGAGCACGAGCATGACCGACATGGCGAGGCACGCCCACACCGCGGCCTCCAGCGCCGGCGCCACCGCGCGCGCCCGCACCGCCGCCCACGCCCGGTCCCACTCCCACTCCCACGGCGCGGCGGCGGAGGCCGCGTCGTGCAGCACCCGCGCCCACAGCGCCTCCAACTCCATGTGGGGGGAGGGGGCACGGGCACGGGCGAAGCAGAGCTTTGCTGCAGCTGGTTCTCGGCTCTCGGCTTCGTTTCGAAATCGTTTTGAAATGGTGGATGATGCTTTGCTTGACAGGTAAGCTGAACCCAAACCGGATGCGCTAGCAGCCTAGCACGAGGAATAATGCGCACGCTGGAGGCCCCCGGAGCTGGCGAATAAACCCCCTTGCCCTCGGGTTTTTGCTTGGTCACACGATACGGGCTGGGGGTTAGCGAAGCGAACACGTCGGTAAAGGGTTGTAGAGTAGTAATTAGAGCGTGCAAAGCGGTGGATTATGTGGAGCTAATGACCGGGCTCTTCCGGATTCCCTCTGATCCGAGGGCCGGCCACGCGCGTCAAGAACCAAAAGATGGCTGTGGCCTGTGGGCCTGTCCCAGTCCCAGCTAATCAGCTGTCATCCTCACCAGCTGGGCCTCACTTACTGTCTGTCTGACATACTTGCCGTTTCCGCATCATCCTCATTCCACGCCGCGCCTGGGCCCTATCAACCCGGTTTTTCCACAACCGGGTGGGGCCGTCCCCCTTATCCAACGGCCTACAAACATCCTGAGTGAGACTGCACGGATCGTAAAGCAATGGGGAGAGAAGTATTAACTCGCACGAATCACGAAGCATCCTGGACGGTGGCAGATAGGGGGCGGCCGCCACCGGAGCGGTATCTCAACCGTGGGCCCTATACAGACGTCTCTGTGATTCTATAATGCGATGATGTGTGCATCGTATTTTATATACTCCGTCGATGCTAACTGTTGTTATAAAGTTACGTTATGTTATGTATGCATAAACACAAGTATTGTTGCGGTATTCAGTAAATCAGTCAGCATGTGATGCGCACGTTTGAAACTAAGCACATAGTGTTGTCGTCACGCTGATTCATTGCACTTGTTTTAGATTATATAAGTTCAGATAATAAGCTGCATATATGGATATAAGTGTCATTACGCATCGCGATGGTCATGAGTATGGTAGAGTCGTCGCCATATGGATTCCGATGCTCATGGTTTTGAAACTGCCAAGGTTAGGTTGGGAGGGTCTGCGTGGGTAACGACTCTGCTTTCCACAGACAACTCCGGTTTCTGTCAATGGCTTCAAGATCAGCCGCATGATCCTGGCCTGCCTCAAAACTGGTAACCTAAACAGACATAGTGAAGACAGGATTGTACTTAACATGGAACCTGTCAAAGTAGTTACATGTGGTAACCTATTCCATCCTTTTTTTAGAGTTCGCCAACATCAAGTTGTGAAGTCCCGCAGTTTCTTCCCTCTGTCATAAATTAAAGTTTAAAGGGCGCCCTCCATCCCAAATTATAAGACATTTGATTTTTTTTGTCCTCAATTTTGATCTCTCATCTTATTCAACAAATTTATGCAAACAAAGTCAAATTTAAGTCATTCTTGAAGAATTTTTATTAATAAATAAAATCATAACAAAAGAAGTGATATTTTGCATAAAATTTTAAATAAGACGGGTAGTCAAACTTGGTATAAAAAAAATCAAACGTCTTATAATTTGAGATGGATTGAGTAGTATTTTAAAAACAGGAACTCGGTTGCACAAATTATTCTTCACGGCATAGCAAGTTGATGTCATACCGAGAAATCAAAACTCGGATGCTGCATAGTGCTCTTGGTAAGGATCTAACTATGTATGGGCCGTTTCTATTCCAGCTGCTAAGAATTAGCGCTATATTTGAATACTAATTAGAAGGACCAAACGTGAACTAATTTCAAAACTAATTATATATAAGTGGTGATAATTGACAAGACAAATGTATTAATCCTAATTAGACCATGATTAACTCATACGGTGCTACAATAAACTAATCTCGAGTTAATTAGGATTAATAGATTCGCTTCGTCAATTAGTCACCGCTTATGCAATGAGTTTTAAAAATAGTTCATGTTTGGTCCTTCTGAATACTATTAAAACATCGTATTCAAATTTTTAGTAGTTAGGATCCAAAGAGAACAGTGATGACATACTGCTTTGTCCGAATGCAATGTCTCACTTAAAAACTATTCCTTTTGTATAACGTGATGATTATTTTGACACTTTTATAAGTCAATTCATGTTGAGTTGTGGAATTTTAAGAGTGAATTCTTCTTATTCTTTTTAAAAAAATAATAAAGCAGAATTGACATCTTGGGTGGTAACAAAAAATGTAACATTTTATTTCAGTAATTTGCTCTACTCTACCTTTTAGTTTTTCTGTTTTCAAGTCATTGCTTTACAACTTGGTTGCAAGTTTTACTGTAAAGGGTTGCCTTTGCACAAATGGCCAACCAGTCACCAAGAGAGGCAATGTATAAAAGCTTATTAAGGCCTTGTCTAGATGCACATCTATTCACATCAATCCACATGTGCTGAGGTGGATTGGAGTGAAAATTAAATCCACATGTGCTGAGGTGGATTGGAGTGAAAATTAGTTTTAGTTCCACTCTATCCCACATCCCACTTCAACACGTAACACATGTATTTAGATGGATACATAAACATCCAAACAAGGCCTAAAAGGAAATATCACAGCTTGCGGCATGGATGGATCTAAACATCGCCAATTCGCAATATTAGCTCATAACAGACAAAAGGAATGTTCGCAGATTTCTTCTGCAATGCAGGTGTTTGTCATTACAACAAAAAATTCTAAGACATCTTGTTGCTATATCACATATAAAAAATTACAAGTACATATAAATGCCGATTCAGAGCCTCAAAGCAGCAATAGCTTCAGGCCTGAAGTCAATCCTAAGTCCTAACACTCTCCTCACCTCTGCAGGTGTCAACAGCCATGTCAGATGGCCAGCATTGTCACCCCAGAAATCCAATATCTCTGATACCCGCTCGAAGTTCAGAATGGTCGACATCTGCGAAAGCCTAGAGAACTTGTCTCTGACTGGTCTCTGGGACATTTCTGAGAAATGGTTGATCAGAGAGCGGACCTCCTTGTCAAGCTGGAGCCCACCGAGCTGGCTGAACCTCTTCTGCATCATAATCACCTCGAGCCTCTTGACAATGAAGTCAATGATCAAGTGCACAAAGGAATCATAGTTGTTCGATGTCATCACTGGCTGGAGCCAAGCAACATTAGTGTTAACTGCAAGTATAAGCTTCTGCACCCATGGGTCATTCACCTCATTTTCCCCATATTGAGCATCATCCAGCTCATAACTGACCGTAGCAACACTGTCAAGGACTGGACGAATGCGTGGTGCCACAGATGCCACCAAATGCTCCAGTGCAGAATGAAGGATCTTCTTAAAGGAAGCACTGATCTCTCCTAGCTCTGATAAACAGGATTTGATCTTCTCTCGATCAGCTGGAATATGAAAAACCTGTTGGACAGAAATCAGCGGAGTTCATCAACCATGATGATATGGCAATCAAATCACTGCTCACTAGTTACAAATGACACCGTTACGTCATATGAGTCATACTTCAAGTAAATATCATACTCAATTGTGACTAATAAACCCTATGATCCTTCAGGACTTCCAGTTATGCTAACTATAGATTCTTTGTCAACAGATGATTTCTTATAACCATTAGAGCAAGTACATTGATACACGTCAATGGTCTTATAGGTTATCCAATACTAGGTTTTTTTTATGATGTGGATGAGAAGAGGGAGGTGAGAGAAAGAGGTTGTTGTTTCGTGAAACAACCACCACATAAGCTATGCACCATTGCATGACTTCTTGTTGCCATGCAACTCAAAACATTCCCTTTGTTCTTAAGGAAATGTGAGTTACTGCGAGACAACTCAAAAGACAAGTTATTGTACAGGTTGTCTGATAAATCAACTCAAGATCACATGAACTACATGAGAGACCGCCTATAAGACACACCAATATACTTGTCCTTAGTCCATTATAAATTAAAGGAGAATGTAAAGGAACATAGAGGAATCAAAATCAGAAGTGAACTTTTGCTCTAAACTTCAGCAAACCGCTGCGTTAAACAATATAGCCAAATTCAGGCATTCTGCCTTATTCCTGTGAATTGAATCAGTTCCTGTGAAATTCCTACATTCCAAAACGGGCCCTGGGCACTGCAATCTATTGCATAATTATAGAAACTTGGCACAATGTTCAAGAATCTATTCAATAGATCATAGATGCAAATGAAGATGCTCAAGTGTTACTGTTGTAGTTCGGTAGATGGTTTTACAGTTTTAGTCCCATACAGGCATACATGTTTTGACTAGACCATGTATATTGTGTATACTAATTTCATATCTAGGTACCATACAGTAAATGCTGGTACAAGCCTATGATTCATTGTCTCATTTCAAGATCTATTTTCAAAAAGTATTTCGGATAAACGTAAACAAGTTTCATTTTTGCTGCACTGTTTTAGATACTGCTCAATAAAAGTTCAAGGTGGTCCCGGGGCATAACGTGCTTGTCACTGACATTTTGTAAATTATTATGCTTGCAAGATGACTCATAAGAAAGCTGTTCTATTCGTTAGATCACAGTTCCCGAAGACAAGAACTGGATCAATCATACATTCCATACTTCACACGTCATTTTTCAATACCGTTTGCTCTACATAGTAAGTTTAGTAATTTAGTTTGCATAATTGTTTATCTGGAACTAAGTTTAATGGTTTTGCTATGACAAGCTAAAAAGACGGTTCCTACAACAGGAGTGACCAGAAAGCAGTATACAAAATGCTGTTATCAATGTGAGTAACATAATTCTGTTCTACTTAGAAAGTTGCTACTTCAAGCTAGTTCAGGCTTTTCAATCTAATGATTCGTCATTTCCCATCTGACAAATACATTAGACTAAACAATCATTATATGTGCATTAGCATGATAGAATTAAGCAATGCCAAACTAATTTTACTAAGATAATGAAATGCATTCTTTGAGTTATGAGACTCTATATTACATAGGATACATAGAGATCAAATAACGGCAGCGGCGGCAGCACACAGGAGATACCATTAACAACTCACAAGGATCATTGTTGAAAAATGTAGGTGTACACAACTAGACCAATATGGTACACCAAATAAATTATCATTGCCATAAAAAAGTTTTAGGTTTCTGAAATTTACTCTATTACTATCAACTAATTTTCAGAGAAAACTGTTGTGAGCTCCTTCATTTTAAATCAAACAATCTGCAATTAAGAACACAATATATAACTGAAGAAATGCACATATCCAACAAATTGAACTTGATGGAATCATGGAATGCATAGATGGCCTAGTTGTTAAACATGTCCCACTTCAGGCTTAAACAAATGTATAGAGTCAAAAAATACTAGACTCACCTCCACACAGAGCTCCTCAATCTCATGACGGAGCTTCAGAACATACTCAGAGCTAATGTCAATGTTGTTTAGTGCAGTCGAAATCTCCTCACCAGTCTTCTGCACCCCAACACCACCAAGGAAGAGCTTTGCACCCAAATTTGGCTCCCGCATCCTCCACTGTAGTGCCTCCTGATACTCATTGCTCAGAAGGCTCGTTGCCCCACCAAGCACAGCAAGAACAGAGTTTATGCTTGCAGTGGAAGCAGCCCGGCGGCAGCAACTCTGCAGTACAAAGAATACATCGTCCACCATTGACGTTGTGGGACCATCTGGTATGGGCTCATCAATCCGTATGGCTTTCCTCACATTCTCCACCATGAAAAACTCCTCAAAGATCACATAGAACCCAGTCAGATCCTGCTCCATTTTATGAAAGTTACCATTACGGAAGGCCTTCATCGCCCGTGGCCCAAGTTCAGGCTTGACATCTCTCAATCCGCGGATCTTATTCACCATAAATTCAGTGTAGTCCTCCCCAAGCTGTGTCAACGCCAGAATCTCCTCAAGATAAAGCTCAATTTCCCTGGGATCAGGCCCTTCATTACCTCCAGCAGCACTGGCCATGGAACCCATGACCGAAAGGAGGTTCTTTGTATAGGAGTTTATATCCGATGCAAGGCGTGCAAGCTTCCTGTAATCAGCATAACGGCGTAGGATCTGGGTGCCCCGCGAATCACACTCCTCCTGCAACTCAATGATGGCATAAGCAACACCATCATCGCCTCTGAGCTCCCGAAGCACAGCATCATTCTCCTCAATAGCGAGCACAATGTCCTTGAAGAGACGAGTGAGGCAGCCAACAAAATCCGGCCGCTCAGAGGTCGGCTGAGTCGTGGAGGTCACCTCTGAGAGGTGCTCAAAGTCTGCGCGGGCACGCAGAGCGACAACCTTCTTCAGGTAGGCCACGTAGACCTGGAGTCCTTCATCAGCGAGTCCGAGCAGTGGGAATAGGCGGACGAGGCGGAGCACAGCAGGGTGGTCCTGTGCGTCGACGACCGCCGCTAGCCTCCGACGCGCGAGCCCCTCGAGGCGACGTTTGATGTCAAGCAGATCGCGGCGGAGATCGTCGTCGGTGGGGAACCGAGCGTCGATAGCGAGGAATTCGTGCGCGGCGGCGGCGGCGGCGGCGAGGTCGTCGGCGGCCAAGGCCCGCCGCGCGGCGTCGAGCGCGCGGGAACGGTCGAGCGCAGCCTCGGCGCGCGCCAGCGCGGCGTCCGCCCTGGAGTGCGCCGAGTCGAGGTGGCGGACGCGGGACGAGAGCGCGTCGGCGAGCGCGGCGGTGGAGGAGGAGGACTCCTTAAGCGCGGCGGCGTCGGAGGCCGCGAGCGAGAGCAGCGGCGGGGCGGAGCGGAGGAGCGAAGCAGCTGCGCGGTCCAGGTCGGCGCGGCGGGCGAGGAGAGCGTCGAGACGGGCGTCGAGCGCGCGCTGGTAGGCCACGCACTCGTGGAGGAGGCGGGTGGCGGCACCCGCGTCGGTGAGGACGCGGAGCGCGGCGAGGGAGGCCGGGTCGCCGAAGTCGAGGGACGGTGGCACGTCAGCGGACGAGGGGTCCGGGGCCACGAAGGCATCCTGCCGGCGCGGGGACCGCGGGGTGGGAGAGGGAAAGGGCACCGCCATGGCCGGCCGCGGGCCAGCGGAGTCGGTGCAGATAGGCAAGATCTCGGAGTCAGGGGAGAAGACGAGAAGGCTGTGCACACCGAGAAGCCAGATCTCGGAGTACTCCTTCCTACTTTTTCTTCTTTTGCAGGGCAACGGCCACGGTGCGGGCTGCAGCCTGGGCCTGCAGGTGTGGTGGGGTAAACTGACGCCAGCAGCCCAACCAAGGACAAAACTGCCCGCGATCTGTTCGACGAATTGCCCACTGGTCATGGCGCTGCTACCCGCCGCGCTAGCCCAGCCGTTCTCGCCGCGGCCCGCGCTCCCGGTCCGCCACCCTCCGACCTCGCTGACAGGCTCCGGGCTTAGCCTCGATTTCTCGCTTCCGCCGCATCCAGGTGAGTAGAGCCACGGCAGACACGCTGTTCTGCACTCGCTAGCTCGGCGACGCCCCCGCGCGCTCTTATCTCTGTCTGACGCGTGCAGGCGTCGCGGCGCCCCGGCGCGCGTACCCCAGGATCGAGGCAACGGCGAGGCGCGGCGCGCGCACGGAGAGCGCCAAGGTCAGGAACCGTCGGCTGCAGAAGAAGGTAACATCCCGATGCTCCACCTGGGTTTTCAAATTTCAGGATAAGGCCAGCAGGCCTGCAGCCGGCAGGATGTAACCAAACCGCAGCCGTTCCGCCGACTCTCGCTGGCTGCAGTTCAACGGCACGGCGACGAAGCCCAGGCTCTCGGTGTTCTGCTCCAACCGGCAGCTCTACGCCGTGCTCGCCGACGACCACAACAAGAAGATCCTCTTCTACGGCAGCACGCTGCAGAAGGCCATCTGCGGCGACCCGCCCTGCAGCGCCGTGGTAAGCCGTCGTCGTCCTCTCCGTCTGGAATTTGCATTGTATTCTGGCGGGAATTCCTGGGTTGAGCTTGCCTCACCGGCTCGCCCTGGACAGGAGGCTGCCCGGAGGGTCGGGGAGGAGCTCGTCAGGGTGTGCAACGAGCTAGGCATCTCCGAGGTCTCCTACGACCGCAACGGCTTTGCTCGAGGCGACAAGATGATGGCATTCGAGGTTCCGGTCTCACAGCACGGGTTCCTGCCAAGATAGGCTGCAGACTGTAGTTTCGCCCCAGAAAGGAGGCACCAGGGCTTGCACTGACAGTTCACCGTATCAGCTTATTCAGGATCAGGAGACAAGAAAGTTGGTTCCATGCGGATTATGTATTCTGTATAATCCATCAGTTTTTGATCAACATGTAGTTCATATTTCACAGCAGTCTAACAAATTAAGACGGTTTCTTCGTACTCTAGACATGATTCGGTACCTACTGCTCAGCTCTCGTTACATCCCCTTTATAATTTATTCATGAACTATATATGCTACGGTGAAGACGCTGAAACTGGGACCTGAGCTCCCAACCTGTGGACCAACCATGGATTCTCGATATCTGGATCAATGAATGTTGGTATAAGGAACGGTATAGCTTCATCACCGAACAATTCTTTGCACCAAGGTACCCGTTCCGATATGCTAGATCCTGGACCGGAGCACCTGTGAAGAATGCCAATAGCAGGTGTCAATACCAATTACCAAACATCAACATGCTTATTCAGCAGCAAGTCATCTCGTCGTGACTTATGAGTAGCCAAGAAGAGCTAGAAAGTAGAATTGTAAAGGAATGATCAACCAGTAAATGTAAAAGGATATCGTCATTTTGAAGTTCAAGTAACACTCATATTCAGGAACAAAGATAAACAGAAAGACAAGGCTGAGACCTGTACTCGTAGAAGCAGGCAGTTTGCTCATTCTCAGCTTTGTCCCAATTATGCCACCCAACAGGCTCTATGCAGTGATCCATAAAAGTTTCTGCAAAAACAACCCTCCCGAAGGGCTCCCAGGGCCGACCTAGGTACATATATGCAGCTTCTCCATTGCCAGTAATAACACACCTGGATGGTGTCATGTCATTTGGCACGTAAGTTTGCAGTAAGAAGGAAATGGTAAACACAGCTTGGAAGATTGACTGATAGGTTACTAACTCTAGTCTAGTCTCTAGATAATCATGTAGCATATTTCCATTAGAAGTGAGAACACTGGTGAGTAGTAAACTCACTTGAAGAATACGAATCCAGTTGATTCTGAAGAGGATTTCCGGCCATGAGCAGTAATATATCCAGCTGATTTGCAGTGGATATGGCAATGCTCCAGAAGGGCAGCAGAATCTCCAAAGATAAAGTCATAATTACCTTCAATGTAACAGTTTTTCAAAAACTGCTTTCCACCATGCAAATGTAAGGTCTCCTGAATGATTTTGCATATAGCAAATTAGAATACTTGAAAGAAACAAAATGATATAACTAAATAATGACAGCTATGCTTATATCTCTGTACAACTTGGCACCAGAAGACACCAACACCCATGAAACATGATATTCTTGTACAATAAGTGCACTACAGTATTATAAATTTATAATTCGAGCATTCTACTAAGCTACCATCAGAGGTGACACATGACAAGTCAACCTAACAAACCCGGTTAACCAAATCCCCAAGCTAAAACTAAATGGTTACACAATTAACATATATGTACCTTGCTGCCATAAATGATGTATTAGACGATTGCATTATGAGGCAAATCAAAAGTAGACCTAAAACATCCAATTTCTTGTAACACGAAACTCAGGTAAGGGCATTTTCCCGAAGAAGCAAACATTGAATAAACAGCACAATGTGATGAGGCACCTAGAGATAGCGTGTGTTGGAGTATAAGTGAATTGCCCACCTCTCCCCATCAGCTTAAGCTTTTGGGTTGAATTGGTTGGTGCATGCAACTTAATATGGTATCAAAGCCAGAGGTCTCGAGTTCGAATCCTGGTAGGCACAATTAAATAAAGTAATTGTTGTCCACTCCTATTCCACGTCTGAGGCATGAGGAAGCCTCCACGTGAGGGGGAGTGTTGGAGTATAAGTGACCTCTCCCCATCAGCTTAGCGTGCAAAAGAACTAACCAAAAAAATAATGAGCCGATACAGCCAAGAAGGTAAGAAAGGGAAGGAAAATACCTGCCACCCGAGGAACCTGCACCCGTAGAAGGCACACCTGTCGGCCGTCACATGGACTGCTGCTGCTTGTCCAGACACCTATAACACAGCAGTACATATCATTACACCAGCATCACTGACTAACCAGATCCACCACAGGTACCACATAAACAAGTCTGCTAGGATAATACCTGGGGAGCCGAGTTCTTAAAAATAACATTCTCTGCAATGAAATCATCCCCCTCCACAATAACTGTCGCACTGCTTAGTGTTCCTGTGCCAATCGTTTCTAATGACTGATAAAAGAACAGATATGGAATATGTGAGGGTATTCAGAAAATCCTAATACAAGAACTTTACATGATAGCATCCGATTATGGTAGCAGAACATCCAGAGTAATTCCATCAGGCTTATCATTTCGTATACACATCGGTTCAGATTAAAAGAGCTGAAATGCACACTGTTGCTCTTTTAAGAAGATATATGTGTCAATGCTAGTGGTTTCCCCTTGATGAACAAGGCTTCAGGTTTAAGGTCGTCTAGGAAAATAATTCACTAATTAGATGCAGATATTTAGAGTTATGTATCAATCGAGTTTGAGACCAAAACTTATAATACTCAAAAGCCACAAATGTATTGATTCCCATAACAAACAATGAAACTGCTTTCACAAGGGGTGCAATAACCTCACCTCATATTTTGTACCTGATCAATGCAAAATGCACCTTTTAATATAATGATACGCAGCTCTCCTACGTGTTCGATAAAAAATGCAAAATGCACTGGTGACCTTGACCAACAATATTTCCACATCGAAATGACATCACTATTACATATCTAACTGATATTGATCTTTACTTGTTAAGTGAAATCTTTACCACACACTGTTGTAATTTCACTAGGGATATACATGACAGACTATCTATTCAAGCAGGAAGCCAGCCAGAAGTGACACTACCTGAGTATGCTTGATGCAAGTATTCCTGTTGTGCCAACAGATCACAGTGTCCTTTATTGGAGATCCACACAAGGTGATGAAGTTCTTGGTCTTGGGAATGTGCACTGGCTGCCGGTGCACACCAGGACCAATCCTGATGATGGTGCGCACTTGGTTGTTCAGTGGAACAGCATCCACGGCATCCTGAACACTTGTGAATGAGACAACTCCATCGTAACCAAATATTGCTACCTCAGGAGACGCAACAAGTAGAACCCTCCTATCCCCCATTGCTCCTTATTTTCTTCCAAGTCTTTGGTTGTTGAAATACTTTGGCATGTACAAATGTTGGAAGGATTTGGTATTTATGAAGCCTAATCCTTCAAATACTCTATGAAGTCTGATCCTTCAATGTTCGGCACTGACAAGGCTCCACGCATGACTGCTTTGTATTTTCCTTGTTGATGTGCAGGATACCACATAAAAAATACAAGTGATAGCTATAGACTTTGACCATTTTGCCTAGTCTTTCAAATACTTTATGAAGTAGGATACAAGGTTTGATGCCACCAAGGCTCCATACACGACCGTTTTGTATTTTCCTTGTTGATGTGCAGGATACCACATAAACAATACTAGTGATAGACTTGGACTATCTGCAAGATGCATTCATAATGAAATAATTTGACTAGGGTGCACTTTGCATTTCTACCTGTCACCAGATTCATTCAGTGTAATCATCACAACATCACTATGAAGGCAGGGACACATGTAATCAACTCTCTATGGTGTTAAGCGAAAACTGATAGGCCTCGGAAAATTACTGTTAAGGAAGAAAGGCGGTAGTCGAGCAGCTCCAGCCTGTAGTTTTCTTGGCCCTGGTCTCATTCATGGTCCGTCTAACCTCCATGGCTTCTGCTGTTCGGCCAGCAGCTGTGTACATGTCTATGAGCAAAATGTAGTAACCACCCTCATGTGCGTTTAGGATGCTTAGTTTCTGGACTGCCTTCTCTGCCATGTCAATATTGCCGTGCATACGGCATGCACCAAGTAACACGCCCCAGACCACATCATTGCTTGGAATCGGCATTTGCTCTATCATCTTGTATGCTTCCTCAAGTTGCCCTGCACGACTAAGCAAGTCCACCATGCACCCATAGTGCTCGATGGTCGCCTCCACTTTGCCATAATCTCCTCTTTGCATTGCATCGAACACAGTGCGCCCCTCCTCAACACAGCCCCTGTGTGCATACACAGTGAGCACTGCAAGCAGCGTCACCCCATCTGGCTTCACAGAATTGTCATCAGACAGCATCAGATGAAACAAAGCAACTGTGTTTTCCACGTCACCATATGATGCATATGCTGAGATAAGCGTGTTCCAAGATGCCACGCTCCTTATTGCCATCTCATCAAACAAAGCACGTGCTTCAGGTAGGCACCCACATTTAGCATACATGTCCATAAGCGCATTGTGGAGTGAAACCATCCACCCAAAACCATTGGAATCAACATATTGTCGCAGACGCTCACCAGTTGCAAGGTCCCCAAGTGCAGTGCATGCTGACACAACACTCACCATGGTCACCTCATCCGGCTGCACTGTCATTGCATCAAACAATGCCAGGGCCTCCTGTGGGCGCCAAGCCCTGGCATAGGCAGAGATCATGGCAGTCCAGGAAACAACGTCACGGTGTGGCATCTGGTCGAACAACATGCGAGCGGAGTCCAGATGGTTGTTTTTAAGGTGCACAGTAAGTAGCCCCGAGAATGAGACCACATCCCGGACGGGCATTTCATCGAACACCCTGCGGGCGTCGTCGACGGCGGACCGAGACGCGTACGCGTGCAGCAAAGCATTGTGGACATGAGCGTGCTCGCTCCGCGCGCCGAGGCAACCGTGCTTGAACGCCTGGGCGTGGAGGTCAGAAGGTAATCGACCAGGCGAATGGCAGCGTGAGCAAGACTTTAAGACGAAGGTGAAGGTGAAGGCGTCGGGAGCGGCGCCCGCGCGGCGCATCGCGGTGAAGAGCTGGATGCCAGCGCGGGGCGATGAGGAGACAGCGAGGCCGCGAATGAGGGTGTTATAGAAAAAGGAGAGGTGGGAAGCGGCGGCGGAGATGAACGGGAGATGGAGAGAAAGGAGCACGGACGCGTGGCGGAGGTCGCCGGCGGGAGACACCGCGGCGAAGCGTAGGAGCTTGGCGAGCACCGCGACGGCACCGGCGGTCGGAAGTATGTGGCGGCGACGGAGGAGAACGGCATGGAGGAGCCGGAGGTCGCGCTTCGTGGAGCACCGGCCTGAGCAGGCAAGTAAATCTGCCAGTGAGATCGACGGCATTGCCGAAGGTGGCTGCGCGCCATCTCTTTGCCGCGGTGTCCGTGCTTTAGTGTGTGTTTGTTTCGTTACTGAAAGCCGCTAAATTTTAGTAGTGGAATGTTATTTTAGTAGAATGTTTGGTAGTTTAGGAACTAATTTTAGTGACTAAAATTTAGAGAGGACTACCAAATAGGTCGTTTAGTTACTAAACTTTAGTCTCTTTTAGTGGCTAAAAAATACCAAACACCAGTGGGGGCTTGTTCGGTTGTGCTGGAATAAGGCAGGAACTATGTCGGGTTGATCAAGGTTATGTAAATTAATGAATGATTCCAGGTGAGAATGGTTTCGGGGAGTCTAGAAGGAACTAAAAAGTCTTTTTAGTTTTTTTATGAATGTGTTTGACATTAGCCATTAAAATGTAAAATTTAGAATGGTGGAACCAAACACACCTAGAGCACGTGCAGCAAACACATCTAGAGCAAGTGCAGCAGTAGGATCAAAATCCACCCCTTAGCTGAATGGCTACGCAAACAGTAAAACGGATCTTCACGTAACAGCTGCAGCTACATATATAAAACGTACAATCACCAAAATTTCAGACAGTTTAAGGCAAAATTCCAACCATGCCAGGGCTTCAGACTCGGTCTGCTGCCGGTGTACAAATGGGCTGATTTCGTGAAGGATCCTCTGCTGCTGTGCGGGTTTTTTTTGTTTTGAAGCAACCCATGCGGTGCACTTTATTGATTATCAAACATGGTTACATCATTTACCAGAGTCTCAAGAATAAAACCAGGGGATTTATCAACCCAAATACAGTTTTCCTTCAAAGATAAAGCTAATCTATCTATTTCATGCGCCACCTGTGCGTTTGTTAATTGAACACAGCATTCTGGGAGCAGTGCACGGCGTCCTCGTGGGAAATGAAAAAAAGAAAACGATATTTCTCCACTGCTTCCGTCTCCTTCCATCTCCAGTATAAGGTATGGCTCGACAGGACACACATCTATACAAATCGCAACACTGGTAAACTTGCACAGAATAAATGGTTACACGTCCAGTTCCTTATGCAGGTACAGCTACAGGTCTTTCGCTGGTCTTGATTCCTTTGATAGCTGCAGAATTGAAAGAGGATCATCAATAAAAACTTTAGTAACGGTTGGCAACAAATATTTGATTCAAAACCTATATGGAATTTCAAATTTGGCGCATGAATGACACTGAGAAGAGCCATGCCTTCAGCGTAGTCTGGAGCCCCAAAAACTGCAGAACCGGCAACGATGGCATTTGCCCCAGCTTCAATAACCTGTCATTTAAAATAAGGGAAAAAATATTAGCACCTCACTGGACTAGAAGATTAGTTCAAGATTATTAAAGTTAAACACAAGTGCCATAAGATAGGTTAAAGTTTTTTTTAAGGCATAAGATAGGTTAAAGTTAAATGCCAGCATGGAAAAAAACCTAAACATGTCACCTTGTAGGCATTTGTTGGACCAACACCACCATCAACCTCAATCCAGGGGTTCACTCCCTAAACAAAACAAAGAAATTAACACATTGATGCTTAAAACATAAGGGATTCAGGGCAGTGAGTGAGAATGCTTGAAAGGAAACAAGGGGATATACCTTCTCTGCACATAACCTTCTCAATTCTGCAATTTTCTTTACCTGACTCTCGATAAAGCTCTGGCCACCAAACCCAGGATTCACAGACATAATCAACACTAGGTCAACAACTGCAAGGAAAAAAAGTGAAGTAATATCATTAGATGTCAGGACATGTGAGCTTATTACGTTACTGATGAATGGAAGAGAAAAGAATCAAAAATATGCTAAAGCAACTTCACAAATTTTAATGAAGACTTTATGACTACATGCTGCGTAACCAAGAGAGTCAAGAGTGCCATTGGTCAAAACTGTCACAAATTATCACAAGCAGCAGCACAATTTGCCTCAATGGTTATGCTGGCATAAAAAAAATCAAGATCACTAGCTGAATAACAGGAGGGAACCGCCTGGTTGATGCTTCACATACCCCTGAATGGAGTATGTACTTACTCCAATATCAACCCTCAACAGTCATCATTTACTATTTTTTTTGGCGAAGAATCATTTACTATTATTTACCAACTACTAGCTATAAAAGTATACATTGCACTCATGAATACTACTCCGTCCCAAAAATAGTGTCGCTATGGGATGCGTGCTGGTCAAACTTTCTCAACTTTGACTGAGTTTATACAAAATTTGTGCAATATTTTTATCTCCAAATAAGTTTATTATAAAAGTATATTCAAAAATCTATCCAATGATACTAATTATGTACCATAAATATTAATATTTTATTATATATATTTGGTCAAACGTTGAAGTCTGTTGACTTTTCAGGAAACGAGAATGACTCTTTTTTAGGGACAGAGGGAGTATCTTATAAGGCTTTTGGAAGCTGATCTGGCAATAATACAGTTCAAAAAAATATCTGGCAATAATAGACGTTCCAAACCTGTATAGTAACATCTACAGGTTTTCTGAACTTTATACATGTCAACTTTGTCAAGATATCATATACGCTGAAATGAGCATCATGATCTTACCATCAAGAACATAATCGACTGCAGTGAGTGGAGTCGCTGGATTCAAAACAACTCCTGCCTTTGCTCCTAGACTTTTAATCTGATGGATAATGGAAAGACAACTCAGCTCCAACACACAGCATGCCACAAGGATAAACGACAACAGTACACCCCAATGGTTGGGACATTCAAAGATGTGCAAAGGAACTGGGTGGGCCAAATAATCCTAAATCGCAACTACAGTACAGATAGGAATGTGTTTGGTTGTAGGTCTAACACTAGCAAGTACCAAATGTGTTCCTATAGCTATGTAATAGTCTATGATTAGCTAAATCCTGAATGAACAAAATACAGTGAGGCCCTGTTCGTTTGATCCCCAAACCAAGGGGATTGGAAGGGATTGAGGGAGATTAAATACCCTACAAGTAAAATCCCCCTCAACCCCCTTCAATCCCTTTGATTCTGAGAACAACCGAACAAGGCCTGAAGGGTGTAAGCAAAATATTCATTGAACTCATTTGTGTTGCACAGCACCATGCAAGGAAAAAGCCACATTCATTGGTATATATATCCAAATACACTGAAGTTTCATACTAAATTCTATTATCTGAGCATTATCTTGTAAAGATAAGGTGGTAGAGATGTTTACCTGATTGACTGTTCGGTGCAAATGGATGGTCGATGTTTGTTCACAGTGGACACTAACAATATCAGCACCTGCCTTGATAAAATCAGGGACTCGCTGCTCAGGTTCCACAATCATCTGGGATAAAAATAAGAAATCTCCACATTCAGAAGGGGTCAATCAGGGATGAAACTACAGCACATAAAAACCTGACTGGGGCTTCCAGAACAGTACCAGATGTACATCCAACGGAAGCTCAGTCACTGGACGCAGAGCATCAACAACCAAAGGTCCAATTGTGATATTTGGCACAAAGCGCCCGTCCATGACATCGACATGAATCCAGTCGCATCCTGCCACCTCCACAGCTTTTACCTAGTAATATGTAAACAGCATGGCAAGATGAACACAAAATATTCACCAATTGACATCGAGAAAAAATGCATAATGGTGCTTACTCTGTTGCCTTATTTATTGTGAAACAAGTTGGGAAGAAGTTGCTAATGAGCTGGTGGAACAGGAATACATTGTCTGAGGCCAAAATTTGCTGACACAATGAATATGGCATTACCAAGCTATTCCTATAATCGTAGCTTAAGTGCCTAACATGCGTGTAGTACATATTCGCAAATACTCTTCAGGGCAGCAAATCATCTAAGGAAATGGAGTTTGGTTGGTGGATGACCAGATGCTAGTATCTCATCAGACCTGGTCACCAAGCTTGGCAAAGTTTGCAGACAGAATCGAAGGGGACACAATGATGTCACTCTTTGAGAACTTGTCAACCCGAGCTGATGCCCTCACTTGGAATGCCTTCCTAGAAACCATAAAACAATTTGTTCAGAAAAAAAAAACATAAAACAAAAATAAAGAGATAAGCTCATCATTCGGAACCAAAAGTAGTCACGAACCAAATTACACAGCATCATTAAGTGGAATGACTAGATTCGTTTGCCCATTTCCCCAGTTCTCTAGTTATCAAACAGGGTAACACGGAGCAAATATCAGTTACAGTATCGAGCATCGTATAGATATGAGAGCTGTTAACTTAAGCATAAGCGAGCATGATCTATTACATTTCCAGACTGACAAACTCCTCCATAAGCGACATCAAAGTAGGATAGATAGTCAGGCCATTTGATCCAGAGCCTACAGAGCTCATCACCAGCAACTTGGGGCACACACTGCACCCACCACCCACCCACCCACCGAGAGACACGGGAGCTGCAATATAGGTTCTGCTTCGGCGACTCCACAGCAGGTCAGCAGGCAGTTCGCAGCAGTGCCGCACGGAGCCATCGAGGGCGGCAACGGCAACGGAACAAGGGATCGCTAGAAACTACTGCCGACGAGGAGCGAGAGGCGGTTTGCCCGCCCGCCCCACTTGGGCGTCGACACGGCCAAACAGAAAGCAGGAAAAGGGGAGGAGGCGCGTGGACCAACCTGGGCGTGGAGAAGGTGAGGCCACGACGGTGGCCGATGGAGGCGGTCCGCGGGGAGGCGAAGCTGGAGCAAAGCGACGACGACGGCGTCGCCATCTGCCCACCTCTCTCAATCTATCCCCTGTCTCGGCCTAGCAGTAGCAGCTCTTGGGTTGTTTGGCTTGTTGCACGAGCAGCTCTGCTATGCGAACGGAAACGCTTCGAGGGCGTAAGCGATTTGGTTTTGTGGGGTGAGGGCTGAGGGGGCTACGGCGCTACGCTACGCCTGCGACTGCGATGCGAGAAGAGGAGAAGAGGAGGAAGGCCGCCGCGAGCCGCCGCCAGTCGTTCGTTATCCGCTCGGCGCTCGGCAGCCGGGCCCCGACCCCAATCGGCAATAGGGAGCCGACGGGCCACAAGAAATCGCGGCGATTTCCCCCTTCCCCACTGCGCGATTCGTCGTTTTTTTGGGGGGTTTGGTTTGGTTGGTGGCGCGGCGCCTGAGCACAACGACCGTGGTTTCGTCGCCTACCTACCCGGCCCGGCCGCAGCCGCGGCCGCGGGCGCCGGGTCGATCGGCGTGTGAGCGTGGGCCGCCTGACCTGTGCCGCCCACGATTCCGCGCCGAAACCGCACGAAGTGGACCAGAACAGCATCAGGATCTTCGCGGGGGCATCGGCCATCGGCTGTTTTCCCGACGATGGGAAGTCCACTCAGGAGTTGCCTTCCCAGAACAGCAGTGTCGCTACTGCAAGAGCCACCGTCGAGAAACGACGCCCGAACATGAGACCCCATTCGGACTGCGTCAAGGTTGAATGTCGGAAAGCTCCTCGACAACCCCTCCATCTCAGAGTCATCGTCGTCGTCATCGTCTGCTCACCGTCGATGCTTCGTACGTCCTTCCGGAGATGGGTGGAACAGAGCCGTGTTTGGTGAGAGTATGCTTCCAGGCGACGGCTGCGGCGAAGGTGTGGACATGATCCGTAGAGCTCCACCGCTGTCGTACCCCATGGTGGGGGTCGTGCCGCCGGCGGCAGCGATGGTTGTGGCGCCCGGCGCCAACGTCGACAGAGGCAGCAGAGTGGATGGCGACGGCGTTGCTGCAGTGGCAGGACCTGGCTTCCTCACTTCGGCGGTGGTAGGGGCGGCATCGTCGGCGCCGGCGTGTCGGCAGCGGCCGGCTCAGCCAGCGACGGCGGTGGCTCCACGCCCCGAACCCGCTCGCGCCCGCGTGGGGAAGGCTGGCGATGGTGCCGGCGCCGCACGCGGAAGCGCCTGCGTAGGGAGGCGGGCAGCGGCGGCGTGCCCCCCGCGCCCACACCCCAGCAGGGGCAAGACGACGACTTGATTGGAGGTGGGGAGGTGGAGGTGGGGGAGGAGGGGGCCGCCTGCGCCGGAGAGGGGGGCGCTGCGGCCGGCAGCGGCGGCGGCGGCGCCTCGGCGTCCACCACCATGGCGGGAGACGCCCGCACAGAGGCGCTGTCGCGGTCGGAGACGACGCATCGGGAGGTAGAGCAAAGTGGGGAGGAGGTGGGGGAGAGGGAGGTGGAGTAGGACGGGGCCGCCGACGCTGGAGTGGCGGCCGGCGGCAGCGCCGTGAAGGCCACCGGGCGGGGAGCCCTAATGGGCCTCAGGCCCACGAGAGCGCATCCGTCAGTTTTGTCAGCGCCAGTGTTGAGTGTTCTGGTCTTTCTCACGAGTTTAATCTCTTAGCACAATAATTCGATCATTTGCTAACCAACTACAAGATGAAAACCCTAGTGGCCCTAATCGAGCATAGGCAACCCAAGAAGTTGAAGAACATCTTCGCGGGGGCATCGGCCATCGGCTGTTTTCCCGATTTCTTTTGCTGTGGTTTGCCACAGGAATCGGATATATGCCATATATGTACATCTGGGTTTTCTGGGAACAAAACTACTCATGCCGCAACAGCGATTGTACATTTGTACTTTCATACAATGTCCTATACCTTTTGGGGGTTCTGGGAACGAGATACTCATGCTGCAACAGCGATTGCACATTTGTACTTTCATATAATGTCCTCCCACGCTCCAATCAAACAAGAAAAATTACAATCCAAAGGAAGTTTAGACTTTGTTCGTTTGAGCTATTCAATAACTCTATTTTTCAGTCATGAAATAATATTTTTTTCTCACGAGAAATCAGCTCTACAAATCAGCCGCTGCAAAAGTCCTGACAAACTGAGCCACGAGCGTAACACATAACAAAGAATGGTTGCTACTACATCAATACTACTACGGCCTTGTTCAGTTCGCGATATTTTTAACGAAAAGTTACTGTAGCATTTTCGTTGTTATTTGACAAACTTTATCCAAACATGGACTAACTAGGCTCAAAAGATTCGTCTCGGTCTAAAGATTCGATGTGACGGGTACTACACAATATTTTTTTGGGATATTTGGCCAACTGAAAGTGGCCTACGTCAATATTTCCTTACATCAGAACGTGTCCGCTCCTACAGCAAGCACAGAGAACTTTGACGCTGATACTTCGAATTAAAACTAATAGAATAGTCCCTTATATCAGAACGTGTACGTTCTTGCCACGAGCAGAGAGAACTTTGAAGCTTACACATTGAATTCAATCTACAGTAAGTGTACATTGATTAAATGCTTGGTAGGAGAACAATAGGTGAATACCAAATGCGATCTGAGAATTTATTTCAGTGGTATTACGATGTCCAGAGTTCAGATGTAGCATAGTGCGCAAAGTAGGAAAACAAAACATTTATGAGCTTGACTCGCTTGGGTTTCCTCTTTCTCCACTGCAGCAGTAGAAGTGAGGTAGCTTCACTCGGCCACAGCACCTGCAAGCCACCAAAAGAGTATCGAGGAATATGTCATAACAGGGATGGGCAACAAGGGCACCATTCTTTTAGCTGTGCATCATTATATTAAGAGAAAAAAAAGAGGTTTACAACCCTTACAAACATGGCCCGCCATTGCAAAAGTATTTTTCTGAATTTTCATAACACGTGCAGCATGAAATTGTACTTCTTAGGAACATTCAGAAGATGGGAAAAAAATCTGTGACAAACTTCAGGAGTTTTTGCTCTAATTATTCTATAATGACATAAAGAAAACCACATGAAACATCAACAGAATATGAAGATAGCCAAGGCAGAAAAGTGAAATGTCATAATCACATTCCATATCATGTCCAGCGATATATCATATATTCAGTAATGCACAATCAAACTGTTGCTATATGGCATGACAATTGTATCCATTAATCGCCTACAACTGTCTGACTAAACCTTATCTGCAGCTATTAGTCACAGAACATCCTGAAACGTGAGGATATTGTTAAAAGCACAGTAATCCTCCCCTGCAGCTCATGGTCACAGACTTACAGGCCATTTAAAGGGTGATGATCTTGCTAGAAAGTAAGTTTTTTTCTTATCTCATCAGCCCAATAACCGTGTTACAAAAAATAGAACTACTCTTGCATACGAAAAAAAAAATGATAATGTGGCATACCAACATTAGCAAGACCAAACTTAAATAGAGGTATTAGCAAAGATAGCTTTTAGATGTACCTGCAACGAACAATCACCGGCACAGGCTTCAAAGCTTTGGGTCCATTCCTCAAACCCTTCTTGTACTTGGAGACCTGAAATAGTATGAGAGTATAAGGGTATCTACCAACATCATTTCCTTGAAAAGGCAACAAGCATAAACCAAATAACTACAGTAGTTTCTAAAAACTGGAATCCACAATCAAAGCATATAAAATAAAACCAATGAAATGATGCAGATTTTACTGAAGAAAATAGAGCAGGGCAGTTGGATTCACATGTTGTGATAAAATAAAATGCAGTACAAGTAAATGGTTTTTATACAAAATCAGCCTACTACGAATATACAAATACCGAAATATGCAGTACAATCATAACTTGCCATAAAACAGCATACTTTCTGAATGCATGTTCAGTGTTCTTCATCCGACTGTATCTATTACCCTGATTTACCACACTGGATAGCAATATACTAATGAGTTACACACATTTGGCACATATCAAATTACTGCTTGAATCATCAATCACAATGCATAACAAACAGTTGGTCAGGTAGGTTATGGAAAAGTATCAGAAGTGTATGCATTTGCGAAGAACCTCGAACTAACCAGCCCCTAAAATTACCCCACTCAAGACACTTGTCCCCTAAAATTACCCCACTTAGATACTTGGTGCAATGGTGCTTCTGCTTCCGTTTGAGATTGCTAACCGCAATGGTGCTTCCGTTGTATTTCCAATTAGCCTAAACGCAGAACCACCAAGCAATCAACACTCCACAGCCGCTAGAATGAACAGTACACTGATACACCTACCGGTTTCTATGATCCGCTAGTAAAACATTTCGCAAGGACACGCCTCTCTGCGCACAGGCAATTCAACGAACACCTAGAGCGCACACCGCTACGTCACTTCGCCAGCCAGCCAGCCACGAGCCCATGACTGCCAAGAACAGACCACACCTATCTAGCCAGCCTATGTAACAGGAAGAACCACAGACAATGTAAAGGGTGAGAACCGAAACGCACCTTCTTCTTAGGGACGGCCATGAGCTCCATGGCTGGTCCGGCGGCGGCGCCGAGGCCGGGGATCACGAGCGACTGCGCCTCGGTGAGGGGGGCGGGGGGAGGAGGAGGTATGAGGGGAAGTTCGGAAGGCAGGCGGGGAAGCGATGCCGCCGCCGCCGCACGTCGGAGCCAACCCGCCGCCGCCGCCATGGATCGCCTTCTTTTGGTTCAGGTTAGGAGCGCGTGGGGAAGCTCTGGGAGTGGCGTGGGAATGATCTGGCCGTTGAGTTTTTATCGGGCGGGTTAGATGGTGCGGGGCAGGAAACTGAAGGCGGGGAGGAGAGAAGTACGCAAACGCCTTTACTATACGTATTGCAGGAATATACATACAGTTTACAAGAAATTCGGCACGAAGAAACCTTGATTGACTGAAATTTAGCCAGTGCAAAAAATTGCTAATAGAGCCTGCTTATTTTAAGAATCTTCAGCCGGAAACCAATATTTTGGATCAAAGCCAAGCGGGGGTGAACACGAATAAATTTTGAGCAATTTGTTGTGTTTTCTTGCTGAAGCCAGAACCAAAAAGAAGCCTGACACCACGTTAAAAGGTTGGACAATGCCTGCCCGAGAAAAGTCTTCAAACTTGTCATCCTCGTCCGAGTTTTCTTCAACTTCTTGGGTTGCCTATGCTCGATTAGGGCCACTAGGGTTTTCATCTTGTAGTTGGTTAGCAAATGATCGAATTATTGTGCTAAGAGATTAAACTCGTGAGAAAGACCGGAACACTCAACATTGGCGCTGACAAAACTGACGGATGCGCTCTCGTGGGCCTGAGGCCCATTAGGGCTCCCCGCCCGGTGGCCTTCACGGCGCCGCCGCCGGCCGCCACTCCAGCGCCGGCGGCCCCGTCCTACTCCACCTCCCTCTCCCCCACCTCCTCCCCACTTTGCTCTACCTCCCGATGCGTCGTCTCCGACCGCGACAGCGCCTCTGTGCGGGCGTCTCCCGCCATGGTGGTGGACGCCGAGGCGCCGCCGTCGCTGTCGGCCGCAGCGCCCCCCTCTCCGGCGCAGGCGGCCCCCTCCTCCCCCACCTCCACCTCCTCACCTCCCAATCAAGTCGTCGTCTTGCCCCTGCTGGGGTGTGGGCGCGGGGGCACGCCGCCGCCGCCCGCCTCCCCTACGCAGGCGCTTCCGCGTGCGGGCGCAGGCACCATCGCCAGCCTTCCCCACGCGGGCGCGAGCGGGTCGGGGCGTGGAGCCACCGCCGTCGCTGGCTGAGCCGGCCGCTGCCGACACGCCGACGCCGACGATGCCGCCCCTACCACCGCCGAAGCGAGGAAGCCAGGTCCTGCCACTGCAGCAACGCCGTCGCCATCCACTCTGCTGCCTCTGTCGACGTTGGCGTCGGGCGCCACGACCATCGCTGCCGCCGGCGACACGACCCCCACCATGGGGTACGACAGCGGTGGAGCTCTACGGATCATGTCCACACCTTCGCCGCAGCCGTCGCCTGGAAGCATACTCTCACCAAACACGGCTCTGTTCCACCCATCTCCGGAAGGACGTACGAAGCATCGACGGTGGGCAGACGATGACGACGACGATGACTCTGAGATGGAGGGGTTGTTGGGGAGCTTTCCGACATTCAACCTTGACGCAGTCCGAATGGGGTCTCATGTTCGGGCGTCATTTCTCGACGGTGGCTCTTGCAGTAGCGACGCTGCTGTTCTGGGAAGGCAACCCCTGACTGGACTTCCCATCGCCGCCGGAGGTGCGCGTGGGAACGCTCCTGGTGCTGGCGTGGTGCATGGGCGGCACAGTCGCAGGACTCGCCGGCAGAGGCCGCGTTCTGAGCTTGTGCACGACCTGCCTGCCAGACCCGTGGAGGGACGCATCCCCGCCCGTCAATGCCTCGGACACCGCAAGCGGAGATCTGCCCGTCAGCGCATCTCCGCTCCGAACGCTGATGGTTGGCGCCAGGTCTTGCAGATGGAGCCGGTCGGTGGGGCTGAAGGGGCACGCCCCACTCGTCCATCGCCGGCCACTCTGCGGCCCGCCAATCGCTTACCGGCGGATCTCCAAGGGAAGTGCTTCAACTGCCTCTCCACCGCCCACAAAGTTGCAACCTGCAGGTTGCCTCCGCGCTGCCTCCGCTGCAAGGAGCTCCGGCACCTTGCCCGAGACTGCAAGCAGTGGCGTAGGAGGCCTTCTTCAGCCTCCGTCGGGGGTGGTGATCATGCTTCGGGCGGTCGTGCATCGGCGGACCTTGGCGGTTCACGCAGCCTTCGTGGAGCCACAGCGAACACCGTCGCCATCGCCATCGACACTCATCGGCGGAAGAGGCGGAGGGGACGCAAGCGTCGGAGGCGTCCGAAGCGGTCGGCTAAGCATGCGCAACCAACACTAGCCTCCAGCTCGACTGCTTCCGAAGCAATGTTGGGCGGGGCCGCCTAAGCGACGTCGGGTACCACCGCGTGGGCGCCCGCGCGACGCCTCCCTGAGCACGACCCGCTTGCGGAGGCGATGGTCCTCCCGCTCTGGTTGTTTTCTTCGACCCGATGTTGGAGGAGCTCCAAGACGCCACGCTCACCGCCTGCTGCTCAGGTGAGGCGACCCCGTGGATCCACACCTGGTGGCGATCGTCCGCTCGCCTCAGTCGTCGGCGCAAGACCTGGCGGAGCAGCTCACACACCCTCGGGAGGATACACCCGACGTCGAGGCGAGCGGCGTAGCCATCCCCTCGGCGTCCACGGAGCCGCCTCCAGTGGCGACTCTCTCCTCGCCGCAGTCGTCGACACAGGAGTTGGCGCAGCTCACACCTCCTGGAGGCGGTCAGCCCGATGTTCAGCTTGGGGATGAGACGCCCACGCCGGGCGAGGCCGCTCGGCGCCTCGCACGGTTCCTGGATAAGGTGCGGGTCGAGCGGGAGCCGCCCCTGATTGTCTCTCCACCACGACAGAGGGCGGTTTCTAGGAAGCCCCTGCCTGTCAGGCGGTGGAGCAGACGGATAGCCTCCCAACCGTTAGCCCACATACCGGCCTCTCGGCGAGGCGCAGTACTCCTCGAGCAGCGGTTCGGCACCGCGCCACCGGCCGACCCGGTTTCACCTGCGCCCAAGGGAATACTCGACGCGTTGCATTCGGGGTCATTGTCGTCGAGCCAGGTGGAGGCCCTTGACGCGGTGTTTCCCGCATTCAACGGGCGCGCGTGGGAGCTCTTCGTCGAAGACTCGTAGGGCGCGGCAGTGCTCGCACTCTGGTTGTTTCATTTTATGTAATATCGGATCGTAAAGTAGTCTGCTAGGTTGGTCCGGTTGTAACTGGTAGACCGCCTAGTGCGCCAGATGCGCGTTGTTGTGCTCAAAACTCATTTCTTCTTAATAGCAATGATACACAAAAATCTTTTGCGTATTCAAGAAAAAAAAGATTAAACTCGTCTGATCTTGAAGCATCAATTGACGGAGATAGATCTCTTATCTTTTTCTCAATCACTTCTTGTGCTGGTAGTATTGAGTTCTTCCCTGGTATTTTGTTTGCTCTTTCTGCTGATTTGCAGCTTTTTCGTTGGCTATCATGCATTGCCACTATCTCAGTTCAGTGGGTGTAATACTTAGTCATTCTGATGCAATATTAGTTTTGAGAAGTGCTAATGTGTTGATTAATTCATGATTGGTGTGCCAATTAGGGTAGTAGTATTCATTTAGTCACACCATATTACATGTGGCATGACAAAAAAAGACAGTTTTTTTAAATGTAATTTGATATGTTTTTTATTAAAATTTATCTTTTTGTTGAAATAAAAAATAGTTTTCCAAGTATACATATTTATGAGTTTTTAAAATGTACTCCCTCCGTCCCAAAATAGAAGTCGTTCTCACTTCCCGAGGAGTTAACTTTTTTAAACTTTGACCAACTGTATATATAAAATTATTAATATTTATAATACATAATTAATATCATTAGATAGATCTTTGAATGTACTTTTATAATAAATTTCTTAGACGATATAAATATTGCACGTATTTTCTACAAACTTGATTAAAGTTGAGAAAATTTGACCCGCACGCTTCCCATAATGACTTCCTTTCTGGGACGGAGGGAGTACTAACTACTGCCTATCTGCCCTGCAATCTCTCTGCCTGCTTATAGTTTTTTTTTTTAGAGAGAGAGAGATCGCCATGGTTGTGCTTGGACTACCGCAATCTTTGTAACTAGTAAATTTTAGTCATTTTCGATGAGTCGGCCTGCCTCAACTGATGAGGAGACGAAAGAACCATCTTCAATCGTCTGCTTTGTTATGTATGCACCGACCGCATGGTGTATTCTGCTACGAGCTTTGAGAACAGAGACGACTTGTCCTCCAGCAATTTGTTCGGCCTGTCGTGCTCGACGGCCACGCCTGTAAAATGCAAGCAACAACCAACAGGGGACAGTGTCATCACAAACAAAAGATTGAAAGGCATCAAGTTACTAGGTTGCAACTGCTGTCCCTGTCCGTGTCACTACACACTAACCGTTGTCAAGGAGCAGCACCATGTCGCTGTCAAGAACGGACGAGATCCTGTGCGCTATCGTGATGACGGTCGTCTCTTTAAAATGCTGCCTCAGTGTTCTCTGGATCAAGTTGTCGGTTGCAGTGTCCACTGAAGCAGTGGCTTCGTCCAGAACAAGAACCTTGCTCCGTTTCAGAATTACCCTACCAAGACACACGAGCTGACGCTGGCCCACGCTCCAGTTCTCGCCATTCTCTATCACTGAAATCCAACCAAGAATATTCAGCGTTCTTCTTTCATTTGGGCAAAACTAGCACTATGCTCGAAAAACATAACATGTGAAAGGTACAAGTAAAGTAGTAACTCTGAACTGCATGACTCGATGTAAGGATATCAGATTCAGACCTGGTGAGTCAAGCTTCAGCTCCTGCTTCCTAACTTCGTCCCCTAGCTGACAACAATCCAATGCCTGGAAATCAAGAGCAAAACATTGATATTTCACTTCATTCTTTTTGAGGACAAAAAAAAAACAGAGAATGTCATAGCAAATTAGGTAAAATCTGGGAGGTGAAACTAACTACCTCCCAGATTTGGTCATCAGAGTACTCCCCAAGGGGATCAAGGTTGCTTCTGACAGTTCCTTCGAACATTGTCGGCTCCTGTGGGATGATGCTCAGTCTGGATCTCAGATCATGCAGTCCAATTGTGCAAATGTCAACGCCATCTATTAGTATCTGACCGACAGTAGGGTCCACAATACGGAAGAGGGACTGAATCAGGGTTGATTTGCCACTTCCTGTTCTTCCGACTATACCAGTCTTCATGCCACCCGGAAAATTGACTGTAAGGCCCTTCAGAACAAATGGCAACTGCGGTGCATATTTCACCTGCAACAAACCAGAAAAAAAAAACCAGCTTTGCATCACACTAATTTCTTAGAGCAGAGCACTATTCTAGCACAGAGAAAAAAAGGAATAGAACATGATGGTAAAGGATGAGGGATTTACATGGAGATTATGAAGCTGAATTTCTCCATTAGGTGGCCAATTACGAGCCAACTTATTTTCTGACATGACAAGCGGGGGTTCTGCAGGAATGCTTATGTACTGTAGAATTCTCTCTACTGATATAATCTTGTTCTCCAAAGTGCACATACTCCAGACAACCAATGCTTGCAGCGTGTTCAGATTAAGCCCGTATGTGATTGCAAGACCAGCAATACCTGAAAGTTGCTCGTGATGTTACTTATGAACCCACATCAAATCCAATTCAATATTCTTCAAAATTAACATGATATATATACCTGGATCAATGAGACCGGTTGGTAGATTGATCAAAAAGATCAAAGAGAAGGCAAACACAAGAGATGACAGCACATCTAGACGAAAGCAAAGCCACTCCCTTGCTCCAGCGTTGTAGAATTTGGGCCGAGAGTAGTCATCTGTTAGACAGTTGTTAGTTGACACAAACTGATTTTCCTTGCCAAAGCTTCTAATAGTACTTGACCCTGCTATTGATTCTGCAAAGTGTTGTATGATAGGTGCTTTGCAGACTCCTACTAGCCTTTGCAGCTCCCTAGCTGTGTCAATGTAGTATTGCTGCAACAAGTTAAGTAAGATTGAGATGTGGGTGATCCTGCTGTTTATTTAACATGGAGGATGATAAGATCGGTAAAAAGGTATTACCTGATACCAGACACAGGCAGCAAACACAGGGATGAAAACCACAAAGACCTGCCATGCAACCTGAGACATTACCACAATAATTCCAACAAGCTGAATGATGGAAAATGCAACAGTGCCCATCTGGTCAGCAATGTTGGTGTCCACTTCACTTTGATCAGTTGAAGCCTGCATATTTTTTTTTTGAATACATGAATCAGCATAGCACAAGCAAATGAATTGAACTAACAACATTCGATCCGAGTCCGACGAAGATGACTTGCCCTATTCAAGATGCGCCCGCTTGGAGTGGAATCGAAGAAAGACATAGGAGCTCTGAATATGGACAAATGCATCTTGTTGAACAACAAAGTCGCTGTCTTGTACCCAGCTGTTGCAAGGAGCAGTGATCTTACGAGGATGCACAACGAGCTTCCAAGAGCCAGCGTCACATAGACAGAGAGCAGCGTCGGCATGCTCACCGGAGGCTCAACATCCTCTGACACCGGAGCAGCCCAAGCCATCCAGTCATTGCTCGCAATCTGAATTATTTGAAAAAGTATCTGCGCTAGCAGCACCAATGGTACAAGAGCACCCGTGTAAGCTAGTGTGAGGTACTTCCAGTAGACCCAGAACCCCACCCTGCCTTTCTCCCTTTCTTCCTCCTGCACCAGCTGCCCCCTCTGAGCATCAATCCCTTCATCATCGTTGGCTTCATGTTTCTTCTCAGATAATGACAGAGATCTGGACAGATTCGGCTTCTCTCTGCCACTGGGAGAGGAGGAGGATACATTGCCTCCATTATTCATGGCGTCGATCAGATCTAGTGTTGTTAGAGACTCCTTGTGGGCACCTACTAGCTCCATGAACTCTTTACGTGAACCTAGTATTTCGTCGTATTTTCCTGCTTGTGCTATTCTCCCATCTTTCATGACCTACATCAAAGCTTTATTTATAAGAAGAGTCATAAGTTTTATTGTAACAATCACTGACTAAAACTTTACCAAGAAATTCTCACAAGAATGAGATCGGCGGCAGGTAGGAATTCAATCTGATGAGTGACATAAACCACTGTTTTTGAAGCCAAATCCACAAGCAAGCATTCCTTCAAAACAAAAACCGTAAGGATCTAGCAATATGTTATGTCACCAAACTTCTTCGATCAAATATAATGGATGAAGCATAATAATTTGAACAAGTAAATAAATAGAGGATCATGTACCTTGAAAAGGTGGGATCCGGTATGCGCATCGACTGCACTGAACGGGTCATCGAACAAGTAGATGTCGGCGTCCTGGTACAGAGCGCGGGCTATCTGGATCCTCTGCTTCTGGCCGCCACTAAGGTTGATGCCTCGCTCGCCAATGACTGTCTGGTCACCAAACGGCAAGACCTCCAGGTCTTTCTTCAGCGCGCATGACTCGAGCACCCTGTCGTACTTGTCTCTGTCCATCTCCTTGCCAAACAGTATGTTGTCCTGAATTTTGCCGCTCTGAATCCATGCCGACTGACTGACATACGCTGTTGTCCCACAGGTCCGGACCTCTCCCGACAACTTTGGAATCTCGCCGAGAATGCAGGACAGCAAGCTGGATTTGCCGGAGCCAACCGTCCCACAGACGGCAACGCGCATGCCTGGCCTAGCTTGGAAGGTGAGGTCCTTCAGTGTTGTTGGAACTTCAGGCGAGGCTTCCCATGAGAAGCACCCGTTGCTGACGCTGACCGCAAAGTCCGCGGAGCTGCTGCCACGTGGAAGCCTCTGCACGGCGTCACTGGGCAGCTCGTCGAGGCACAGGAACGATGCTATCCTGTCAAGGGACACCTTGGTCTTGATCACCATCGCGATGGTGCCAGGGAGTTCGTATATGGGTTCCTGCAGCACGCGGAACGTGGCCAGCGCAGACAGCAGCTTCCCTGTCTCCAGGGGGGTCCCCATGAGCATGCAGGCTCCGAAGGTCACCACGGCGACGAAGGTCGGGGTGCCCCAGAAGACGAAGGTCATGGCGGCCGACGTGTAGAGGTATCTCTTCAGCCAGTTCGCCTCCGTCTTCCTCAGCTCGATGATCTTGGACAGGAACCTCATCTCCCACCCCTGCAGCTTCAGGATCCTCATGCTGTGCAGGACCTCGGACGTCGCCTTCATCCTCACGTCCTTGCTGTCCATCAGCTTCTCCTGGAACCTCTCCTGCATTCTTCCCAGGGGCACGGTGGCGAGGCTGATGCCCACGGTGGCACCGAGCGCGGCGAGCGACGCGACCCCGAGCGTGGAGTAGAGGATGAACATCGCCATGCCAACTTGCAGCGGCACTTGCCAGACCTCGTGCAGGTACCACGAGAAGATGCCGACGCGGTCGGCGTCGACGCCGACGATGTTGATCATCTCTCCGCTCGTGCGGCTCCGCCTCGACTGGCTGGAGAGCGCGAGGCTCTTCTGGTACACGACGGCGACGAGCGCCGACCGCGCGCGTATCCCGGCCTGCTGCAGCCGGAAGAACAGGTGCCGCTGCGACAGGCACTCGAACACCTTGGCCGCGACGAAGGCGAGCACGAGCAGCTGCCCCTTGCCCGCCGCGTACCTCTCGTCGCCGCTGAGGTACAGGTACTGCACCAGGGAGTCTATGAGGTACGGCCCGACGTAGGCGGCGACGCAGTAGACCAGCGTGTAGAACGCGGTCACCGCGACGTGCCACCACAAGGTGCGCAGCAGGGCCTTGGTGAGCTTGAGCGCAGTGACGACCTTCCGGCTCGACCTGCCGTCGGCGCCGGCGCCATCGCCGCCGCGGGTGAGCGCCTCAAGGTTGGCCTTGAAGGGCGGGAGGACGCCAGCAA
The DNA here is from genome assembly GCA_009763385.1 of Coix lacryma-jobi var. lacryma-jobi. Taxonomy (NCBI): domain Eukaryota; kingdom Viridiplantae; phylum Streptophyta; class Magnoliopsida; order Poales; family Poaceae; genus Coix; species Coix lacryma-jobi. The sequence goes on along the minus strand of CM019823.1, from coordinate 6,419,608 downwards.
CGGTGTCGCCTGGTTCGAGGCCCGGGACATCCTCCAGGACGAGGGTCTTCCTGTGGCCCACGCCGAGCAGGGGCCCCATCCAAGCGAAGGTGAGCACGCTAAGAAAGCCGGCGCCAGCGAACAAGGATGCGTCGGCGGCGCTGCCGCTGCTGTTCTTGTCGTCATCGGCCGCCCCATGTGATGCGCCGTTCAGCAGAGGCTCCTGCTCCTCGGAAACATGCCCGCGTGCGTGTCCCTCTCCCTCCTTCCTTCCGAGGAAGTCGAAGTACCCAGTTAAGAGTAGAACCACTGCTGCAGCAACAGAGACTGCGTCGAGCGCCCACGACCGAGCGGGCACGAGGAACCCATCGAGACTCGCCGCCGCGTGAACGCCGACGGCGACGACGGAGAGCAGCGTGAAGAGCGCCCACCAAAGCCTGAGCAGCGCGGGGAACCGCGCCTGGCGCCGATGCTGCCCGCCATCGAACTGCAGGTACGCGGCGAGCAACAGCCACGACACCGCGCGCGCGGCCGCGTCCGCCTGTTCGGCGACCGCGTCGCGCGACCACCCGGCGTTGCCTGTCCGGGCGTGCCAGGAGTACGCGGCGAGAAGCACCTCGAACGCCGCCAGAGCCCACGTGGTGCAGACACAGACCCCGTAGCAGTACCGGAACCGGCCAACGCCGCGGCTAGCATCTCCTCCGCCCCCCTCTCCGTCCTTGGTTCGGCCGGCCGAGAGGCGGCGAAAGAGAAAGCGCCCCGCGACGGCGAGCGCCAGGATAAGTTGGGCCGCGGCGCTCACGCCGTGGAGGAATAAGTATAGGTCCTCCCAGTCCGGTGTTGCTGCCATCGCTGCCGCAGAGGTCCGTGACGGCGGCTGGATAGGCGAGGACTTATACGTACAGGCGACAAGGCGGTGGCGCTAGCGAATCTTGGCGTCAGTCGTCGTGACGGCGACGCGGCCATCGCGATCAAAGGGGTTGTGGCCTCGCGGGTGCCCGGTTCCTTCCTTGCCCCAGGAGCCACGACTAGTGGAAAGAGTATGTGACACCGTCGCACAGAGACGAGCGTGCGACACCATCTGTTGTTTGTGTGCAGGGCCCACCTGGCAGAACCGGTCCGCGCTTCAAACAGCTGGGGGGATAGATTTTCTAAAGAAATGTGGACACGTGTCAAGCACGGCTGATTCAGTACGACGGTGTCGCATATAATTTTTTTTCCGTGGAGTACTGGACTGCGAAACACTGGAATCGCTGCGAGTGACTTGGAGACCATACACGTCACAGTGCTGGACTGACTGTCTGACTTTCTAATAGTCACGTTTCCACCTTCCGAGAGCGACTGACTGAATGAGTGAGTAAGGATTAGGGACCAAGGAACCGCTGTGGAAAAATAAAAACATGGCACGTATTCTTCAGCGTCGTCGATGACCTTTGAAGTCCGCTTGACTTTTCCGAGGATGCTAGTCACTGTTACTACATGTGCCCAACTGACCACCTGTCCTCGAAACTTCGATTTGTACACTACAAAAACATTCTCCCAAAATATCTCTATACACACAGAGAAACATGCAAACAGCGCAGATATGTTTTTGTGCGCATTATATAAAAAGGACTTGCTATATTTTAAGTGCTTAGATTTATATGCAATAATCTAGACAACTAAATTGTATAATTTAAAAGACAACTCACCAGAGACAATTTTATATTTTGTCCATAAAAATATTAACAAAATTACATGTTGCCTTAATATCAACCAAAAAAACAGGCACCTGGATTATTGCCTGTCTAGCCAACTAGTGAATTTTTTTTGTTTATGTACATACGTGAATCTAAATACTTGGATCACATTCTCCACGCAGGCTAACATAACAACTTTAAAATTTTATCTAGGACAGGGGACCAACACCCACCGGCGTTTGTATGTAGTCCGGACAATTGTTGTCGACTAGTACACAACGAGACCTCCTACTAGAAAAATAAGCACCAAAGAATCAAAATAACTTCAAGCACGACATGCAATTTTAATAGAGGAATTGCAACGGTACATTGTTAGTCACAACCAAAAATTAGTCTAAGTGCAAATTAGTTAAACTAAAATTAGTAGATTGTTGAAATTGTAGATAATATATTTTTTTATAGACTTGGTTAAATTAGAAAACATTAACTTAGGATATAGATTAAAAAAAGGCTTACAATTTGTAATGCAGTGATCAGTTGCTACCAGCGATTTCAAATCCAATCATTCCAGATCCTGAAATAATAATGATTATTAAGACGCAATAAAGAACACCATTAAACGGAGCTGACCTACACTGACAAACTGATAGCCGTTACTCCAGCTCCAGCAGCAGTAGTCCAGCCCAGACCATCGCTTTCAAATTTTCCCAACCGCACAACTCCGACATCGCCGCGCCCACGCAGACTGCGCCACTCCCACCAACCAGCCCAAACAAAGCGCACCAACGCCCCACCCCCAGCCCACTAGCACCGGAGATATGGCCGGAATCCAGGACGGCGGCCTCGGCAACGACACGCTGCAGCATCTGAGGAGCCGCGCGACGCAGCTGCTGTTCAAGGAGGACTGGAGGGAGTACGTCGCCGTCTGCTCCCGCATCATTGACGCCGCATCCTCCTGCGACGACCGCCGCGTGCTCTGCTCCGCGCTCGCGCACCGCGCCGACGCCCGCGCGCGGCTCGGGGATGCCGCTGGCGGGCTCGCCGACTGCGACGCCGCGCTTGCGGCCGAGCCGGCCCACCCCGGCGCGCTGCTCTCCAAGGGCGCGCTCCTCCGCGGCCTCGGCCGGTACGCCGCCGCGGCCGACTGCTTCCGCGCGGCAGCGCTCGCCTCCGGAGGCGGCGGCGCTGCCGCGGACGAGGCGCGGGAGCTCGCCGAGCGGTGCCGGCGCCTGGAGGCGCAGGCGAGGAGCGGAGCGGTGGACCTGTCCGAGTGGGTGCTCGCGGGGTTCGCCGGGAAGTTCCCGGATCTAGCGGAGTACGTCGGGTCCGTGGAGGTGCGCCGGTCCCCGCACGGCGGCCGAGGGGTTTTCGCGGTGAGGAACGTCGAGGCGGGGGCTACTTTGATAATCGCCAAGGCGGTGGCGATCGGGAGAGGGGTGATTCCTGATGCCGCCGACAGCGACGAGAAGATGTTCGTATGGAAGGACTTTGTCGGCAAGGTGCTCGAAGCTGCCGAGAAATGCCCCAAGACGGCGGCTTTGATCTATACTCTGTCTACCGGCGAGGAGCGGCAAGACGAGCTTGTCGTCCCGGACATGGCAACTTTCAGGAAACAAACAGAGGATGGCAGCCTCAGTGATGGTACCAGCGCGGCGAGGGCGATGGGGACACAGAAGGCTGTTCATGTGGACAAGATCTTGAAGGTGCTCGACGTGAACTGCTTGACTGAGGACGCGCCGGCCGCCGATGTGCTTGGTAACAACGGTGTTGTCAACTGCGGCGTCGGGCTCTGGGTCTTGCCGTCGTTCATCAACCATTCCTGCCACCCCAATGCCCGGCGCACTCACATCGGGGACCATGCCATTGTCCACGCGTCCAGGGACATCAAAGCCGGGGAGGAGATCACATTTCCATACTTTGATGTGCTTGTGCCAGTGAGCAAGCGCAGGGAGGCATCGAGAGCTTGGGGGTTCGAATGCAAGTGTGATCGGTGCAGGTTTGAAGCCGAGGACTCCATTCTTAGGCAGGAAATCCTCAAGTCAGAGAATGATTTGGCCAGACAGGCCAGTGGAGGAGACATGGGAGCAGTGGTGGTGCGGCTGGAGGAGAAGATGAGGAAGTCCATGGTGAAGGACAGGCAAAAAGCGTTCTTGCGTGCGTCATTCTGGGGCGCATACTCCGCCTTGTATGATTCTGATAAGCTGATGAGGAAATGGGGAAGGCGAGTTCCAAGCGAGGCCCTTGTAGCAGAGAGTGTTGCCGATGCGGTCGGCGGGAATGAGAGCGTGCTGAGAGCAATGCTGAGGGGTTCCAGGGATGGCAATGGCTGTGGCAACCGGCTAGAGGTAGAGGACAAGGTGTTGAGGATTGGGAGGGCAACCTATGGCAAGTTGGTGAAGAGACACGCAATGAGAGATCTCTTCAGGCTTACACTGGATGCCGCCAACAAAATTAACCTTTAGATTTTGATACTGCCACTCCTAATTTATTCCTTGGTTGAGCAACTTCCAACAGGTTCATGTTAATCAATGATTAATACTTATGCAGCAAATATTTCTTGTTTGCTTGACATTTATAATAAGTGGGTGAGCCGAATCAAAGATCATCCATGAGAGCTCTATTTTCATGCTCTCTTGATTTTGATTTCAGATTATTCTTTCAGTGTTCACAAGAATTTTCTCAATTTGATCCATGCAATTTTTGAAGTTATGTTCACTAAATTTGTTCTTAATATAATGATATGCACTCTCGTGTTTGTAACCGGGTCTAGTAAAAAAAAAGCTCTCCTGTGTGTTTGAAAAAATAAAAAAATCACATCCATCCTTTTTTCTAGATTGACAACTGCATGGCTATATTTCATCAGTCATTCTCTCGCAAGAAAATAACTCACAATGAGTTCACAAATTCTTGTTCAGGATGTACTTTTCACTTGAACCGTCATGTAGGAACAACGAATGTATCATTGTGCCTAAATTGTTAAGGAACTGTGGACAATTTCTTGTTGGTTCAGTTTCGGACTTTCAGTACCGAGCTGATGGATCACAATACTGGATCCGATGGGTCTGATAACATAATTTGGCGACTTCTAATTAAATTGTACGTAATAAAAATGAATATCCTGCAATTACAGTATAAGAGTGACTCATTTTCTTGGTTGGCAGATCACAAGAAGTAACACAAAGGCTAAGCCCCAACTTGTCCGGGAGTTAGGTCAGGGACACCATATGAATGAAAGAAATCTTAATTTCCGATCACACCAAGATTGTTTCTCTCAAGGTTGGTAATAGCAATAGCCAGCCAATAGATCACCTAACAAACCCACACAACACTCCATACATAACATCCATCAGCTGTAGACTGGACCCTTCATCAAGACCACCATGGAGGAAGCTCACCTCATGCCGGCGACACCATTCTTCCCACTAGCAGGGCTCCACAAGTACATCGCGATCGTCCTCGTTGTCCTCTCATGGGTCCTGGTCCACAGGTGGAGCCTGAGGAAGCAGAAAGGCCCGAGATCATGGCCAGTCATCGGCGCAACGGTGGAGCAGCTGAGGAACTACCACCGGATGCACGACTGGCTCGTCGGGTACCTGTCGCGGCACAGGACAGTGACCGTGGACATGCCGTTCACTTCCTACACCTACATCGCCGACCCGGTGAATGTCGAGCATGTCCTCAAGACTAACTTCACCAATTACCCCAAGGTCAGTGAGCTGAACTCACCGATGTTCAGTCTTCTGTGATGATGTGCTAAAGGTTCAGAAATCAGAACTGAAAGCTGATGCGAATGCCTGAACACTGTGCAGGGGGACGTGTACAGATCCTACATGGATGTGCTCCTTGGTGACGGCATATTCAACGCCGACGGCGAGCTGTGGAGGAAGCAGAGGAAGACGGCGAGTTTCGAGTTCGCCTCCAAGAACCTGAGGGATTTCAGCGCCATCGTGTTCAGAGAGTACTCCCTGAAGCTGTCGGGCATACTGAGCCAGGCATCCAAGGCAGGCAAAGTTGTGGACATGCAGGTGAACTGATCACTACTCCCTTGCCAATGCCAGCATGAGCATTTCTTGGGCACTCTCACTCACTGTGAATCTGTGGGGGGCGGCTAACTAACGTCCTAATTAACACGAGAACTACCTTGTTGCGATTCAGGAACTTTACATGAGGATGACACTGGACTCGATCTGCAAGGTTGGGTTCGGGGTCGAGATCGGCACGCTGTCGCCGGATCTCCCCGAGAACAGCTTCGCGCAGGCGTTCGATGCCGCCAACATCATCGTCACGCTGCGGTTCATCGACCCGCTGTGGCGCGTCAAGAGGTTCTTCCACGTCGGGTCGGAGGCCCTCCTGGCGCAGAGCATCAAGCTCGTGGACGAGTTCACCTACAGCGTGATCCGCCGGAGGAAGGCCGAGATCGTCGACGCCCGGGCCAGCGGCAGACAGGAGAAGGTACTGTTTCAGTTCTTCAGATCATCGTTTTGGTTGGGATTGGGACGGACCTGAATGATTGATTATACGCGTGTGTGTGAGGGCAAATTTAAAAAAAAAATGAGCAGATGAAGCACGACATCCTGTCACGGTTCATCGAGCTCGGCGAGGCCGGCGACGACGGCGGCTTCGGGGACGACAAGAGCCTTCGGGACGTGGTGCTCAACTTCGTGATCGCTGGGCGGGACACGACGGCGACGACGCTGTCGTGGTTCACGCACATGGCCATGTCCCACCCGGACGTGGCCGAGAAGCTGCGGCGCGAGCTGTGCGCGTTCGAGGCGGAGCGCGCGCGCGAGGAGGGCGTCGCGCTCGTGCCCTGCGGCGGCGCCGACGACGACAAGGCGTTCGCCGCCCGCGTGGCGCAGTTCGCGGGCCTCCTCACCTACGACAGCCTCGGCAAGCTGGTCTACCTCCACGCCTGCGTCACCGAGACGCTCCGCCTGTACCCCGCCGTCCCTCAGGTGAGCGCGCCGACCGTGCAATGCAGATGTGGCTGATGGGCGAGTGAACCTGCAATGAATGCACTTGCACGCAGGACCCCAAGGGGATCCTGGAGGACGACGTGCTGCCGGACGGGACGAAGGTGAGGGCCGGCGGGATGGTGACGTACGTGCCCTACTCGATGGGGCGGATGGAGTACAACTGGGGCCCCGACGCGGCGAGCTTCCGGCCGGAGCGGTGGATCAACGAGGAAGGCGCGTTCCGCAACGCGTCGCCGTTCAAGTTCACGGCGTTCCAGGCGGGGCCGAGGATCTGCCTGGGCAAGGACTCGGCGTACCTGCAGATGAAGATGGCGCTGGCCATCCTCTTCCGCTTCTACAGCTTCCAGCTGATGGAGGGGCACCCGGTCCAGTACCGCATGATGACCATCCTCTCCATGGCGCACGGCCTCAAGGTCCACGTGTCCAGGGCCGTTTGATGATGCCATGAGTACTCTACTCATGACCCGCTTAATCCACGCCAAATAATGTTCATGTTAGTACATATTTTTCATGCATGTGATGGGTTTCGTTGGTGGCTTGGTCTTAAAAATTGCGTCGGATCATGCTTGAGAAGGACCACCAATAGTGTTTTGTACTTCATTATTAGCGGAATTGTGGAACCAGCATGGCAAGTGCATCGTGGGTAGATGCCAAGTTATGCAAACAAGTTCATCATATAAGAATTAATGAGCCTACTAAGGGGGTGTTTGTTTCCCTGACAATTTTTTTTGTTTGTCACATCGGACATTGCGACACTAGTTTAGTCTATTAAAAATAAACTAATTATAAAACTAATTACATGGCCATATGATAATTACTAAGACAAATCTATTAAGATAAATTAATTTGTCATTAGCGAATGTTTACTATAGCACCACATTGTCAAAACATGAACTAATTAAATTTAATAGATTCGTCTCATGAATTAGTCTCCGGCTGATAAATTAGTTTTTTAATTATTATATTTTTAATAGGCTAAACAAGAACCGCAATATTCGATGTGACAGGGCAAAAATATTTTGCCATGGAAACGAACACCCTCTAAGAATTTTTCTTTCTTCGCCAGGCGTCTGTGTTTGTTTGCTTGAGCTATAAGCCTATTTGGTGATTCGTATGACTCATTTTTTAGAGAAAAAATATAGTTTCATAGCTGATTTGTACGGACTAAAGCCAACGGTGTAGCTCAAGCGAATAGAGCCTAGTAGTAGTCATGGAAACTCCACTACGAGCACATAAAAGCATGGCCAACACAAATCAACAAAGATGGCGATTTCATCCTAAAATTGTGTCATATACTCCGTAGATACCATGGGTCCAACGCTTCAATGTCACCTATCAAAAACATAAATCCGTCATCCTTTCTCCTAAGGCAACAACAATGATGGCATACAACATCAATAAGATCCTTTTTGCAACAATAAAACTAAAAATTAACTCTTTCTACAAATAAGTCTCCAGGAAAGAAGATACTCAGATATGGATTATGCCTCTCGTGGTAACTAAAAAATGAGTCTTCAGTACAAATACTTTATTGAAGACTACAACTATTCGATTGAAGACCGATTTTAAATTTGGATCTCGTAGTACGTCTTTTCTTGGAGACAATCCTAGAGCTCTCAGAACACACAACAAAGACAATTCTCTTGGTCTGACGTATCAAACAACTTTATCTACTTTCACTACTGCGCTGGTGTGTGTGTGTGGGGGGGGGGGGGGGTCAACAGAGACAATTCATTTTTCGCTAGAAGGCACGCTCTAATATGTGCATGAGTTTTTTTTTTGTCAGAGCCATGTTTAGTTTTCACTCAAAAACTTTACGTCCTGTTCGGATTAATGAACCCACATGATATGAGGCTACTACTCATAGTGATATGGACTTGGAGGGAGATGTAGAGGCTGAGAAATTAGTGGCTAAAATGTTAAATACCCCCACTAAAAGTGACTAAAAAGACTTTTTATTCCTTTTAGTCTCGTTTAGTAAGAGTGTTGTGACTAAAAGTAACTAAAGTTTAGTGGGTGACATGCAAACAAGCCTTTAGGGCTGTTGGGGGAAAGGACCCTCGGCAGAAGCGCCGCTCGAAATGGTGCTCGAAATTAGCCCTCGCGCAACGCCTGGTGTCCTTGCGAGGTCCCTCTCCTATTGGAGACCGTTACCCTGACCCCCGGACGCGGGGTCAACCCTCGTCGCTTTGTTGTACTTCCGTGCAGGTCCAAGGCGACGGTCGCACTGCAGGAAACCTTCGCTGACTCACGACGCCACCTTCGCTTGGAGCGAAGGCCCAGGCAAGTGGCAAGTATGCGCTGCCCCAGAAGCAAGCGAAGCCGAAGATCCGGCGAGCGCGGCCGAGGGTCAAGATCGCCGCGCATCTCCCCGGAGGTGAACAAGGGCCAGGTGGCGGCGCGCTGGAGGGTGGCCGATTAGGGTTTCCGCTTCAGCTGTGTATTTACGCTCTTGCCCTTCCTCTCTGCGTGGAGGCGAGGAATCTTTCCTGTACCCTTTTGTAATTTGGCCGTGCCCCTTGGCATTCCCTATAAATACCAAGGGGATGAACAGTGTAAGGACACGACCTCTTGGGAACTTGAGCACCTTCCACTTCCGTCTTACCTTCGCTACTGCACCCGACACTTGGCCGCCTTCGCTCTTTCCCCTGCACAAGTGCGGAGGATGGGGCAAGTGCGTTCCAACAGTTTGGCGCCGTCCGTGGGGATCGAAGTCTGAAATGGCGGGAAACAGGAGAGCACTTTCGACGAGGGACCAGCGCGTTGCTAGAGAGGCGGCGGCGGTGGTCCCGCCTGCTGAGGAAATTGCACAGCCCTCGGGAGGAGAGAATGTCACCCCGGAACCCCAATCCCTGGGCCCCCAGGCCCGAGTGGCGATGCAGCCACACCCACACACTTCGGGAGAAGGAGAGGGAGAAGAAGAAGAGGTGGGCCTCGAGGCCCTCGAAAGGCTCGAGGCTGAGCTGCAAGAGAAGAAGAGGCGCCTGGAACAGCTTGAGAGGCATAACCGACTGCGCTCGATCAGACAGAGGGCAGACGAGGCCAGGGAGCAGCTTCGCCGTATGGAGGAATCCCTCGCCGCGGCAGAAGCCGAAGCCGAAGGCTGGGATAATGAGGAGATACCCCCGTTGCGAGAGGGGAATGAGGAGCCGAATCAAGATAACCTTCGTCACCATCCACCACCCCCACCACCACCAGTACACCCAGAGCCATATCCTGTGAGACACCCAAACTTCCGCCAACTCTACCCAGATGAGAGAGAACAAAACCCTCGCATTCAGCGAAGGCATCAGCAACACCAAATGCCGTACGATCCAAAGTCACCACTCTCCCAAATACTCCAAACCCAGCCCTGGCCACCATGCTATAATCCACAAAACCTACCCCGCTATGATGGATTTTCCGACCCTCGCCAGTTCATCATGAGCTACGAAGCAGCGGTTGCCGCAGCAGGCGGTGACGAATCAACAATGGCCAAATCCTTTGTCATCATTCTGCGAGACATAGCACAAACTTGGTACAGCAACCTTCGCCCCGGAACTGTGGATTCCTGGGCCTCCCTCAGAGACAAGCTGTGTACAAATTTCAAGGGCATCACTCCAGCCCCGTCAAACCCCATCGAGCTATTCAATTGCAAGCAAGAAGAACGCGAGCCGCTCCAAGATTACTAGCGAAGGTTCATTCAAATCAGAGCAAGGACCCCTGGGATATCTGACGAGGCTGTCATCCTCGCTGTAGTCAGTGGCCTGCGCCCAGGACCATGCTCCTCAAAATTCGCCAGAAAACCGGCAAACTCAATCGAAGAGTTGCATGAAACAATGGAAAGATACTGTAGAGCTGATATGGATTTCAGAGCGAAGTCCGATGCTCGGAGGGTCTCAGCAGAGGCCACAGCCGAGGCCTCAACCGAAAGAAAGCAACCTTCGCCAAGAGCAAAGCAACGTCGGTGCAATCAACAAAGCAACAAATTACGAACATCAAACACGGGACGCTCAACACCCGAGCAGCCAAGCCCCGCAGGTTTTGCCACCTCCGCCGAACCAGCGGTACCAGCAGCGAGATCCTGCCAAAATGTATTGTCACTTCTGTGGAATGGGAAAGGGGCACACAACAAAGCAATGCGAATGCTTCGCCAAGGGAAAGGAATACCAGGAATCCAGGAAACCTGCTCCGTCAGACTCCCGAACCATAAACCACACAAGAAAACCAAGCTTCCACCCACCAAATCCAACATACCACTATACCCCCATAAACTACGGCCTACCTTCGCAACAACCCTCCTACACTCACCACCCACTCTACAACCAAACTCATTATCAGCCAACAACCACCCCACAACGCCAAAACCCACCTTACACAGTCACATACCCAGCTACCCCCCAAAACCAAATTCCAACAACCCACCAAGCCACCAGCGCTCTGCCACCACCACCGACAATCCCCGCGTTACCAGCACCACAACCTGTGAAAGCCGAAGCCTCGAGCCAAACGACCATCAACAATCCAACATCGACCTTCGGTGTGATTCTAGCTATCACCGGAGGTTCAAATGAAGACCATGGTAACAAACGGCAGAGGAAGGAACATGCCAGACGCGTTCACCACGTGGCCGTCGAAGGACCACATAAATTCGGTCGTTGGTCTCACATCCCCATAACCTTCGATTCCAGCGACATGAAGCTAAGAGATTACCCTCACACAGATGCCATGGTGATCGAAACCAACCTCGCTGGGTGGACTGTCACCAAAATACTGGTCGACACAGGAAGCTCCGCTGACATCTTGTTCGCTTCAACCTTCGACAGCATGAAGCTTGACAGAAATCTTCTGCAACCGGCCGACAACCCCCTATACGGTTTCGGTGGTCAACAAGTGAGAGCCGTCGGGAAAATTTCTCTGCCCGTGACCTTCGGCGACCAAATCAACTGCAGGACGGAACATATAACATTTGATGTCGTCGACATGTTCTACCCATACAATGCCATTTTTGGCCGAGGGGTCACAAACGCGTTCAATGCAGTCATCCATCCCGCCTACCTATGCATGAAACTTCCCGCTCCGAAGGGTGTGGTCGCGGTATTTGGGGACCAGGACATTGCAAGGACAGCTGAAGGGAACGTAGCCCCGGGGCAACGTAATGTACACAATTTGTCCAAACCTCAAACCCCCGGTATCAGCGTCGAGGGCGAGGTCCGCAATGACAGAATGAAGGCGGCGCCAAAGGACGAAACCAAACAAGTCCAACTCTTCGAGGGTAATGCCGAAAGAAAGGTGCTTATTTCAGCCAATCTAGGCCCTCAATCAGAAGGCAGCCTCGTCACCTTCCTCAGAGAAAATTCCGACACCTTCGCTTGGTCCGCAGAAGACCTAAAAGGAGTCAACAGATCAATGATCGAGCATAGCCTGAACATCAAAACAGGCTATCGCCCAATCAAACAAAAGCTTCGCAAGATGTCAGAAGAAAGAAAGGAAGCAGCGAAGGCTGAGGTAAAAAGGCTTCTGGACGCAGGCGTCATTCGCCCAGTCAAATACCCAACTTGGCTCTCAAATGTGGTCCTAGTCCAAAAGAAGAACAAAAAATGGCGAATGTGCGTCGATTTCACTTGCTTGAACAAAGCCTGTCCGAAAGATGATTTCCCCCTCCCAAACATAAGCACCCTGGTCGACAGAGCGGCAGGTTGCCAAATGCTATCCCTCCTTGATTGCTTCTCAGGCTATCACCAGATCTGGATGAATGAAGAAGACGAAGAAAAAACAAGCTTTATCACACCCTCGGGCACCTTTTGCTTCCGAAGGATGGCAGAAGGTTTGAAAAATGCAGGCTCAACCTTCGCTCGCATGACCTCCGAAGTTTTCAAGGATGAGCATGCTGTCTCCGCCTATGTCGACGACCTAGTCGTTCAAAGTGAACTAAAAGAGAACCACATACCAGACTTATCGAGGGTATTCAGCAACCTCCGTTCCGCCGGACTGAAACTAAACCCAGAAAAATGTGTTTTCGGGGTAAGCGAAGGTAAATTGCTAGGTTGCATCGTCTCAGCCAGAGGAATCGAAGCCAACCCTGAGAAGATTGATGCCATCATGAACATGGAACCTCCAACGACCAAGAAAGCAGCTCAGCGTCTGACTGGTCGTTTGGCAGCACTTAGCAGATTCATCTCAAGATCCGCAGAGCGAGGGTTACCATTTTTCGAAACACTCAGAAGCAACGCTCCATTCAACTGGGGCCCCCAGCAGCAAAAGGCCTTTGAGGAGTTGAAAAAGTATCTGACCAGCTTGACTGCCCTAACCAGCCCAAGCAAGGGAGACTTATTGTTACTCTACGTCGCAGCTTCGCCACACGCTGCAAGCGCAGTCCTCATCAAGGAGCTCCGCGAAAACAACAAAACCAGACAAGCCCCAATCTACTATGTTTCAGAAACCCTCGAAGGCCCAAAGAGAAATTATTCGGAGCTTGAGAAAATAGCATACGCCGTCGTCATGGCATCAAGAAAGCTCAAGCACTATTTCCAGGCGCACGAGATACATGTACCTTCGACGTACCCTCTCGAGAACATTTTCAAAAACAACGAAGCCGTTGGAAGAATAGCAAAATGGGCAGTCGAGCTTAATAGTCATGCTGTAACCTTCGTTGCAAGAACAGCGATCAAATCACAGGTGCTGGCTGATTTCATAGCAGAATGGACACCCGACCCTCGCCCCGGTGAGCTGCAGCAGGACCAGTTTTGGATCGTTTACGTCGACGGGGCCTGGGGTGCAACTGGAGCCGGTGCCTCGGCCATTCTAATCTCGCCTTCCGGGTCGAAGCTGAGATACGCACGAAGGCTGGACTTCAAATGCACAAACAACTCCGCTGAATATGAGGCTGTGATTCTGGCACTTTCAAGGTTGCGATCGTTATCAGTCCGAAGGGCACTCATCAACACAGACTCTCAAGTCATTGCGGGGCACATTGAAAAGAACTACAAAGCAAAAGATCCAGAGCTTCAAAAGTATTTTCAATATGTACGAAGGTTAGAATCTTTCTTCCTCGGCATAACCGTAAAAGCAATATCGAGGACTGAGAACAGCGAAGCAGATTGCTTAGCCAAAGCAGCCGCGCAGCAGCTACAGCTCCCTCCGGACGTGTTCTACGAGGTTTCCACTCGGTCAGCCTTCGAAGCTTCCGAAATCAGCATCAAGCTGATCAACACAATTCAGTGCGATGATTGGAGAGCATCTATCATGGCCTACATCAAAGGACTCCATGAACCCAGCTCCAAAGAAGAAGAGAACAGACTAAAGCAAAGAGTGCGAGGGTACAAGATTGTGGATAACACCTTGTTCAAAGCTTCGGTAACCTCACCTTGGCTCAAGTGCGTGTCACAGTCCGAAGGTAACGACATTCTCAAACTCATCCACGAAGGTATATGCGGTTCACACAATGGCCCGAGGGCACTAGTAGGAAAGGCTTTCCGGCAAGGTTTCTACTGGCCAACTGCGCTGAGAGACGCTGAAACCATCGTCAAGAAGTGCGAAGGTTGTCAACTGACAGCAAAAAACCAAAACACCCCAGGGGCTCCCACAACCCTCATATGCCCAACCTGGCCTCTACAAAGGTGGGCAATGGATCTCGTGGGCCCACTACCGACGGCTCCGGGGAACCTTCGCTATGCGGTGGTAGCCGTGGAATATTTCACCAAATGGACCGAAACAAGACCGCTGTCCTCCATAACCTCCCTCGCAGTAAAAAGGTTTTCTGGCAGCAGATAGTTTGTCGTTTCGGAGTCCCCCAACATCTAACCGTCGACAACGGCACCCAGTTTGACAGCGAGGTTTTCAAAGAATTCTGTGCACAAATCGGAACAATTCTATGCTTCGCCTCAGTCCGACACCCGCAGTCCAACGGTCTAGTCGAAAGAGCCAACGCAACAATCTTCCAATCCATATCCAAAAAATTGCAAGGCAGACCCAAAGGCAAATGGGCAGACGAGCTAACTGCAGTCACCTGGTCTCACAATACCTCCGAATGCAGAGCAACCAAATTCACACCCTTCAAACTTTTGTTCGGCGAAGAAGCCGTGTTACCAGAGGAGCTAAAATACGTTTCACCAAGAACAACCCTCGCAAGTGATGAGCCAGCCAAGCTAACTGACAAAGACTTGCTAGAAGAAACAAGATGCAGCGCAGTTCACAACCTTCGCAAGTATCAGGAAGAGACCAAAAAATGGAGAGATAAAAAGGTCAGAATCAAAAACCTGCAGAAGGGTGACCTCGTCCTCATCCGTAAACAAAACGCCAGCATGGCCGGAAAGTTCCAGCCTAAGTGGACAGGCCCGTTCCTGATCGCAGAATGCAATCGCCCAGGCTCTTTCCACCTCTCCGACAGCGAAGGCAATATCCTACCACACACCTGGAACATTGACGACCTTCGCAAATTCTACCCATAGCGGAGCCTTAGCGAGCCCTCGCGTTATGTAATCTTTGTCACATACTATGTTATCTACACTCATGTACTTGACAAAAACAGGAGCTGCACTCTTTTTCCTTACGAAGGGGCGTAAGGTTTTTTAATGAGGCAGTATCCAAAGCATTAATACAGGCTAGAACCCCCAAAAAAGCAAAATCTCCAACCCTCTACTCCCAAGCATCGAAAAAGCGGATCTCTTTCAAGAGCGCTACATTCGATGAAAACCTGCTAAGATTGCTTCGAAAAACATTCCTTTTCTTTTCAAAGCAAACTTCACCTCCGCCTAAAATAAGGGGAGGAAAGTCGAGCACCCTGGCACAAACGACAGGGGCTCGCAAAAAAGCAAACTCACCTCCGCCTAAAATAAGGGGAGGAAAGTCGAGCACCCTGGCACAAACGACAGGGGCTCGCAAAAAAGCAAACTCACCTCCGCCTAAAAATAAGGGGAGGAAAGTCGAGCACCCTGGCACAAACGACAGGGGCTCGCAAAAAAGCAAACTCACCTCCGCCTAAAATAAGGGGAGGAAAGTCGAGCACCCTGACACAAACGACAGGGGCTCGCAAAAAAGCAAACTCACCTCCGCCTAAAAATAAGGGGAGGAAAGTCGAGCACCCTGGCACAAACGACAGGGGCTCGCAAAAAAGCAAACTCACCTCCGCCTAAAATAAGGGGAGGAAAGTCGAGCACCCCGGCACAAACGACAGGGGCTCGCAAAAAAGCAAACTCACCTCCGCCTAGAAATAAGGGAAGGCGCGAAGTCCAAAAAGTCGAGCATTCTCGCACAAGCAAGCCAGGCCTCGGGCGGGCCCACTTTCTCCGTCTCGCCCGAGCCCTCCAAGCCAGGCCTCGGGCGGGCCCACATTCTCCGTCTCGCCAGAGCCCTCCAAGCCAGGCCTCAGACGGGTGCATTTTCTCCCGCCTCGCCCGACCAATGTGGCACCCTCGCCCAGCAGAGTCTCGGCATAGCAACCGTCAAACCGTTTTGCAAACCGCAAAATCCAAACCATCGACCTTCGTAACACCCTCGAAATAGTAACTATAGACAAACGGGTCACTATCCTCTCCAAATCAACATGTTAAAAAGCGTTGCGCGAGCCTCGGTAAAAGAAAAATGGGGCGTCGCTGTTTTTTCAAAACAAGCTCACACGAGCAAGTGCGCGAGCCTCGCTAAAAGAAAAAGGGGGCGTCGCTGTTTTTTCAAAACAAGCTCACACGAGCAAGTGCGCGAGCCTCGCTAAAAGAAAAAGGGAACGTCGCTGTTTTTTCAAAACAAGCTCACACGAGCAAGTGCGCGAGCCTCGCTAAAAGAAAAAGGGGGCGTCGCTGTTTTTTCAAAACAAGCTCACACGAGCAAGTGCGCGAGCCTCGCTAAAAGAAAAAGGGGACGTCGCTGTTTTTCCAAAACAAGCTCACACGAGCAAGTGCGCGAGCCTCGCTAAAAGAAAAAGGGGGCGTCGCTGTTTTTTCAAAACAAGCTCACACGAGCAAGCGCGCGAGCCTCGCCAAAAATAAAGCGGGGCGTCTCTGTTAAAACAATATAAGAAACGTCAAATAGCACAGCAAACATGGCACACAACCCATACGCTTTTCTCATACCGTTACAAAATAACGTTACAACAACGAACATATCCCAAAATAAAAAATCTTTACAAGGAACCACCGCTCCCCTCAATCAACACCAAATCATCGAAACCTTCGGCCTCCACCTCAAACCCCCCCTCCACTGGAACCAGGGGTCCCCACAACAAAGGAGCTGCAGGGACAATTGACAGCTCCCCGGGTAAAACCCTCGCCCTATACATGTACCTATGCCTCGTCTCATTAACTTCCGAAGGTTCTTCCTTCGGGATCACAAGCGCCCCATCCGAACCAACTTCAAGCTCCCTTTGCCCGAACAAATATTCTAAAGCTGCGTTCTCGTCAATATCATCATCACCGCCAGCTTGCGAGGTCGAAGAAGATCCAAACAAATAACGATCGGCTTGGCGGTCTGTATAGTCTGTTTCGCGCCAAAATCGACTCGACCTACTATTTTTTAAATCATACCTCCGCACCTTCGACCACCAAAAACGTTCGAAGGAAAGCGAAGGATATTTAAACCTAGCGCGAGCCCACGATTCACCAGTTATAAAAACATCTTGGTAGTTCAACATCAGCGGAGTCACGTCGAATACGTCTAGCACGGTTCCGTCAGGAACCTGCATGTTGCACAAAAATACGAGATGTCTCAGCCTCGTCAAGTCTTTACAAACAACCACAGTATCTACAAAAAAGGCCTCCCTCGCCCCAACAAACCCAGGCATCACACCTGCCCAGCTTCCCCTCTGTTGATATCCAAACCCTCGCCAGCGGCGACAGTCGAGGTCCCAGCTGACGCCTTCTCCGCCGTGGATTCCTCCGCAGCAGCCTCGACATTCGTCGCAGTCTCCTCTTCCATCGCCGTCGCCCGCGCAGCATCCCCTTCAACGATCGACACGCCCCCGGTCAACGCCTCGATCTCGGCGAGCGTAACCCCCGCACAGCTTGGCTCAGGGGCGGCTTCGGAGTCACCCCTCGCTGCAACTTCTGTAGGCGGCGAGGGCATTGCATCTCGTCGAGCCTATAAGCAAAACAAAAGACAAACCTCGCCAAAATCAGCAAACAACCCCTCTAAAACAAAGCAACAAAAATTAAAAAACTTAAAAAAAAATGTGAACCTGGCGCGTAGCCTCGGCAGCTTCTTCGAAGGCGAGAGCTCGGCCACCTCCGGAGATCCAAAACTTGCGAAGCAAACGCATCGCACAGTTCCGAACTTCTGCGTCATCAACCTTCATCTGACGAACCTCTTCAACCGACGGAAAGACATGGCTCGGCCTTTTGACCTTGCGAAGATGATCACAATCCGCCAGTCGAAGCGTGCTCGCCATCGCCAAGGCCCCGACGTAGCCACCAAAATCGGCTGCATTGGAAACTAGCGAGCTAAACACATCAAGCTCGTTGCCCAGCCAGCCCTCGAAGGCCTCTGCATCAGCTGCAGGCAATGGCTCTCCGGCTGAGCCCCCAGCCTCGGTCAGACAACAATCAAGTTTACGTTTGACGTTCTCCATGCTCGTTCGCCAAGATTTCTTCAAATCACCTAGCTGACCCTCGGCCTCAGCCAAAGCCTTGTCTTTCTCCTTTCCCGCGGCAATCAGATCAGCATTACGCTTCGCCAGCTCAACCGCCTCCTCTCGAGCCTTCGCGGCCTTCTCCGAAGCAATCCTCATTTCATTCTCTTTGTTCTCTAGGCTCCGCGCCAGTTTGCTATTCTCCTTCTCAAGTTCAGTAATATGGTTCCTCATAAACTCCAAGTCGGAGCTAACCTTCCGCCTCGCTGAGCGGTTCAAGAGCATCAGCTCCGCCAACTTGACGTCAACATCATCAAAGGTGTCGCCAACCGCTTGATCTGCGAGAAGAACCTCCGCCTCCGGCACACAAATGCGGCCGAAGATCCGGCGTAGAAAACGCCTTTCCTCCGGGCTACACTGCAAGTGGCAATCCCGAAGGTCCGGACTGGTGAACAGTGCAGTCGCCGGATCAGAAATCCCCAGCTTCTTAGCATATTCCGGGAGGCTCGACCGGCTAGCCTCGCCAAACGGCCTTTTTCCCCGGGATCGCGCAGAGTCAAGCTCCCCATCGAACTCAAACCCCTCCACCCAAAGGTGCGAGCCCGCAAAGCTGGGAACCGCACCTCGTCGAGGGCTACCTGGCTCAATATCTTGTGCAGTTTCAACTGCGCCCTGGGAAACCATCGCACCAACACTCGGCGAGGCTCCGCCTCCAATAGACACCTCCTCATCAGTGTCATGCCCTTCAATAGAACCCTCGCTGCCTTCATCAGACGAACCCTCGTCCGTCTCCCCCTCCTTTGCGTCCTTCTCCTCCACCTCATCATCATCAGATTCATCCTCGTCGCCCGAAGTCTGGACTAAAGCGCCGATCCCTCCAACGCGAGGCACGCGTCCCCCGACTGAACCGGCACCCCGGCCGCTCGGAGCTACGACCAAGGAAGAAGTGCTTGCAGCAACAGAGCCAGCAGCGACCTTCATCGCAAGCACCTTCGCTCGACCACCAGCTCCGCCACGGCCTCGACCACGACCTCTCTTCGGCCGAGAGACGATCTCTTTTCCTCCCGAAGCCTTACGCTTCCTCTTCTTCGGCGCGTCGTCGCTCGAAGGAGCGGGCCAGTCGACGTACCGAATACCAAGAATGTCAAACATTCTGTTCACTCGACCTTCGCCGCCCACCAAGCTATGGATAGCCTTCACTTCCAGTGGGGAAAGCTTCCCCACGAGCTCGTCCGTCCACTGCTGAACTCGTTTGAAAACAGCTTCGTTCCCGTCCTCGCGCCTCGGAAATTTCTTAAGAGTTTTTTCCCAAACCTTCTCCAGATCCAAACTAGGTTTCTTCAAGCCCCTACCTTCGTACCTTGGGTCATTCTCCACAGTGAACCAAGTCCGCCTCCGGCCAAGAGGCCAAATCTTGGCACAGCAATATTCCTCCATCAAATCACGCGCACACTGAGAACGCGCAACGACCCTCAGGCAATCAACAGCAGCATGGGCCTCGACGCTCATCTTAGCTTCGGCGCCCACATCTCCAAGCACTGGAAGCTCGCCGCAAAGCTCGGAGCTGTCACTGAGTTTGTAATAGAACCAGAACTCCTGCCACCCGCTGCTCCACTTGTTCTTCTGCGCTTGCACCGGCAGCTCCGCGCCGGCGCGATGGCAAAAAGTGTACACCGCGAATTGTCCAAGGCTGGTCTTGCCCTCGCTGTCCGTAATCTTGCGAGGCTGCATATGAACGCGATGAGTGCGAACAAAACCCTCGACATGAGGGACAACCCCCTGAGACCTGCAGGCCCAGACGTAGACCGACATCTTTGTGAAGCAAGAAGGCGTAAGCTGATGAAACCGCAGGTTGAACCTCCGCAGGACCGAAGTCACGAAGGAGTCAGCTGGGAAGCGAAGGCCAGCCGAAAAGAACTCTTCAAACACCACAACTTCATCTGCGTCCGGCTTCGGCACGGTCTCCCCACTGCTGGCCCTCGCCTTGCTTTCCTCAACCCAGCCCCACCGCACATAAGATGCAATCTCGCTTGCGCAAACCCGGCTAAGACCAAACTCGAAGGTAATCCCCTCATCCGCGGCTGTGGGAGAAACAGCGCGAGCAGTTTGCTTCAACCTAGCCATCTCTTCGGCTGCTAACGCTACCGAACAACGAACGCCTGTCTCAACCCTCGCAGACAAGCTAAAACAAACCTTCGCTACAAGCAAATTGCAACAGCAGGATGGCTATAGCAGCAGAGGGCACAATCAAAACTCCCCACTCACTCTTTCTATTTATAGGCCGGGAGACGAGCCCCTCACCCGACGAAGTCGGCACGACAACCAAAAAACGCGGCGCAAAAAACGAAACAGGCTTCAATAGTATAAAACACCACCACAACGGCCCAGCCCAAAGCAGCCGCGGGCGTCGCTGCCGAGGGCCCCGTTTTTGTCCCCATTAAAAGGCGCTGCTTGGGCCTAAACACGGTCTTTTAGATCCAAGACAACGAGGGGCTACTGTTGGGGGAAAGGACCCTCGGCAGAAGCGCCGCTCGAAATGGTGCTCGAAATTAGCCCTCGCGCAACGCCTGGTGTCCTTGCGAGGTCCCTCTCCTATTGGAGACCGTTACCCTGACCCCCGGACGCGGGGTCAACCCTCGTCGCTTTGTTGTACTTCCGTGCAGGTCCAAGGCGACGGTCGCACTGCAGGAAACCTTCGCTAACTCACGACGCCACCTTCGCTTGGAGCGAAGGCCCAGGCAAGTGGCAAGTATGCGCTGCCCCAGAAGCAAGCGAAGCCGAAGATCCGGCGAGCGCGGCCGAGGGTCAAGATCGCCGCGCATCTCCCCGGAGGTGAACAAGGGCCAGGTGGCGGCGCGCTGGAGGGTGGCCGATTAGGGTTTCCGCTTCAGCTGTGTATTTACGCTCTTGCCCTTCCTCTCTGCGTGGAGGCGAGGAATCTTTCCTGTACCCTTTTGTAATTTGGCCGTGCCCCTTGGCATTCCCTATAAATACCAAGGGGATGAACAGTGTAAGGACACGACCTCTTGGGAACTTGAGCACCTTCCACTTCCGTCTTACCTTCGCTACTGCACCCGACACTTGGCCGCCTTCGCTCTTTCCCCTGCACAAGTGCGGAGGTGGGGCAAGTGCGTTCCAACAAGGGCAAGTATATTGCTACACGTCAGCTGTCTCGTACATCGTCTCATGCAGTGCCACATAGGATTTTTGCTGATGTGAAAGAAAGAGAGAAGCGAAAGAGGAAGATGTTGTTGTTTCGCGAAACAATCACCTCATGAGCTAAAATTTAGGACTATGAGACAATTATTTTACCATTGTAGGAGTTGTTGTTGTCATACAACTTACAATTTGTTTTTATTCTATCCATAAATTAAGGAATCATGAGCTGCTACGAGACAACTTAAAAAATAAACTATTATACATATCGTCTACTAAGTCGTCTTAAAATTACGTGGCACTACATGAGACCACCTACGAGGACAACACCAATGTACCCGCGCTTAGTCGACGGTGGTACGTTGGTGAATCCCTCAGTAGCATTGCCGACAATACAAGAGCGAAGCGATCTTTGGAGACACGGAACTGAGCCATTGCTGCGCTTGGGACAGCGATGCTGCGCAGGTCGGGCACCCAGCGCCGGCAGCCGGCGTTATGGCGGCGGTGCCGCAGCCTTCGGCAGATCAAGCAGGTCCACGCGCTCATGGTCCTCCGGGGCTTCCTCTCGGACCCCTCGGCGCTCCGCGAGCTCATCTTCGCCTCCTCTGTCGGCGTCCGCGGCGGCACCGCGCACGCCCGCCTCTTGTTCGACCGAATCCCGCACCCCGACCGGTTCATGTACAACACCCTCATCCGCGGCGCCGCGCACAGTGACGCGCCCCGGGACGCCGTCTCCATCTACGCGCGCATGGCCCGGCACAGCGCCGGCTGCGGCGGTGGCGTGAGGCCGGACAAGCGCACCTTCCCGTTCGTGCTCCGCGCCTGCGCCGCCATGGGCGCGGGCGAAACCGGGGCGCAGGTCCACGCGCACGTCGTCAAGGCCGGGTGCGAGTCGGACGCTTTCGTCAGGAACGCGCTCATCGGCATGCACGCTACCTGCGGGGACCTAGGTGCCGCGGCTGCGCTGTTCGACGGCGAAGCGCGCGAGGACGCCGTGGCCTGGTCGGCGATGATCTCCGGCCTCGCAAGGAGAGGGGACATTGGTGCCGCCCGGGAGCTGTTCGACGAGAGCCCTGTGAAGGACCTCGTGTCTTGGAATGTGATGATCACGGCATATGCGAAGCTGGGTGACCTGGCCGCGGCGAGGGAGCTCTTCGACGGGGCTCCTGATCGTGATGTCGTCTCCTGGAACGCCATGATTTCTGGGTACGTGAGGTGCGGCTCGCACAAGCAAGCAATGGAGCTCTTTGAGCAGATGCAGGCCATGGGAGAAAAGCCAGATACTGTCACAATGCTCAGCTTATTGTCAGCCTGTGCCGACTCTGGTGATCTGGATGCTGGCCACAGACTGCACAGGTTTCTGTCAGGGAGGTTTTCAAGAATTGGGCCTACCACTGTTCTTGGAAACGCGCTGGTCGACATGTATGCAAAGTGTGGGAGCATGACGAGTGCACTTGAGGTGTTCTGGTTGATGCAAGATAAGAATGTCTCGACTTGGAACTCGATCATAGGAGGATTAGCATTGCATGGCCATGCCACAGAGTCCATAGATGTGTTCCAGAAGATGCTTCAGGGGAGTGTCAAGCCAGACGAGATTACCTTTGTTGCTGTCCTTGTTGCGTGCAGCCATGGCGGAATGGTTGACAGGGGGCATGAGTACTTCAACCTGATGCAACAACGATACGGGATCGAGCCCAATGTCAAACACTACGGTTGCATGGTTGACATGCTGAGTCGTGCAGGGCTGCTCAAAGAAGCGTTTGAGTTCATCGGCACGATGAAGATCGAGCCTAATTCTGTCATATGGAGGACCCTGCTTGGGGCTTGTAGGATCCATGGTGAGATCGAACTGGCTGAGCATGTGAATCGGGAACTTCTAAAGGCAAGGAGTGATGCAAGTGGGGATTTTGTGCTTCTGTCGAACATTTATGCATCAGTTGGAGAATGGCTGGGGTCAGAGAATATGAGAAAGTTGATGGACGACAGTGGTGTCAACAAAGAGGCAGGCCGTGCAGTTGTAGATGGCAGTTCAAAGGATCTTTTAATACGATCTTCTAGACCGTTGTAATTGCATTCTGTATTTATAAGTTTTTTTTCATCTGTCTATGAAGCTTCAAAAATTGAACAGCTCGTCCTGCTCTTCTGTCAATGAAGAGAAAAATGCCCAGTATCACTCGTGCTATCATTGGCACCCCCCAACAATTCTGTCACCCACAATACACTTAATTAGTTATTTATACTTCAGCAAGAAATCCAATATTCCAGTAGAGTACATTTAGATATAGATATAGATATGACAATCAGTCATATATCCACAATGAAGATTGACACCGAAGAGATGAGTATTGTTCATAAAAGGTCATCGTTTTATCCAAATACACATCAGCTTCCTCCATTCTGGAGCATTGCCATGCCGCCTCAGATAAAAGTTGGCAGAGGGTGTGAGAAGCACCAAAGCTAAAGCTTGGAGATTTGTAACAAAAGAAACAAATCCCCTAACAAAGCCAAAGATGACCACAAGAAACACTTCTTCTGACTGTACCTATGTGCATTTGGACAAGCAACAGTACCACCCTTAGATGATAAACATTAAAACAAAAAGATGATGAGGCATACTTTCTTTCTGAAAGAAAAAATTCTTCAGCTATAAATGCCTCAGCATGGGCCATCCGCATTTCACCATCACAGCAATTTCAGATCTTGTAGAGCCTGTCCAGTTAGTTTGAGGCATGTTGTGTTTTTTAAATGCGCCCTTTTCTGTAGCAATTTTTTCATGAAGGTGCTGACTTGTTAAATGTTCCTTTCTGTTTCAGTTCAATGATGTCAATGGCTTCAGCTTTGACAAACCATTGGGTTGTTGGTGGTTCATCCCGTCATGAATGCACGAGCAACAGATCTGATGATTGCTTCAAGGTATTGACTTGGAACCATGTGATCAAGGGGAAGCAGTTCTTGCCGAGAGAAAAGGTTGCTTCGACTGGTTGGCAGATCATCCGAGCTGTACTAAAAGATCCCAAGAAGGTAATTTCCTTATAGCTAAGGAACTAATTGTTATATGATCCTATGCCCTTATATTACCTTTAAAAATTAGAAGAAAAAAATGTTGACTTTGATGCTTGGAGATAATTGAATCACAAAAACAGAAAAGTGCCAATGAAGGCTATCCTGCTAGAATAATAGCAATATAGATTATGCAGTCCAGATCAATCTATCAAGTAATGCATTTCCAAGTAGAGGATAAATGACCTAAAATTTGAGAAAATCATGTTGTCTCTTTATTTCATCATATTTTGCTATGGGGCATCGAACGTATGTGCTGTTAGCCAGTTCACACAGCAAACGGTCTCATTGGCTGGGTACCATTACAACAACACTGTTCTTTGCTCCTATCCAAAAAAATAATCATTTGTCCATTCAGGGAGGGAGAAAATTGTAAATCACAATGAAAAGTAAATTCTACAAAATTGTTGGTTTAAGATGCCTTCACTATCTAATAGTTATGTTAAAAATGATAGAACTCAAAGATTCATTACAACACATTATGAATCATGGCAAAGATGGCAGTGATATTTAATCATGGTATTAGGGCATTCACCTCGGTATGACAACAAAGTGGTGGGAGATAGACATGAAGGACAACATGATAAATATCAAATCACAGGAGGATTTTGATGAACAGCTTCTGATGGCCAGAGATAAATTCACAGTGGTGCACTTCTTTTCACCTAGCTGTGGAGCTTGCAAGGCCCTACACTCTAAGGTAAAAGAAGACAAGCATGTAGATCCAACAATTTTACAATTACAAAAAGGAGAAACAAATAAATGTCTTAAATAAAATAATATTGATATAATACCTTTTTGTCAAATTTCCAAAAAGGTACATCAGTTTGCGAAGATGCATCCAGGACTGCAATTTCTTATGGTCAACTATAACGAACAGACAGATATCTGTAAGAGGCTCCATGTCTGTGTCTTGCCATTGTTCCGCTTTTACAGAGGCGCCGAAGGTCATATTTGTAGCTTCAGCTGCACAATTTCAACTGTAAGATTGGATGATCGAATCTGTACACACACTGTTATGCTATTTTTAAACTAAAAAGTTCATAATATTTCAGATTCATAAGTTCAAAGATGCTCTGAAAAGGCATGGGGTCCAGACTGAGATTCAAGCAGCAGAAAAGGGGTTGGAAGAATATTAACTTAAGAGCTTTGACCCACCTACTGATATCTCAAATGTAAGTGATGCTTCACCGAAAATGGACAGAGATGATGGCCCCATTGAACCCAGCAATGACTAAATCAGTATGCTGCAGATTGCCCAGTTCGATAGTTTTGATGTATGTGCATGGAAGCTGAGTATTCAAAAGATTATGGCCCATATGCGCTTATAATGGCACTATATTTAAAATTTTGAGGGCCGATAAGCATAAAATGGGTACGAATTTCTAAATACTTCCTCTGTCCCTGATAGAACCAATTCTTATAATCCGCGTCAATCAAACTTTTAAACTTTGACTAACTTTATAGAAAAGAGTAATAAGATGTAAAATAGACACACTATGGAAATATATTCTATGGTATATCTAATGATATGAATTTGATACCATCAATCTTGGTAGTTTTTTTTCTAAAAATTTGGTTAAAGTTTAAAAAATTTGACTTAGGACAACTCTAGTAATCTATTTCTTCAGGGACAAAGGGAGTATCAAAGAATTTGAAATGACGTTATCAGTTACCATATGCAGTTTTTTTTCTCGTACACAAAGAAGAACTGCTTGTCCATGGACATGAACTATCTTTAGCATTAGAACTACTCACTACTTCCAACGAGAACAGCTAGGCCTTCGGCACCTGCAAGGTACCAACTGCTATACTGTCATGCCATTCACCAAATCACTGCCTGGAAGAGGTGCTGAACTGATGGCGAGACATTGTTAAACATAGTCATTCTAGTGCTTCTCAATGTTCCAGGCAGCCAAAATGACCAGCAAATTGAACCCTTTGCACTTTTCCGTGCTAAGGATAAGTTCAGCCTTGTGCTACCATTTTGTGACCTCTCTTTCTGTCCGATGTAAGGCTTGGTCTGGGAGGCCATACAGGATGAAGAGGCGATGCTAGACCTCTTACGCGAGCACATAGGTGGTCAGCAGATGCTTTATATGTATTCCTCAGCCTGGTTGCAGGCGTCGCGGGCGTCGCGGGGCCGGGCGGGCGCGGCCTCGCCAGGGAGGGACGTGCGGTTGCCGGAGAAGGGCCGCACGGGGCGCCGCCCGAGGCACGGCGGACGGCCGCGGGCGGAGCAGAGCCAGGCGGGTGTCGCGGGGCCGGAGAGCGGCGCATTGTACTCGAGAAGGGACGGCGCTCCTCGGGCAAGGCCGGTGGAGAGAGAGAGAGGTGAGACGGGGAAAGAAGAGGAGAAGGCGTCGTGGCACGGGGAAAGAACGACGGAAAAAATCGGTTCAGAACGAACCGTTAGTGAGATGGCCTCCGCGTTTCTGTGTTTCGAAACGCCGGCCGCCTCTTTGATTTCCCCACCCCGCCGCCTTCCGTCTAGGAAACCCTAAAATGGTGTACCTCGTCAAGCACTTTGCTGAATTGTAGCCCAATCGATGAGCGTGCCTTTGCTGAATTGCAGAAATCCAATATGATGGAGTGGGTTGATGTGATAGAGAATTCGGATGACGGTGTGTTCAGGGTACCACCGGTATCGATGATCCTGTACAGAGGTACTACGTTTTTTCTTGATGTTTTCTTCTTTCTCTTTTCCATCACGATGTTCAGTCCATGTTCTTTATTTCTTCCGTATTTTCTTCCTGTCTGGATCTAATTATTTTTTTCGTTGCTACCATGTCAAAGATCTTTTTGAGAGAGCGTGGGGATGGAAAAGGTTGCTGCCCGAACTTCACGGTTCTGTTGATTGGGACAAATTCAAGATGTACCTTGCCATGTACTGCTTGTGTATGTACTCGTGACGAGATGTTGCAAGTGCATCTAGCTCTTAGTGGATTTTGGTGAATTGAATGACAATTCAATTAAAGGTATAATAAGTTTGCTAAGTATATCAAAGTTTCAATAAGAAAAGCAAATTTGATGGTATTCCACAAAGTGTTGAAATAAAGGCTAAAATTGTATTGTTGTGTTGGAAGATTAAAAAAAACAATCTAGTCCAAGCAAAAGACAGCAATGCAATTGGAATCGATGAAAGAGCTTCTATGTTGTGGGATATCATAGCATCATAGCTTCTATGTTTAGGGATATCATAGCATCATAGCTTCTATGTTTAGGGATATCAAAGCATCATAAGAAAGCAAGCATATTTGGATACTGACAAATGAGACATGAGTTGATGATCTTGGATCGGTCTCAATAATGAGTTGCTTTTCATGAACAAGAAATGTTTGATAGTGAACTAGTTTTGATCAAGGTTGAATAGTGAATCTAGAATGCATAAGTGAAGAAATGACAAGCAAAGCTCAAATGACAAAGGACACAACTTATATTGGATATAAGTCGATCTCTACATTGGTTTGCTTGTATAGATAAAGATTTTAAAAATCACTTTGCATTGATTTGATCAAGCTAAAAGTATGAAGATAAATATTAAAGTGAGTGTTAGGAGTGTCAAGCCTAAATGATGAGGATATAAGGAATAGTGAATTGGCTTGATCATATATGAATCTAACTAGAGCTTGATTGATATCAACATTCATATCTAGAAGATATTCAAGCAATGATCACAAAGTTGAAGAAATAGATTTTCAATGGATGCTTGATATGATGTGACTTGAGTATGACTTGATATGATGAAGACAGTAAGAAAAGGGCTTCGAGGTACTAAGCGAAGGCGAAAATCAAGAAAACCGAAGTACTATGGCTAAGATGGAGAATAAAGTACCTGCATTGAGTCGAGGTGTTAATCGCGCTATGATGAGTCATTTTATTGAGGATCAAATTATTTGCGGAAGTGACTTAAAGTCATGGACTGAACTCACATGTGCTGGAAAGGTTCAAGTCACAAGTTGAAGGTGTGTTTGCTCAAAGAGAGGAGATAAGGATGATTGTAAACCTTGATGAAGTGATAATTGAGAAATGAGATAATATATTCGATGGTGGAACTCCCAATCACCAAGCTTGCTCCTAGCCGGCTAAGCGCGTCGCCCGTGAGCTTGTCAACTTATGTGACACTTCTGGAGCGTTTGTTATCACCCAAGCAAAATAGTGGAAACACTCTCATCTCAAGAAGTTCACTCTCTTGATTTAAGAACAAGGATAAAGTTGAAAGAAACCAAGCCTTTGTGGCTTTCTCAACAACGTGGACATAAGCAAGCCTTGGTGGCGAGATAAACCATAAGATAAATCTTTGTGCCTGTTTCGTTCTTGCTTTATATTGCTCTCTACTTTTTTGTTGGTGATTTTAGGGTTTAGTGTCGATCTACTCATTTATACACTTCCACATATATACAGATGGTGGAATAGGCTCTACTCTATCCTAGGAAGCTTGCAAAAAATTCTCAATCTAACTTTTATTAGGTAGATTTTGAACTGCAGGCTCATGTATAAATCTCCAGAGCAGCAGCGCCACTCTTCAGAGCTGCACTACCTCTCAAGTGTTTAATCTCCGTTTGAGCTAAAATTTTGCAGGTCTATTCACCCCTCCCTAGACGACATCAAGGTATACATCAAGCCTCAGTATATCGATGCAGATTCGGCCCGCCCCACGGTTAAAATGGTGATGTGGCCACCCTAGTCGCCCTCTGAAGCTGACAACTCTTGACAATAAATTTTCTCTTGTCTGTAAATAAATTGTAAGTCAAGCCTTTTAAATTTTGATTGAGTTTTAAAAAAACCATCAAAATTTATGACATTAAATTAGTATCATTACACATACCATAGAATATTAGTCAGATTTAAGACAGGAATTACTTGGGGACTTAGGGAGTAACAAAAAAGCTAGGCCTAGAACGTAAGGATTGTATAGGAATTACATAATAATAAGAATTTAATAAGAGTCAGTTCAATTTAATAGAAAAACGCAGGATCGAGAATTCCTGTTGCCCTTTGCGTTGGGGAGGTTGTCAATCAGGTCTGAGGTTTCCGTGCACGCAAGATTTGTGAAGCGAAATATCTCGGAGTTGTGTTATTTGAATGAAAGAAAAGCAAGGCACAGTCCAACCTTGAGGCTTCAACTACCTTCATACACTATACTACTATTAGCATCATCTGATCATCTCCCTATCCCCAGAAGAAATTTGTCAAATGGCGAGAGATGGAGAGAAGTGAACCTCTCTCTGCACCTGCTCGAGGCAAGCGAATCAGTGCACGCAACAAGATATCCCCCATCTAAGTCTACAGTGACGTGCATGATCACAGAACTATGAGATGGGTAATGTGCCATGATCATAGCACTTCGGATGTAGCAGCAAAGCATTAGAAAAGTTTGCACAGGATCTATGCATTTGGATTTTGGAGTTCGGTGTCGTCTTAAGGGCAGGTGATACAACCGCACGAATGATTATTGTTACGAAATGTTGACACCTCTCCATGTGGTGATCTCATCCGGAGGAATAGATTAGCAGTTAATCATAGGGTCTGTCCCTTCGGTTGTGTCTTTTTCCCGAACAGTTGCGTCCGTATGACGCAATCCACGCAAACCATCACATGTATATATTTTATAAGATCAATGAAAGACATCAGTTGTTTCTAAATCACTGTTCATACAATTATCTCAAGCAAGAAAAGGAATTAAGTTTGCTTTATGCAATAGCTATTTGCTCGTTAAGGTTATTACTAAATAGCTGAGTATACCACTTAACTTGCAAAGCATCATTTCAAAGGGATTCAAATAATTGCCAATATCAGATAGTGAAACTTTGCAAAGGTTCATAGTCTAGGGTTATCACTAGTGGCCCCTATATACATCTGGTTTCGACTCCTCTGTGGGAGGGAATTTTTGGATGGACTAAAAAAAAAAACTCTGTCGCTGGCAACCAAGTAAATAACGGTACGACGCTAGCCTAGAGTGCCGGAGGGAGGTGATGAGGGCCGGCAACCCTAGACTATGACCATCGGTAGACATGAAGGATTGAAGGAACAATAGCAAGACCTGAAGGAACAATGGCAAGACACAGACATGGAGCCTCTTACAGATATCTGTCTGTTCATTATAGTTGACCATAAGAAATTGCAGTCCTGGATGTACTCCGTATCTCGGTAAACTGATGCACCTTTTTTGAAATTTTGACAAAAAAGTATTATATCATATTATTTTATGTAAGACATTTGTTTCTCCTTTTGATAATTGTAAAATTGTTGAATCTACATACTCGTCTTCTTTTACCTTAGAGTGTAGGGCCTTGCAAGCTGCACAGCTAGGTTGAAAAGAAGTGCACCACTGTGAATTTATCTTTGGTCATCAGAAGCTGTTCATCAAAATCGTCATGTGATTTGATATTTATCATGTTGTCCTTCATGTCTATCTCCCACCACTTTGTTGCCATATGGAGGTGAATGCCCTAATACCATGAGTAAATATCACTGCCATCTTTGCCATGCTTCAGGATGTGTTGTAATGAATGTCTGAGTTCTATCATTTTTTAACGTAACTATTGGATTCAAATAATGGTTCTCTAACTCACAGCTGCTAACCTGCTGCCCACAATACCACAAGGAAAGAAACCTAAGCTGCAACTGACTATTCATACGTATATTGAAGGAACTAAAGGCAGGAGCAAAAACCTTTGTTGGGGTGACAATATCAGTGTTGTCTCTTAACAAAAAAAAAAAAAAAACGATAGTCCACAACGCCAGTAATGAAATGCCAACTTTTCAATATTACTGTTTTTGTTCTAAGAGAGATGATGCTATTACCTTTGCATGATGCCTTTAGCAGGGCACAACCTGTAGCCAAATTGCAGAGAAGAAAGTTGTGATGGCTCAGGTAATGAGTTCAAGCTCCCTCTTTTGCTTTAAATCAAAGATGCATAGTTTTTCCTATGTATTCCCACATTTCTATGAACCATCGGTCCTAGAGTACAAAGTTCAAGTCCCAGTGTTGCATAACCTTGGTTTCACTGAGTTTTATCAGTTCCACTTGTCCCAGCATTGCCCAACTCTTCTTGATAGCTTAAGCTTTTGGGTTGGGCCGGTCGGTGCGTGTAACTTAACATGATATTGGAGCCAGAGGTCTCAAGTTCGAATCCTGCTATTGGCAACACGTCCTCAGCCTCTTTATTTCCATGTTTGAGCTTCTCGGCTGCTGCACCTCTCTCTAGCTGCACACGAGTTGGGTGTTTTTTTTTTTTTGACAAGACGAGTTGGGTGTTGAAGTGTGTACAAGTGTACTGCCCACCTCTTCCTGATAGCTTAAGCTTTGGGTTGAACCGGTTGGTGCATGTAACTTAACAACTATCACCAGTTCACCATTTTGTGGAAACCATATATCACCTTATGACCTTTATGGGGGGATTTACAGAAAGAAATAGGTTTTTCAAAATGGGCTCTCTATGTCCTTCAGTTTTCTCATTGGTACTGCTGAAATTGCTTATAACAGACCAATGCATCTCAAAGTTGGGCACTTGTCCTGCTTGTTGCATGTCATGCAAAAGTACCGCAGCTTTCTGTAGATTGCTACTTCTGCAATAGTTATCAAAAACAACTTTATACATGCCATAGGATGGTGCAGATCCCAACGTGGTTAGCATTTCCAAAACCTTCCTAGCATCAGAAGTTCTTCCCATGGCACAAAGGCCATGTACAAGTGCATCAGAGGAGATCTCACTTGGTTTTAGACTTGCAAACTGCATTTCAGCGAGAAAATCAAGTGCCTGATCAAACTCTTTCAATATACAAAGTTTATATATAACAGAACTGTAACTGGCTTCATTAGGAAGTCTGCCTTTCTTTAGCATTGTATTTAGCAGATAAAGAGACATTTTCAGATCTCCTAGTATGCAGAATTCCTTGATGAGATCATCAAAATTGCTTGAACATCCAATAAAGCCACTTTTGCTGAGATTGTTCAGACATGATTTTGCTTCCAATTGTCTCCCGAATGAAAGGAGACATGAAGTGAGGGTGGTCTTAATGATTAAACCATGCTTCCATCCATTGCGCTCAATCAAGTGAAATAAAGCTAATGATTTCTCAAGGTTTCCTAGCCTGCAGTAATGTCTTAGCACTATTCTGAGACTGCGGTTGCTTGGCTTTAGTCCCTGAGAAATACAGGCATCAAGCGCATTAACTGAATCATTGGTATCCCCGGACTTGTGAAATCCATAGACAAGGAAGTCATAGGTGGTTTTGTCGAGAGAAATACCATTACTTTCCATGTCCTTCAATAAATCATGAATCTGTGAGCTGTTTCTTCTTTGAAAAAGATAAAATATTAGAATGTTGCATGCAATTAGTTCTCTTGACTTGTCAGCATGTTGGAACAGTGCTCTAAGGCTTGAAGCACTAGAAAAACGACTTTGCTCACACATTCTGAACACAAGAAAGCGGTAGCTAGATATAGAAAGGGTGTCGTGCATCTTTAGCAACTTGCAAAGAACTGCATCTAACTTTCTCCAATGTTTTAGCCAACCATAGACTTGAAGTAAAGAATTTAACAAAGTGGCACTGAGCTTCCCAGGAGTCGATTCTTGCAAGACTGGCATGGCCCACTTTATATTACTGGTTTGCATTAATTCCTTCACAATGCAACCGTGATATGAGAATTCAGTAAGTTTCACGGTCAGCATAGACTCTAACAAGTTCTTGGCTCGATCTGCATCCAGCCATGGTAATGAAGGCAACATAGACCGGTAAGAAAATGCATCTAGTCCTTTGCTTTTGCTAAGCCACATGTCATGCATTCCAATTGATTCAGCAGTCTTCTGCTCCTTTAGGAAGCCCTCCATCACATAAAAGAATAATGATTGATCCACAGCCACACCCTTTTCTTTGAGAGCCTCCAACATTGCACATCCAATGCTGGTATGACCTGTCCTGCACAACTCTTTGAGAAGTGCACAATATGAGCTGAAAAACAGATCATGATAGCAGTCAAATAAAAGGTCCATAAGTTTCAGGGCTTCCTCAATCACTCCCCATTTGCACAAGTAACTGATGAGGTCCATCATATCCTTGCTATCAGGTGACCATCTGTACTTCGTTGCAAGATTCCAACATTCCCAATACCCTGCTATGTTCCTTTCTTCGCATAAGCCTATCATTAAAGAAGTATATGTATTCTGACTGATTGACAAGTCTTCTCTCAACATTTTTTCTAAAACCAGTTTTGCATGAGCAGACATCCCATTCCTACTCAATGTTTGGGCAAGCAAATCTAGATTTTGAGCATCAAGTTTGTAAAATATATCTGGCATCTCCTCCATAAGGTCAACGACATCTATTACATTAGCAGGGCTCACACATAAGGCCTTGAATAGCTCAGAGCAGCTAGCTGGTGAAATGCCATATCCCCACTGAAAAGATTCATCTTTCAGAAGAAGAGCACCTGCAACATCACCTTGCTGAGATGCCCTGACTAGCTCTGAGTTAATATCTGGGTGAAGTGCACTATCCAAAATCTGTGCCAATGAAATCTCAAACATTTTGGAATCAGTGTCCAAATACAGTCCATTGCCAACTGAATCAAAAAACTCAGCTTTTGGGAAACCAGTGGCATTATCTCTCTTGATTTTCACCCCTAGGTGTTCTAGCCCCAAGAATGATAAGGCCTTGGAGAGCGCACAATTTCCAGAGGGAAGAACATTTACACCATTGGTTTTCATATCCCTGAAGACTTGTTCAATATCATCAAACTGCCTATACCTGCAATACCCTGCAAGAATTATCTGATATGTTGAAAGATTAGGTGTTACTTCTCTTTCAACCATGTCTTCGAAGACATACTTTGCATGTCTATATAGTCCCTCCCTGAAAACACCACCTAAAATAGCATTATAAGCACACACTCTAGGTTTGACATGCCTAGCGAAGCACTCTGATAAATATACAAGTGCAGATTTCAGTTTCATTTCTCTACAGCTATGGAAAATAAAAATTCCAAAAGTCGTAGCATCTGGAGCAAACCCTAAGGCTTCCAATCTTTGGAAGACCAACCATGCCTGATCAGTACCAAGATTTGTGCACGAAGACGCAAGGATTCTGTTGCAAAGACGCAACTCCGGTAAACACCTCCACTCTTCCAACAAATTCATCATATCCCCAATATCCTTTTTCTTGTTAAATTCTTCAACTATATTTGACAAGGCTCCCTTGTTTAATTTAAGACCCAAACTCTTTAATTGCCGAAGAATACCAAGAGCTTGCAAAAGTTTACCTTTCTTAATTAGAGCGATGACAACAGAATCAAGAATATCTCCTTTGGTGCAAGAACCGAATCCAACTTCAAGCATGTCCAAATATACTCTTAAAATCAATTCATCCTTTCTGTTTCTGGTTAGAAAATGAAGAAGTGCTTGATAGCATGAAACTGAAGGAATCAAATGCTTGCCCCTTGCAAAATCATAAAGTGCAATTGATTTCTCAAGATTGCGTGCTTCTGAATACGCCTGGACAATCTGACTGAATAGTTCACTTGAAACAGCCGGAGCCATATGATCAACCAATGAGAGCAGTAGCGATTCAGCTTGACTGAGCATATGAGCATCTGCAAGTATGGATACCATTGTCTCATTAGACCTTGGCAGATGTTGGAACTCCTTGCTCTGCTGCAATGCCCACCTGTACAAATTCCATAAAAATCTTGCATTTCTCACTTCTGCTGCACTGGGTCCAAAACCAATCAAAATGTCAAGAAAATCCTTAGGCTTCAGCTCAGAGACACGCCAAAATCGGCGGAGGGTCTCCGGTGAGAGCCATAAACCAGGCTGAAGAACATCTTGCAAGCTGCAATTTCCATCAAAGATGTCCCCATTTCTCTCAAATATGTGAGAGCACTTGGCTAAAACTAGACTCCCAATACCACAGCATGATTTTAGTGCAGAATGGGCATCGGCTCCGAACGTTTGTCCAGTTTTCTGCTCCAAATTGAAGCCAGCATCCTCTAGAGCGCAAGCAAAGACTGAACTCTGCCTCTCCCCGACGCAGCTGCTTCCATCCCTCAACAAACTCCCTTTGTTGGTACTCAGCTCCGGGGCATTATTGGTAAACCCTCGACCTCCAATCTTGGATTCTCGCCTGACACCCGGGCTGGAATTGATTGAATCAATCAATTATTCGCCAAAAAAAACAGTGCAAGTGGTGACATGAAAGCACTCGGCCGTTTACCTCAGATGCCGGAAACAGAGTGTGCGGAGCAACCGCCATGCCATCAATGTCTAATCCGCTCGGACCTCACAACCCCGCCGCTGAGCAAGGGCCCGCACACCACATCTGATCAGTGAATCCCCAGTCCTGGTGAGTCAGGGGAGGCGGAACTGAGGCGAGCGAGAAAATGCGGCGCGAGGAACACGATGCTGCTCCCAAGCACTTTGGGCCACCTTGACCTTGCTGATGGCCCACACGTGTTTTAGTTCATGGCCCTTTTACAGGTTTGGTTGAGAAATTTCAATGTTTATAATAACACATTGAATTCACTTGTTTCAGTCCTTTTAACATCCCAGTCTGCATGTCTTTCAAGACTTCAGGACATCAAATTCAAGCGATGGTTGTTACATATATTTTATGTGAAAATTGTAGAGTTCTTTGCAATTTCTGTAAACTGTAATTTTCAGATTCGAGAAAAAAAAAATCTGTTAGACAAAACATAAACCTGATAAAATCTGAAATACATTGGCACAAAGACAATGAACAGTTTATAATTATATATATTTATATATAGGGAGAGTATATTCAATAGTCAACTACAGAATAAGTTATTTTGTAGCCACCTCCATTTACGGTAATTTCTATACTAAGTTACGATAGTTGTGTTACTATAACACATAGGATATTTACCATAACGATTAAAATAAACCACTTAGTAAGCAATTACTATAATCTTGTAAATTAGCATAGAAATTGTCGTAAAAATAAGTTATTCCATAGCCAACTATAGAGTAGTGTGTGTGTGTGTGTGTGTGTCTATATATATGGCCATGGCCCCATATGCATCTATTATTAGATGTCAAATTGTTTCCATATTTTTAGAAGCGAGATTTTAAAATTTATTGAAAGAACCTAACAAATATTACTACCAACGTTTTTTAGCCATTTAAAAACTAATTGATTTACCAATTGTTTTTTTAAGAACTATCAGAAATGCTCTAAGGGGCATGTTATACATCAGGCGCTTAAAAATATTGTGACTATCAGCCTATCAGGAGACGATGCTAAGCTCTTTTAATCATGTTGGCTCATATGTCTTCTCTTGCACCTTCCGATGGCCTATTCTATGCAACAGTGGCTCCATAATGGCCTTCTTGCCATTGCCATATTTCTAATTTCAAATCAATCCAATTGAAATATTGAATCCGAAAAGAGATTCAGTACAGGAACTAACCAGGGGCAGACGGTCGGTGGTTAGGCCGCCTGGACCTGGGGCCAGCCGGCCAGAGGGCTGGAGCTGGAGCCCTGGAGGGCAGGGGTCACCGGGAGCCCGCCGCCTGGGCCAGTGACCTAGAGGCGGAGCTGGAGGGCAGGGACGGCCGCTGCGGTGCCCTGCAGCCTGCGTGGCACGGACGGGATGCAGGGATGGGCGGCGCCGCGGCAGGACGTCCAGATGGGCAGCTTGGTGCGCCGCGGGATGGGCGGCCCAGCCTTCGGCGGCGTGCTTCGCAGCGGCAGCGGGAAGACAGCTATCTCCTCGCGAGTCTCAACCTCGTCTCCTCGGCTCCCGTGTGGCGCCGTGCGAGGGAGACGGTCAGACGGACAGGCGGAGCAGGAGAGGTGAGGCATGACTGACTGCCTGAGGTTTGCTGTTGGGCCTTCGTTGTTGGGCTGAAAATACATGGGCTATGTCATTTTATTGGGCCAACGACTAGAGCCTGGGCTGCAGATCCGCCGCTGTTCCCAAGAGTATTCAATTAATCTTCCTAATTTAGAATTTTTGGTAACAATAAAAAAAAACTCATCTCCAAGAGTTCCGATATCACCTCTCAATCTTTTTGCACCATGAACGCACATGTTAGACACGTGTATCGGTCTCGCAATCTAAAGTTGCAAGAGTGTGAAAAACAATAAAGAGTAGAAAAAGATTTTTAATACAAATATACAAGATAGAAAGAATATGTAAAAGTGGTTACGATATTACTGAGTTTTTTTATCGGACGAGATGTACTGAATTTTTTGTTCTATTCGTAAGGTCCGATAAAATTTGATATCGGCCAAATTTTTCTTGATTCTCCTACTCCCAAGGCGACGACTCAAATTCAGCCAGTCGTGATCCCGCACTCATAATGATCTACTCTCGTTTTTATCTAGGAACAAGTTATATTTAATACTTAGAAATAGTTTCAGCTTAAATTCTAAACAAAATTATTATTTTTTAATTCCGATAATAAAAATCTTTAAAAAATTACTGATGTAAAATTGCTTTTATATTTTATGAGTGAAATATTGAAAACTGTTACAGATGATTCTGATTATTTATCCAAATACTTTTCTAAGAGTCGAAAAACACCATGTTTTTGAAAGAAAATAATGGACTCTCAAGAGCACCAATACTTCTCTAACGACGACATCTGATCATCTCCCTCCATGAAATTTGTCAAATTTGTGCACATGGCGCGAGAGGGATTGGGAGAAGTGAACCTCTGCACCTGCAGGTGGGCAAGCGAATCAGTGCACGCAACAAAATATCCCCATCTCTCCAGTGGCGTGTATCCATCATTCAGCACTCTAGCAGTGGCGAAATTTTTCTTCACAATTTTCCCATGTTGTTTTTCCCGCTGCTATTAGCGTATGACGGACATGGCTTCCGCGACTTGGAAGAAGAGACGCGGCTTGTAGGACCTACCGACGTGCCTACTACACGGCGGAGCGACGGGCCTTTCCGTTCCTTGCAAGAATGCTCCACTCTGCACGGCAGCCACCCAGCTGCTACTGCTTACTTATTGGCCGAGGAATCGCTAGCTCTCTGGCCTCTCGGTAACGAACGCCACATACCCCCAGGAATCGCCGTTGCCGTTGCAGGCTAGACATGTCGTCAATGCTACACCTACACCTCCCTTCATGCCATCCAGGTGCGGCCTAACTTTCCTCCTTCCACGGATCATTTTCTTGCACCAGTTCCTTACTACTTCATTCTCGTTGGAGAATTTTGCACATGGTTTGGTAGAGCGTGCGTGCGTGACTGACATGGCAGGGCAATGCATGCAACAGTGCATAGAGGTGCTGGATCAGGAGGGAGCACACCGCTCAGATCAGCGTCGGATCAGAGACCAAGAAGGGACCTTGCTGTCCTGAGTTCTCCGTCGCCGCCGCGGTCGTCGTCGCTCATCCGATGCGCTCTGAAGACGCCCGGAAGATCGAGGGAGAGGGTCAACCCCAGGGACCTGTTCACCTTCTCCTACAAGTTCAGCACCGACATCCCGATGAGCGAAACGCAAGGGGTAGGTGGTTGCTAAGTGCTTAAGGATTGGCCCGCCACATCTCAGATGATCTGATTCCATGGAGGTTCTGTCTCTGTGTCTGTCTCTGTCTCTGTCTCTGCAGGCGTCCATCGATGAGTACCTGCAGAACAGTCCCAGGATCGTCGGAGCTGTGTTCCCGGACCAGCGCAAAAGAAGAAAGATCAACGACGTGAGTTGCCTCATCGTTTATTTCCTCACCAATTTCATGTATGAGGATGAAGTTCTGTAGCCTTGGTGTTGCTCAGAAGTCAGCATAACGTGTTTGCACTGAAAATGCTGAAAGTTTTCAGTGCCTTCCATCTCGATCATCTCATTGGCTCTGAAACCTGAATTTTCGGGGAGATCAGCTACAGTCTCCTTGCCGGTCGGCCAACCAATGGCGTCAACGTTACGAAAAGGGAGAAGGAAGCACTGTTTGGGCGACCTATGCAAGAGAGACACGTACACGCAACGCTCGCTAACATAGTGCCACTGGCTGCCGTCTTTCAGGAAGAATGGAGCGTGCAGCTCCTGCCCATCCAGTTCCTCTTCCTGTCGGCGTCGCCGGTGATCGTCATGCGCTTCGTCAGCAAGTCCGGCGGGAAGGAGTACCCGCCCAACGTCCCCGTCCACGCCACAAGCCTCCTCCTCATGGAAGTGGTAAATAACTGAGGCACCAGTCCCTCTCCCTCCCGGATCAAGCAGTGCTCTGCTGCTGCTGCTGCTGCTGAATGTACCCTGACGTGCTCGCAGACGGACTACAAGCTGAATGGTCTGGACAGCAACGCCATGCCGTCGCACCTGGCCCTCACCGTGAGAGGCCTCATGTACCCGCAGCGGCAGCGGGAGGGGAGGAAGAGCCTCAAGGGCCACGTCGAGATGACCGTCGGCTTCGACCTCCCGCCGGTGCTCGCCTTGGTCCCGGAGAGCATCATCAGAGGCGTCGGCGAGACGGTCAGAGCTTCATCTCCTTCTCCTCACCTGCAGCCTGCTCTTGGCTCCTGCAGAGAAACCATCACCGGATTGAGAATGACAGGCAATTTCGTTTTCGTTTGTGATGAACAATGCCGCAGGTGTTGAGGCAGATGGCGGAGCAGATGAAGCAGGACCTCGACACGGGCCTGGCAGCAGATTTCAAGAAGTACAGCAGGGAGAAGCTAACCGAGAGGCGCACATCGCCCTGAATTTCGAGACACCATTTCACAACCACAACAGCCATGTACCAATGTATCATCAACCAACAGTAGCCATAACTAGGAATTCTTTGGACTCGCCGTGTCGCCGACAGGGTTGTCAGCCTCTTGCACTATCCATTCACCAGTTGGATGACATCAAATAATGATAACAAATAACTTGATGTATTACATTTTATTCATCATAAAAATGTTACGCATAGTTACAAGAGAATCCATCCAATTTCAAAGAAATTTCTGGTCTTGAGCAATTTTGTCTGTGTTTGCTGTCAGACTCGTCTGGTTCCATTTCAGCTAGGGACTTCTATGTTGTATACAAGGGCCTAGGGCCCATGCTTCCAACAGCTAGATTGAATACAATTAACGATTCTATACAGTGTAAACAGGCAGCTCTAGTCTTCCAGTGGTGACCGCTTTCTCGCCCTTAAGTCGCGCTCCAGGCTCTGAGGCAATGGAGGAGTCCTTCCACGCCGGAAAAGAACAGCAAGGGCTTTCATTTTCTGGCACATGTTGAAAACCTACAGGCGAGCACAGTCGTGACAAGTTGTACAGACATTATGATAAGTTGGTAACCAGAAACTGTTAAGGTCCACCGAATAATTTACTTACTGATGATGCTTCTATCTCTGCAATTCCTTCGCACCCTTGACCGCCACCCTGCAGAAGGTCGCAGTATTTTACAGCATCATCCTCATCCTCAAATATCTGCAGCAAAGCATGGAAACGATTCAGAAGAATATAAATCAAGTAATTGTACCAAAATCACATCTAGTTTTTTTTTAGGAAAGTGCAATGGTGTCTTCTTTTACTATGGTATACAAAAGTGAGTGTTGATTCGTCTTATAACAAAATGTATATCCACGCTTTTCTTTAGGCATATATATCCAACACCATATTAGTAATTCTACTGCAATGGTCAATAAGTCCAATCTCCTGATTTTTTTTTCATGCTTGATCAAGAAACTAGCAGCATAACCTCTATTTAGCTCAATTTGTGCATAATCTAAAAGAGTGTGAATATGATGGATTAAACAAGTTAAATGTGTTAGACAGCCCGAGAGGAAAGAGCCTCAAAAAATACATCTCAAGCCAGCAAACTACTCACCAGTACTCCCTCTCTGATATCTTCAACAACCATGTTAAACTTGGAGCCCGAATACTTTGATTTAGTTCCAACACCAGAACCCCCTCCCTTTGAGAAAAGCTTTCCAAGTTCCCTTTCAACTTCGCTGAGAAGACAATAATAGATAACACCAGCAGTTCATATGGTTCAGTAAATTGCAGGCTCGCGACAAGCTAAATGTAACAGCACCAATAAATTCTCACTTGCGGCTCCTGCGAGTTTTCATTGTCCATAGGTTGTTATCACTTCTGGCCAGCACATAGACTGGCTTGGAATCTTCTCTCCATGGGTTTGTCTCCAGTACTGAATCATCATGAAATTGCACAGAATTACTAAAATTAAAATTGCCACGTGCCAAATTATCATGTAGTATGTTTACCATAAGGAGTTTTTTTTAAAAAAAATGACAACTGATAACATTTCAAAGTATGTGCATCAGAACTCAGCTAATCAAATGTCCCAGCTATTTGACCATTGGATACAGACATACAGTCTCTAATTAATTATGCATATCAACTAGTAATTGCTCACAGCAGGCTTGTCCAATTGGTCAAGTAGCACATGACACATGATATATATTGAATATGAGGAAACTGCTATGTCTGCAAAGAGCTAATCATAGCCTACAGATGAAGCCCTATCTTGCCCACCTGAAACTGCACGTCTCAAGAAACACAAGACGCGTGAACCAAGTAACCAACCCACAAGCCATGACACAGTACATGCTGAACTCCAGTTGATTGCAGCACGCAATCCTCCCGTGCACACAAACATCGCATCATTAGGCAATACGTAGGCCACGCGTTTCATCAAACACGCCGCGCGCACAACTAAAGCCTGAACATTTCGGCCCAACCGACACGAACACCTTAAGCTATGCTAAATCACTAAATCCCAAACGTTAACCCA
Organism: Coix lacryma-jobi var. lacryma-jobi; assembly: GCA_009763385.1. Classification (NCBI taxonomy): domain Eukaryota; kingdom Viridiplantae; phylum Streptophyta; class Magnoliopsida; order Poales; family Poaceae; genus Coix; species Coix lacryma-jobi. The sequence goes on along the minus strand of CM019823.1, from coordinate 6,377,520 downwards.
AGCAAGTGAATGCAACGAGAACTTGATCGATAATAGCGAGGCTTAACAAGATACAAGAAGCGATACCGTCGTAGGCGAGGGAGTCGAGGGATTCCATGAGGCGGCGCCGCATGCCGTAAGCGCGGGAGGAGACGCGGCGCAGGAACTCGTCCGAGGTCCCGGGTATGCCGCCGTCCATCCCCATCGCCCTCTCCACCTCCTGCTCGTCGCCGTCCCCCTCCGACGGCGGCGGGGGCCGGGGTCGGGGCGACGCGGCCGCGGCCACGACCGCCCGGCGGTGCGCCGCGGCGAGGCGAGGGCGCGGGCGCGGGATGGACAGGAGCGATGAGGCCGTGAGGTTTCCGGCCAGCGTGGTGGAGGCCGAGGCCGAGGCCCCAGCCGCTGCCGGCGGCGGCGGGAGGGACGGCGAGGAAGCTGCCATTTTGACGTCCTTCCACAAAAAAGCGAGGCAGCGAGGCGGACAAGTGCGAAGAGTGAAATGGGGAGTAAAACGTGGACACGGCAGCTCAGCCACGCTACAGTCTTCCGGAGATCTTTCTTTCCAGTTTCCACTGCGGTTGTTGGGTTCGGCACGTTTCGGAACTCAATTCAGACGCGGCGGCTTCGATTGTTGTGTGTGCAAAGGCTGAAGTGATGTTGGGCCGAAAGAGGATGGATACACAGGCCGGGCAGCAAGCTTTTCTATAGAAAAAATAAAATACGGCCTGTGTTATACTATACCTTAGTATTTTCTGGGTCTGATTATTACATTTCTTTTTTACCTCGGCGTCCACGAGCAACTCTATGGATAGAGTTAAACCTATTTGATGAATGTTTGGTAAAACAGCTCGTTACAGTAGATAAAAAAATAAAGCCTATTTACAGTTTTCTAGACAAGTTTACTTGTATCTCCCTAAAGTTATTTATTTATTTATTTATTTGAGATATACTTCTTCCATCTCAAATTATAAGTTATTCTAAAAATCTTAAAAACTAAAAAAATATAAATTTAACTAAATTTATATAATAAAATAATAACATTTACGATACCAACTCAGTATTATTAGATTCTTCATTAGTTATATTTTTATAATATACCTATCTAATGTTATTGTTTTTTGTGTTTTTCTATAAATTTTAGTTAAACTTGAGATGCTCGGACTCTCTAAGATTTTTAGAATTATTTATGTAAATAGATTAGAACTTCTATTTATCTTGCATTCACGGAGTTAGTTACATGAGGCTATATTAAAAAATAGTATAAAAAAGAGGGAAAATTTTGTTTATTTATTATTATGTATAGATTTAGAACGAAACGAAGGGAGCAGTGAATAAATTGTTTCGTACGCGTAGCAAGACCATGATATGGGATGCGTCTCCTTCGCTCCGGCTCTCCGCCAATCGTCCCACGTGCTGCCACCTTGGCGACCCGAGCGACTCGTTCCCGTACGTGTGTTGCCTTGCACCATTTCGAAAAGCACCGAAGCGAAGCGACCAGAAGCGAGTGACCCCAAGGCCAAAGCGATCACGGTGACCGACTGAGCTGAGAGACGACGTGTGCGGCAACGCGCCACCTCAGGCGGACACCCGTCGCCGCGCCACCCGCCTCGCTCGAACCTCTCCCTCCACGCGTCCAAACCCCTCGCGCCCATAAAACCCTCCGCTCCCCCAAAACCGCAGCGCGATCGATCAGCGCGCATCCCTGACAAGAGCACACGTACACGGCTAGTATTCGCGGCTGCCAAGCTTCAAGTTCGGAACAACGATCAACAATGGCGGTAGTCTCGCGATCGAGGAGCCGCGTCGTCCCCTCGGCGCTGCTGCTCCTGCTGCTTCTGGCGGTGGTCTCGGCGGCCGCGGTGGGCGTGGCGGCCAAGACGAACGTCGACGGCGTCGCGGAGGACAGCGACAAGGAGGAGGAGTCGTGGACGGGCTGGGCCAAGGACAAGATCTCCGAGGGGCTGGGGCTCAAGCACCAAGTCGACGTCGACGAGGAGGAGGCCGCGCGCAAGGCCGGCCACACCGTCAAGTCCGCGCGCGAGTCCGCCCAGCATACCGCCTCCGGTAAGAGTGCACCACTTCTCCTTCCGAAACCGATGAGCTTGCCCACGCCGCGCGGCGCGCGCCATTACTCTTCTCTCGTGCTGACTCCGGCCACGTCCTCCATGCTACAGAGGTAGGGAAGAAGGCTGGGGATGCCGCGGCGGGCGCGTCGAACAAGGCCGGACAAGCCAAGGAGACGGTGAAGGGCGCGGCCGGCGAGGCGTCCAGCAAGGCGGAGTACGCCAAGCAGAAGACCAAGGAGGTTGCCGAGGCGGCGAGCGAGCGGGGCGCCGAGGCGCACGAGCGGTCGAAGCAGGGCAAGGCCAAGGTCGAGGAGAAGGCCCGGGAGAAAGCCGGGCAGGGGTACGAGAGCGCCAAGGACGCCGCCGGCAAGGCGCAGGAGACGCTGCGGCAGACCACGGACGCGGCGGCGGAGAAGGCCCGCGCGGCCAAGGACGCCGCATGGGAGACGACGGCCGCCGCGAGGGAGAAGGCTGCCGCCGCCAAGGACGCGGCGGCGGACAAGGCTGCCGCGGCGAAAGACGCGGCGTGGGAGAAGGCGGAGGCGGCCAGCAAGAAGGCGCAGGAGTCGAAGGAGGCCGCCAAGGGGAAGGACGCGGCGTGGGAGACGGCGGAGGCGGCCAAGGAGAAGGCCGGCGAAGGGTACGAGAGAGTGAAGGAGAAGGCGCGGGAGACGGCGGACACGGCCAAGGAGAGGCTGGAGGAGGTGAAGGAGAGGGTCGCCGGCCCCGACGCCCACGCCGACGGCAAGGGGAAGCACCGGAGGGCGGACGCGGACAAGTACCGGTCAGAGGATGAGCTGTGAGGAGAGCTCGCCGGCGTCGGATGATGAATTAGTGTCGAGGATGCGTTTCATCAGCGTGTTTAAAGCTTTATTTAGTTTTTATACACTTCTTAGTATTTTGTTTCAGCCACGACCACGATGCTTTCCCTGCTCTTCTGTAATATAATAATCTGATGACGTGTACACAAGCTTCGCTCAAATTTGAGTTACGTACAAGTTATTTTCACATATTTTCACACCAGAACCATCCTGTGATGGTATACTGCCATGATGCGCATAATGCCAAATATTATTATTACAAAGTGCCTGCCGTCAAATCTAATTGAAAGCAAGCAACATATGTTCCTCTTCAAACCTAATTGAGGAGGATGCACATTTCTGATGTCTTCTTTCTTCAACCCGAGCGAGAGCGAGCGATATCACCACCGCCACGCCACCGGTTTCTTCAGTCAAGTCAGACAAGCAGCGGGGCTTCCAGTGCAGCGGCTCTCGGAGTGGCGTCCGGCAGCCTCAGAGTGGATGCGACCACCAGGGAGAGGACGGCGAAGCAGGAGGGGATCAGCCCCGTCCCGTACCTGCTCACCGTGTTCAGGCCCCTCGTCTCGCCGCAGCTCATCGTGTCTGCATGAAAAGAAGGCACAGTGTTGCGCCCCGCCCGATCAGTTGCCGGCCTTTTTCCGAGCCGAAAACCACAAAATTTCGAGCATTTCTGCCGATCTCGACGTCACCAACCTTCGTACGATTCCAGCACAAACAGGGCGATTCCGCAGGAGATCTTGTCCAGGAAGCTGAGGGAGCCGTAGACGAAGGCGCAGCCGTTGAGGTCCTCCCCCACCAGCGCGCTCTCCAGCCCGACCGTCGTGACCTGCTCAGAGCAGAGGCGGGAGGAGCCTAAGCGAAAGCGAAACTGGTAGAAGAAGACTTGGACAGGCAGCGTGGCGTCGTGCTGTATTTTATTTACCATGACGAGCGCGTTGGCGGCGCCGATGACCATGGCGAGAGGGTACATCAGGTTGTGCATCTGGCTCGGGAGGACGAAGACGGCCACGCCGGAGATGACCCAGAGCGTCGCGCCGACGGTGAGGAGGGACTTGAGGCGCCGGCTGTTCCACTTGATCTCCTGTCTTGCAGGTTGCAGGCAGGCAGTTCCACAGATGGGTGAGCAAGAATCGGAAAGAAAGACTGGATTTTGCAATGCAGTGTACAAGTTCGTAAACGGTTCTTGCTTGTGCAAGTGTTGGATTTGGACCTGCAGGACGATGGAGACGAAGAAGCTGCAGCAGAATATGATGGCTGGTATCTGCAGACAGCAGACACGGATCAGGAAAAAGGGAGAGCAGAAGTAACTCTCATATCATATCTGCCCTGCCGTTGGTGTTACTCAAAAAATTCTTTGTTTTTTTTTAAAAAAAATAAAGAAAATTCAAGCGGCAAATGAATGAAAAAACTCACTGTAGCTTTCGAGTATTCATTCATTCTCAAATCTCTGGTGACGTAGAAAGCGATGAGCGACTGCAAAGGGGAAAATGAGCAAATGTAAGAGATCAAATACCAGAGATGACAACATGGCAGAGGTTATTCGAAAAAAGAGAGATGATAACATGGCAGAAATTATTCTGGTTTCTGGCTTGTAACCCATGGAGCAGGAAAAAAAAAAGATACCATTCAAAAAATTCTCATAACACAGGATACTGTGCTAAGCATGGTTTATTTCAACAATGTAATGAATTGATTACTCGGTTTTTATTATACCCTGATAGAGATTCTACCTTTTTTTTAAAAAAAAAGGTTCCTTGTTTGAAATTAGGATTGGATGGAAAATCAAAGAGGATATCTTAGGAACTACAGTAATATTCATGTCTAAAGTTTAGTGGCTTTAGACATGATAATCCAAACATGCCCTAAAATGCATGGAAGATGGAGCCCTGTCTAAAAATCTGCTAAGGACAAAGGCAGAAAGCTGATGATAGAGCATGCCATGTGCATTTTCATGCTAATTAAGAAACACAACTTTCTGATTGCACATGGCTCCATATACCAACCTGAGATACGTTTGTGATCAGTCTTGCAAGCATATACAGGAGAGCAACTTGGTAGTACAAGGTCTTCTTGAACCAGTAGCCCCAGGAAATCCGAGCCGCCTTCTTGCAGTTAGGTTCAGACTTCAAGCTGCAAAAGCACAGAGTCAGAACAAGCAGCATACATATGCAGTCCATTCTGGGTGATAATATATCAACAACGTACGTAGGTTCCTTGGTTCCAACATGAAAGACCACCAGGAAGCAGCATCCAATGAAAATGGACAGGTATGCAATCCATCGGTACTGTATGGTGAAAGAAATGAAGGGCAAATTAGTCACCGGAGAAGACATGTGCTTATATTTCTTTAGTCTATATAATAAACTGCAATTTTTTGCTTGTCACCTGAATAACAATGTCTGAGCAATCTTTTGCCTTTATAGCACCAAAGACAGCTAAAGCAATCCCATACAAACCAAGATTTGCAACCTGTATTTCGCCATTCTTGTTAGTATATTCCCCATGTCGAAATTTGTTTGAAGGGGAACAATAAGACATACTCCCTCCGTCCTTAAATAACTGTCTCTAGAAATCTTCCGTGTTTCCCTCACAGACATGCTTTCCGGACGACACTTAAAAAGGGACGGAGGGAGTAATAGATTGGTCAAATGGACATTGATAAATGGGCCCACACACCAGTAGAGTTCTAGTACACCAGTTTTAATAGGAAGGCACGACAGTAAGAAGATTCCTGTTCCCCAACCCCACGTAATAATTTATAGTTTTATTCGCAAAAAAGAAAAAAAAAAGTTCTACAGCAGAATTATGGTAAGAACAACTGGCAGATAAGTGTCGATAGGCTGAAATGCTGATTGCCAGTACTCACTACTCACCATAGTGAATGCATTTCTGCAGCTTGCTAACGCTACACGGCTTGTCGGATTCAGTGTCATGCAGTTCACCATCGACCTGAGCGTAAGAAAATGCATCAAATGTTGTACTGTATCTATATTTCAGGGGAAAGGCTCAGTCCAGTTTCAAGAGAGTGTGTGCTTACATGTGGGAAACCTGTGTGGCCGCCCAACCAATGTTGAACACCGCTGCGAAGAAGCTGTAGCCCACGGTCCTGACAAGGTACGAATCTGTCCCCAGAATGGTGCATAGCAGACAGCCACCAAACACTGAAGAGAAGGAGAAGCCGACGAGGACCGATCCTCCAATGTGCCATAGCTTGAAACGGCCAAATCTGTCAATCTGACCATCATGCGACACATGATTCGCAGCGCAGTCAATTATTACCAGCAGGAATCGATCATAACCATTCTGTGATGATGGGTGCAGTTTATACCATGGAATTAAATAGCCCGCTATTTGTGCTGCTGTAGCCCGAAATAGCTTGAAAAAAATTATGCCGCTATTTGCGTTATCCACAATTCTGCCGCTAAAGTCCGCTAATTACAGTTTATAAAACGCTAAACACTTAAGCTTTAGCTCGTTATTTAAAACCATGGTTTATACATACCATCTCGCCTGCGAGGATCGTCATCAGCCCATCCGCGACCTGACCGGAGAGCATCACAACAGCGGCATCCCTGCGAGCAAGCCATTGGTCAGGCCACTAACTCAAGTGTCAAGTGCGTGATTGTGTGTTGGCAAACGGCAGCAGAGACTGTGCAGTGGGGGGTACCTGGGTGCAAGGCCGATCTGCTGCAGGAAGAGGAGCAGGTACGTGAACCAGCAGGCCGACGTGACGTCGTTCAGCATGTGGCCGACGCCGTAGGACAGGACCGGCCACCGTCCCAGAGGCTGTGCCTCCGCTGTTACCGCGTCATCCTTTGCATCAGCCATGGAAAGTGCTTGCTCGGCTCGGTAGTACTAGTACTCCGACGAATGCCTTGGATCAGCTACAGCTCTGAATTTCGAGGCAAACTGTTGTCAACAAAAGAAAGGGACAAAATGTGTATTAACAGTTTGGCCATGTTGCAAGAGCGAACGAACTGCTTCTAAACCAGGCCTTGTTTGGGATTGGCATTGCCTACAGGAAGGAGGAAGGAGGAAGGAGGGGAGTTGGGTCGGAACAGCAGCAAGCAGACGCAACTCCGACTGAATCCACTCGGAGAGGAAACAAAAGGAAACACAACAACGCGGTAGGCAGTAGCCGTCACGTCAGTAACTACGGAGGCCGGGGAAAACGCAAACCGCGACGAGATTCAGGCACAGGAGTGCATGCAATGCAGTGCAATGCAGGATGAGAGACCGCGGTCGCCGGTCGCGTGTGTGCACGTACCCTGCCTGACGAGAGGAGCTAGTGGCGATCGCTGATCGGCGAGGGCACGGGGCAGGACGATGGGATCCGGTCCGGCCGGCGGTGGAACTTATAGCCGGCTGCCAACTGGACGAGCGTAGGCGTAGCGCAGTGGGTGGGGGCAGGCAGGGCTGGTCGACGCCGCCGCCCTCGCTACAGGACATCCCATGTCGTTTTCCGGATCCCTCTGTTGGGTGACTTGGGTCTTGGGTGGAGCCGGAAGGCGGAAGCGATCCGGCCTTCCGCCACGTTCAGACGCCGCCTTCCCTTCCTCGTCTAGCGTCGGGGTATCGGACTCTGCTGTACCGTCTGCCGACTCTGTGTATCGATGATATCTGCCCAGGCTGCTGCTGCCCCGTCGCGCGAGTTGCAACTTGCAGGACTCTCATAGCGTTCAAGTGCACGGTGAAGCATCCGACGCCACACTACCTTGCTAGAGACGGTGCTAGCACTGCAGACGCGGCGGCGCAACGCCGGCGATGCGTTAGGGTTAACGGGACCCCCTTGTCGTCACTATTTTTATTTTGTATCGAACGAAAGACCGGAGGAAATTAGCAATTTTTGGTGCCCTCCTCTCCTCACTATTGCTGGGTCAAGACAATAATGTCAATCCAGGAACGCCAATTCATCATCGGGGGAAAGTCACAGTTTCGGGTGGATAACTCAACAAGTCACGGCTGCAGATTTGGTCGTTCCACGAAAGCCGCCGCCCCCTGAGCCCTGAATTCGGAGCGTATTAGCAGGTGTTACTTACCGCTGCAAATCACATTTTGTCAGCTCTCGCCAAAAGGCAATCACACTGGCTACTGAGATTAGCAGCGGAGACGCACTGGTGGTTTGGTTTGGTTCTATTGTACGTAATTTCTACGCCGTTCTTCTCACTGTAGCTTCTTCCATGTCAGTATATGTGATATTAGCAATCTTGTAGCGGGCATCAGAGCCATGTGGCCATGTGCTACATACATGAACATGATGCGGCCATATCTTTGCAGCAATCATGCAGAGACCATTGTTGATCCAATCACAATATCGCGTTATTTTATCAGGGGAAAAAAATTGACACAGTTCAGCTATAGAAGAACTACGGAGTATATCGACTTGTCAGCAACATGGACCAAGTTGGCTGGGGGCAGCCATCCATACTCTCTCTTCCCTGGCATCCAAAAGGGTTTACAAGATGGGGTTTGGTATTCTTCGTCACTAGCTGATTATAAATATGTTTCACTTAACCACATTAGCAGCCCATGGTATGCATTTTGACAGGGAGGGCAAGGGTTTAGCAGCCCATGGACTTCTCTGTTCTTTCCCTGGCTTTGACTCGCATACCTAGTCTACTAAAAGAACACATGCTCAGATCAGTATGAAAGAACATTCACTAGTTCAGCATCATCATCGTTATCATTATCGATTCCTGCTTCTGAAAACGACCGCTAAGCAACCGATGAACATCTCAGCCTGTGTTAGCCATGTCTCCTAAATCTAACAACTCATTTTTCAGATCAATGCTGACAACAACTGGACAAGGCATGTTACGTGGAAATGCCTGACCATCAGTGTTACTCACATACGAACAAATTTTCAAGAAAATCCACGAAACCAGATCGAGGACTGGACATGTAGCACCAGTGCATTACTATGCATATATGGAGGAAAACTGAAGAAAGTATATCAAACCACTGATAAATGTAATTCAATTGCAATGGCATTCATAGAGTCGATATGTTCGTGGTTCAAAAGGACAACCTTTAGGGAGATCTTACAAGATCACATTATTCACAATACAAAAGCAGATGGTGTCTAGAAATTTCTTTCAGAAATAGCACTGATCAGTTTCTACAGCTTCTCAGCAAACAATACCCAGGCAGGGAAGATTTCAAGGCATAAGCATAAGATTACTTCCCATGACTGATAAAACCAAGAGGAGTATATGTACAGTTAAGAGGATTGTTGCCCTTCCTTTCCTGAAAATGTATGATAGCGTGACAGTAACTTGTGCGGTCTACATCAACTGTATCAGCTGTGCAAAATCCTGAAGCGTCAGCATACCATTCTGAAACAAGCATCAATTCTATGGAAGTTTTTGGAGACATGCATTCTACTAAATTGGAGTAACAGCTCTCGGGCTTTAGTTACAGTCCTGCCTCTGCTTTGTTCCTGCTCTAGGCTTAGACCATCCTTTGTCAGTGCTTCCTGCGTTTCTGACCTACAGGGGTCCAAGCTGCCATTCAACCCTAATGCCTCATGAGCCATGACATTCTTCCTCCAGTCCCCAGGACCAATCTCTTGGAGCCTTACTGACAAATAGGTGCTAAAATTAGAAAGTTCCAAAGGACGAGATCAGTGGATATTTACTGAGTTCAAAGCTGGTCTCTTTGGTACAGCTCATGTACCAATTTCAGCTTCCATGTCAGGCTCTGAGGTTGTGTAAGTATATTCCACTTCATATATGGACAAACTCAAACTTGGAGCACCTGACAATGCATAATGTCTGTCTTCAGATTACGACCTGTGATGGTTGACCACAGGTTTGCAATGAAAGACCTGTGCTGCCCTTTTCGAGCAAAAGCCTCCCACGTGCGCGCACTGTCAACCTCAGTAACTGTTGTTGGGTCTGATATATCAACAATAGTGATACTCATATTGTTACGGATGATGCAGAGCTTTCCATTAAGGGAGACAAAGGCTACAGCTTCGAGAGACCGTGAGCTTCCCATATGGTGTCTGGTGTCAATGAACCTTGTCCATGATCCCATATCTCTATTATAAACTCGAAGCTTACAGCCATCACGACAATCAGCAGAATAAAGACGCCCATTGAGGGAAATGCTTGGATTCCGCCAGCCCGTTACCATTTCATTACCGGTTGCTGACCACATTTTAGATGCTGGAAGATAGACCTCACTCACAACCTGGCGATGAGAATTGAGACCTTTTAGGAACCACTTGCCATCATGTACAACTCCAATGGAGGGCACCATTCCTGTGCTCATTTCAGCTATGCTAGACCATCTATTCCTGTTTGGATCATATACCTCAGCAGATCTTAGAGTCCTCTGTATCCCTACACACTCCCCACCAGCAACATAAAGACAGTTGTTTATGACACAAGAACCAAAGAAGTGCCGTTTTTGCAGCATATCTGGAGCTCGTACCCATTTGTTTATCCGAGCATTGTAAAATACAACGCGCCTCATAGACCCATGTACTGGGTCTTTGCCACCAAATAAGTACAGATAGCATCCGTTGAGAACAGCACTACCAAAGCCAACAGCTTCAGAATACTCTGGTGGAACCGGAGGCAATGACTTCCAGAGCTGGTTTACAGGATCAAAGGCATACCAAGATAGCTTCTGATCACGGTCCCTTTTGAAGACGTAAACCCATTCTTCTGCCATGCCGAACTTCTTACGCAAGGAGTAATAATAATTTCCAGACAAAAGTCGGTTCCATCGTTTACAGACCAACCGCATATTTGGGTGCTCGACGCGAGCAGCCCGCATGAGACAGGAAATAGCCAGTTCATCAGGAAGCCCAGGCAGCAGTGGTGATTGAGTTTGGGACCTCTCCTTGCGTGAGCTCCTTGATTTGCGCTTGTTTGGTATGATATCAGGTTGCATGCACAGCTTTGCACCAGGGACAAACTTCCTAGCACTTACAACAGTTTTAAGACCTCCATCTACCCTGCAGTAGCAAGAGACAGACTCTACCTGCAGAAACATTGATCAACCAAGTCAGAATGCTTATATTGACCTGAAGGTGAAAAAAGGAGATTAAAACAAAGCAACCATACTTTTAGCTGGGTATGAAATTATCAATGAAAAAAATTACTGTCCACCTACTAGTAAAATGTTATGCAGATGAGATTCAGACAGTTAGTGCTGGAAACCATGCTTGAAACTATCTATCTTGGGAGTTTCAACATACAAAATCAAGGGGAGCAGATCAATCAGCAGTCATGTTGGGACAAACTATTTGATAGTTGTAAGTTGGTTTAAAAGTTCAAAATCTAGGTATATCCTTACTCCACTTAACTCCTAAAAAAGAAAAAAAGAAAAAAGAAAAATGATCTACAGATATAAAACTAACACTCAAATTAAAAGCACAGCAGACCTGAAATTACACTAGGGTTTGTTTTGCTTCCAATCCCATTTGATAAAATTATATTAGTAAAATTTGCTAAGTAGCTCCATCCTCATTAACAGATGCATCCAATATTCCTAGGCACATAACACTTTCTTGTGAAAACAGATGGAGCTGTGCTAAGCGCTGCTCACGTACTGATATCAAATTCCAATGTATAAATTAACAGCAAATTACAAAAGTAGCACCTTCTAGGAACATCTCTATGAAAGAGGGGTGATCTAATCACCTCCATGACAAGTTTGAACCCAAACTCTAAAAACAAACCCTGTGGACCAAGATCTAAACTCAAATCACAGAAACTCAACTGCTAAAGCGAAATGCTATATTGAGTGGAAGATTATAACTCTGAATCAATGGTACAGCCTTCTGAAACAATAGCCCTGACTACAAGCCTAAAAACATCTTATTGAGGAAAAAGGAGACCAATGCTTGAGGCTAGAGAAGTAGAGATGCAAGCAAATCTCACTAGTGATCGAAGGACGTGAGTTCCGCTGGTGAAGCCTTTGATCTGTGTGCTAAGCGCAAGTCAATCTCAAGATTAAGTAAAATTGCAAGGAATCACAAAACGTTGCCTCAAAAAACAGAGAAGATCTCCCCTTGGTCCTCTTGTTAGCCGAAACCAAACATAGATACAGGAGACATCGGGCTTATCCTCCTGCGTCCAATGTGGAATGTGCCATGATCCATTTTCCATGATTGGTTCTGATGGTATTAAGTAAAAATTAATTCATCCAAGTCTCTGATGATCATTTTTTCATCTATATCAATTAGCATTTGATGCATGAACATTTTGGTTCTTTATTCTAGAGGTTTTAGCGCAACCGAGTAGCCAGCAAATTTTACCAAGATCAAGGCTACTCGAATTCCAGACGCGTAATAATATCCATTTTGATGCCCCTTATGTTTCCATCAACTGTTATGGCTATGTGTGCTAATTATGTACCAGCATTGCTATATTAGTGTTACTGTTTAAGTTAATGTTGCTAAATAAGGTGCTTATACAAAATATAATGCCGCAATGATTAGCCATTCTATAATTACAATTATATGAAATGTCTTTTGTTATCATTTATTACTCATTCCATATGATTAGCATAATCTTTGATAGTAGTAAGTTTTCTGTCCTTGAAAACTCCATGTATAGACATGAATCATGATTCCCAGCTAAAGATTTAAGACCTGTGGTTCATGAGCTGTCTAGAGTATAGACATGAAATGGGACTATCTCAGCTAGTAGCTAAAGTTTTTCTAAGTTCGGTCTATTATTAATAAACTGAAGAGGACTTTGTGGCAAGTGGGGCAAATAATAAAAATGCAGTAGATGTTATGGTAATACTCATTCCCTGTAACATTGTTCCTCACTAACAAGAGAGTGGCATATCCACACCGCAGCTAACATTACTCAAGGTAAAAACAGCTAGTAAACTAACCCCTAGAAGACTACCAGTACTATCCAGAAAATATTACCAAACACTCCATGGACAACCGGATCTAGACTCCAAAAGCGCCCTAAGGACCCAGATCGAGACATCCAAGTTCCAACCATCGCCAAAGCCTGCAGTCCTCCAAGCCATACGCACGAAAACGCCAGATTCAAAGAAGAAAAAGCCTCGGCGTCAATCGAAAGGTGGCGCCTTTGGCACAGGAACCACACCATCCCTAAGCTAACCTATATCTCTCGCAGCTAGGATGTGCGCGTGCTACTTGAGGCCAAGAAAGGTGGGAGTGGAGCTGAGCTCACCAGTGGGGCGCGGACGCGGATACCCCCCGCGCGCCGCGGCGGGACACCTCCGGCGGCCGCACGCATTACCGGATCGAGAAGAGTGGACGAGGAACGATCTTGGCCCTCCTCTCCGGACTCCACAAAGGCTTCCCCTCTTGAACCCAAACAGTGACGGAGCCAGCCGAAAAAATGAGGTAGGGCGGACGCTCGGCCACTCGGGCGTAGCCACGCAGCGGCCTCCGGCGTCCGGCTCCGGCCGGAGCCCGGAGCAGCTCGACCGCGGGGTCGTCGCGTGGAGCCGTGGACAGAGGACTGCGTGTGGAGGCAGAGGACTGGAGTGGGTGAGCGTGGTGTGGAGGTGCCGTGGTGGAGCGGCGGCCGGATTTACCGGAGGCGCGGGCGGACGCGGTGGGCCGAGGGCGGACCGCGGAGGCGCGGACGCGCCGTCGAGCGTCGAACCGAGGAGAGGAGCGATGCGACGAGGCCGAGCCGGTGAGCCGGCGCTTCTGCTGTCTCTGGTCGGCTGCTTGCCCTAAGGCCTTTGGGCAATTGGGCTGCGCGCTACTGATTGGGCCATTGGGCCTTGTTGAGTTGTTGGTTACACGGTCCAAGAGCGAAGAGCCGTGGACGCCATCAACTTCGTTGAGTCGTCTTGTCAAAAAAAAAAAACTTCGTTGAGTCGCGGTGCTCAGAAGGCGGCAGAGGTTTGAACTCGGACGATCGCCTTTGGTGGACTTGTGTTGCGGTGCTAGATGTGGTGCTCATCAAAAAGTGAGGTAGGGCCGTAGGGCGACTGCTAACCTCCCTATATAGGTGGCTCCGCCTCTACCCAAACCCAATGAGCAAAGAGGAGGAATGGAGGATAGCCGCACAAGAGACTCCCCTTCAAACAAGCAGTAGCTTTAACTGTCACAGTGAATTTTGGATATTTAAGATTGCACTTTGCAGTTTTACCTTTTGTAGTTTTGCCACATAAACCTCCCAAAAATATATCAAAACATATGACATTTGATTTCATATCATTTTGTTTATATTGTAAAAGACTCTAATACATACGTGTGTACATTCACATCCAACACGCTCACACTTTCTCCTGCAATCAGCGACCTTGTCTCCGCCTGCCCACGCTAGACCGCCTCCCTGCGCCCGCCCCACCGACCATGGCAGATCTATTGGCGGCTATGATGGATCTAGTGAGGTAGAGATAAATAGAGCTCTTGTGTATTTTCGTTAGTCTAAAAATAAAATTTAGGTATATAGATACGTGGATCTATACATCTCGATCGAAAAGGAATCAGTAAAAAGAAAATCAGACGATATATTTTCAAAACAAATAAAAAAGAGAAAACATAAATCATTTTGCAAGGCCTTCGATGGGCGTGGCCAAGGATTCAACCGGTGCACCAAGGAAAAAGCATATGGCCGTCCATGATGGCAGGTAGTTAGTCGTCCATGGCCTTCACATGAGTCGAAGGCGTCGAGGTCGAGAATTGGGCGGCGGGCCCATTCAGATGCAAAATTGATAGAAGGATAAAACTATCCTTTTCATCAGAAGTTAAATATAAGGAAAGAGGTTGGAAAAAAGAAAATACAAAAAACACTATAAAAACAAAGTATACATGTTTTGAGACTATTTTGCAAAGTTCACGTTACAAATGATAAACTATAAAGCGTAATATTTGGAGTCTCAGTATTCAAATTGTTGTCCCAGATCAGGCGACTAGGGATTAGTCAATGGCAAGCTCAATTTGGTCGGCAGATGAACTTCACCTCCGACTCGTGGGCCCGTTACCAGGGTCTTCCTGGCGCTGGATGTGACTGGAAGATGGGCCCCTTGCAAGCCGGGACCACCGAGCCAGTGACCCATCCTAACTCTACACTCCACAACGGCCTGACAGATGGGTCCCTTTGGGCCGTCAGTGACCTTCCTCTTTCGGTTCTCGCTCGGTCGCCGGTCGCTCCACGTTTGCCTGACGCGGTAAGCCCACAATGATCTGAACCACTGACAGCATGGACCCACACGCCGACCAACCTGTCAGCCGCGGACGCGTAGTTGTTTCCGGACCACTTGCCACAGCGCACGCATGGAGTGAGAGGGCCCATGTGTGGAGCAGAGAGGCCCACCTGGCGGGCGGGCTTCCTGACCAATCTCTCCAGCCTCTCTCTCTCGGCTCCCCCCTCTCCCCGATTTCCTTCCCCACTCTGTCAGTCTCACTCCCCGCGCGCGCGCGCGCTCTCTCTCCTCGCCTCGCCGCCGGCGACGAGCTTGAGCTCGAGCTGGTTCCTCGTATCGAAGACGGCGGCAGCGGTATGGAGCCCATGAACGTAGACAACGGCGGCTGCGGCGGCCTTGACGCGCAGATCGAGCAGCTGATGCAGTGCCGCCCGCTCGCCGAGCAGGAGGTGAGATCCAGCCCAGCTACCCCCCGTTCCATTCGGGTTTCCGCTTCGCTGGTTTCCTATTTCGTGGTGTGATCTGGCGAATGCTAAGACTCCCTTTGATCTGTCGCAAGGGCGCGTCTAGGGTTTCTCGCCTTCTCTTTGGTGCACTGTTTGGGTTGGAATCGTGATCCGGTGTTCCAGTGATTTTGGTGGATATTTGAACCTCTTTTGGTGTCTGGTGATTCGGTGGCATAGAGTGATGATCTGGTGTGTAGTTTGTGGCTAGAGAGTGCAGCTTCGAATCATTCCGGCGTTGTGATTCAGATTTGGTTCGTGTTAATAGATCTCCTTTTATTTTCGCTGAAAAGTAGCACAAAAATGGAAAGCTGTATGTGTTGTAATTTTCCAAATTAATCAGACGAAGCAATATGGACCATAAAAAGTCTGAAGCAATATCGACCACAAAAAGTGCATATTTAGGGTGTGATGGTACATGTACTTATTTGGGCTGATATATGTATGGTTGCGTGCTATGAGCCCGCTTGACCAACAGCAGGAATACTTGGTGCATAGATGTGCAGGACTGCTGGTTGATTTTCTAACATTTTTGGAATCGCCATAATGGGTCCTACTTGTTTCAGGTTAAGGCACTGTGCGAGAAGGCCAAGGAGATATTGATGGAGGAAAGCAACGTTCAGGTACAGTATGCTGGTAGTTTACCTCTCACTGTTGGGCTGGGTATCTTTCACAGTTTCACTATAGGTGTAGGGGGTACCTATATTGCTTGTTCCAAAGGCTGTTGAGTGTTGAACTATGTTGTATAATGTTTGGCATTGCACCGTACGAACAACATTGTTTATTGTGATGCTCCATTTTGGTTGGCCCTTATTGTGGTCCTATATATCAATGATGTTTGATTAAGGAGTTCAACTCTGAATCTTTCAGTCTCGTTGTTTTCCTTTTGATTGACAGTTTCAGTGTTTTCATTTTGAGCTTGTTCTTTGTAGAATGTAACACTAACAATTGGATAAACACTGTAATTTAAGGCTTTTCCTCCTGTTTCATTGCATTTCATTCTGCTCAATCATTGTCTGATAAACAGAGATTTACTTGAATAGCTACCTGGTTATGCATGCAAATAATGGCAGGTGTGAAGATTTCCTAGATGTATTTGCGATTTAATGTGTTCTGTGTTTTGGCAAGGTTACATGTATTTGCTTCTGAGCTTCTGTAACTTTTGCATGCAGCCTGTCAAGAGTCCAGTGACAATATGTGGTGATATACATGGACAATTCCATGATCTTGTAGAGCTTTTCCGAATTGGTGGGAAGGTGCCAACTATGTTGACTCAACTTTGATTCTTTTACCCTGAAAATTTATTCTACCCAAGATTGAAGCCACCATTTCCATCCTCTAATCCGTGTCAGTTTTATTGTCTCCTGTTTCCAGTGTCCAGACACCAATTACTTATTTATGGGGGATTATGTAGATCGTGGCTACTATTCTGTTGAGACTGTCACTGTAAGAAATTAACCACTACTTATTTTCTTAGTCAAGTTAGTTTTCTTTGTTGCTTTGTAGAATTGTCTTGTTTCACATATAATTGTGCTGGAAAAATGAAATCTGATTTATAAAGTTATGCTTTAGCTTTAGCATATTTCTTATGGTCTTAATTTCAGTTCATATTATGAGCAAGCATTATATATTTACATTATGTTCCTTCTCCAGCTGCTAGTTGCACTAAAAGTGAGGTACCCACATCGAATTACGATCCTTCGTGGAAACCACGAGAGTCGACAGGTACAATCAAATATTATTTTCTTGATGCTTATGGCATGTTACATTTTAGCTAATGTTACCAGGATTTAATTGAGATCAGAGAAAATTACTGTAGTGGTTGATATGTGAATATTATTTTCCTGTTCAGAATTTGTTTTGTTACAATTTAGATGCCATCCCCATATTGGTTTCCTGTTAGGAATTTGCTTTGCTTATAATCTAGTTGGCATCCCATAAATGATCATTTTTTGTGTGTTTTTTTGGTTCAAACTAAAACACTTATTTTATGGTTTCAGATCACACAGGTGTATGGATTCTATGACGAATGCCTACGAAAGTGAGTTTGTTTAGGTGCTTAAAGTTCAACATGCATTTCCAGGTGTAGCATGTTCCTGCATAAGCACATACTGTATCATTACTTGTGTGAGAAGATATATGTTTAATATTTTTTTCTTAATTGCAGTTGTTAGCTTCTGATTTTGTTTAGCCATCCCATTTTTTCTGACATATGCAAAATCTCTTTGGCATCTTGTGCCTTTTCCATTACTGCATTAATATACTTCTTTGGACTGCTAGATACTTCTTTTGCATTGTGTATAGCTTTCGTCTGATGGCGCACCATCACTATGCTTGGGAGCTGGTATTAAAGTTGAATGATCATATTGTTTGTTATCTTATATAAAATCATTGGTTCATGTAAGTTGATTGTAAGAATGGGCTTCCTGCAAGTCCACAATATAATCTGTTTCTTGTCATTTCTGTTGCTAACTGCTTTATTTTAAACCAGGTATGGCAATGCAAATGTATGGAAAACTTTTACGGATCTTTTTGATTATTTTCCTCTGACAGCTCTGGTGTGTACTCTTAAGACTGGAATCACTTTTTTCAGTTGTATCTCGAGCTTCTCTTCTATGCATCATCTTCTCAATACGCAGCATGTGAATCTTATAAAACACTAAATGGGTTATGACCAACTTCTTTTAAGCTGTTAGAGCATGTTAGAAACTGAGAACCATGGAGTCTGTATTCTGTATTCAATTGTCTTCATTTGTCTGTCAATTCCAGCAGCTGTTGAATCAAATGGTTGTGATATGGTGGCAACTATGATGTGCTATGTTGCTTTTTCATTTTCTCAGTTTGGTTTTTAATACTTGCTGTGTTGTTTACTCTTGGTTGTGAAAGACCTAAAGCCTCCAACAGGTCACAGGAACCTAGACACTAGCATGCACCTAGACATACAGTATTGTTGCCCTCTCTGTAAATCTTTACTTATCAAATTGTATGAATTAATTATTCAAACGTTCGAAATGATGATAAATCCTGATCATGCATTCAAAGATTTCTGTTGTTTGTTCTGCCTCTACCACCCTAGTACTATACCATAAAGTAGCTATATCTCTTGTGTTTTCTGAACATCATAGCATTGTCTGCTCACCCATGGACTCTACTGATACAATATTTATGTTCTTCTTGAAGGTGGAATCTGAGATTTTCTGCCTTCATGGTGGTTTATCTCCATCAATTGAAAATCTTGATAGTGTGCGCAGCTTAGATCGAGTCCAAGAGGTTCCTCATGAGGGACCTATGTGTGATCTTTTATGGTCAGATCCAGACGATCGATGTGGTTGGGGCATATCCCCTCGTGGTGCTGGCTACACTTTTGGCCAGGTACTACACATCTGTTTTCATGTTACCTCTTTTATACCTTTTTATTTCAAAGTTATTCATTTGTCCCTTTGTTTCTGCAGGACATATCGGAACAGTTTAATCACACAAACAATCTCAAACTTGTAGCTCGGGCTCATCAATTAGTTATGGAGGGATATAACTGGGCTCATGTAAGTTGGTTTGACCTTTAGATGCTTAATGAGCTGAATTTTGAGTGAAGTAATCTTTCTGATCATGCATGATCCATGCATTTACAGGAACAAAAGGTTGTCACCATATTCAGTGCTCCAAACTATTGCTATCGATGCGGCAATATGGCATCCATTTTGGAAGTTGACGACTGCAACAGTCACACATTCATCCAGGTAATTTTACCACATCATTCTGCTACTTTGCCATTGTATTTGGCTCATTTTTGTGGCATCAACCTGGTATGAATGTGCTATCTATTGTGGGATTTAGATGTTTTTTTTTCCTGAAGAGGCATCCAGATGTTTTTCCTCCCCTATGTGCTGTGTACTTCTAAACTGCTGCATACTATTTACCAATTTTATTTATTTTCCTATTATCATAGTTTGAACCAGCCCCTAGGAGAGGCGAGCCAGATGTGACGCGAAGAACACCTGATTATTTCCTTTGAGCTGTCGATGTTACGGTTTCCCAGCTTGTGTCGTGATAATCGATGTCAACATCTGCTGGATCAAGGGCCAGACAGAAATAACAGGGGAATACCAAAGCAATATGCAAAACTTGAGGTCCCCATTGCCATTGGTCAGTGCAAGTGATGCTGCAATCCTGAGAGAAAGCAACTGTGCCATGCCATGCCCGAGTTTCAGCCTTTCAGGTGATATAGAAGGGCGGCCATCCACTCAAAAACTCTCGCCGCCCTCCCTTTTATGCATTTTTTTTTACAGAGGCGTGGAATTGGCAAAAAAAAAGACTGAACTTCCATTTGTACTTGTGTAGCGTAAGCTTGTACCAATAGGCGTGTACTAATTTGTATCATCATTCATCAATGGCAAGGCACTGGTAAAACTCCTTTCATCAGTAAATTTAATTTTGGTAAAGAATGACTTGCAGTGTAAGGAATGTTACTAGCAGACACAGCACCACCATGTTTAGGTTGCTAAAGTATTTTCAGAGTTACATGTGCATGAGTGCATCCTTGATGAATATCAGCTACTGATAATCATCACAGCCTTCATTTTTTTTCTTTTGACTACACGAGAGTACAAGAAACCAACAGCTCAACATGGAGGAGAGATGAACAGTGCCGTATATCTATCGTTAATGCAATGCAATGCAAGCATGGTGTACCCAAGTCAACCGTAGATTGCAGCTACTGTGGAGATGGGGCGGCAAGATTGGTCGTCGGTTGTGGTGTGGTGGTGGCGTGGCAATGGCATATGGCAGCAGCAGTCTGGGGCCTGGCAGCTAGTGTACACGCCCGCCGTCGCGCGTCCCTTTTGCCGGCCGTCTCGCGTCCCTTTTGCCGGCCGGCACTGGCACTGGCATCACACGGAGGTGCTGGCGAGCAGCTGGTTGGCGGCGACGCCCCTGCCCTTCATGACGTGCTTCCGGAGGCCCGGGATGTGGACGTTGGTGATGTAGTCCGTCCAGTCGACGCTCCGCACGTCGAAGTGGAACCGCGCCCTCTCCGCCGGCGACATGGCGGCGAACAGCGCCTCCGTGTTGCCGTTGTCGAAGCGGCCGCCGTAGAAGGTGTAGGGATGGTAGATGCTGCCCAGGTAGACGGTCTGCTCTACGGACCTGGCGCACAGGTCGCGCGCGCGCTGCGACGGCGAGGACCGGACGCTCCGCAGCAGCGTGTCCGTCTCCACGTAGCTGGCGAACTGCTCCATGGTGTCGAAGAGGCGCATGGGCGGCACCAGGATGGGCTGCCCCGCCGCGTCGCTGTAGGGGCACCGCGTGAAGTGCTGGAACAGGAACCGGCTCAGGTCGCCGAACACCAGCGGGTTCACCGTCGACGACGACACGTGGTACACGTGCATCCCGGCGCCGCCGCCGCCGCCGCCGTGCTTCGCCATCGACGCCAGCGTCGCGTTCACCACCATGTCCGCGGGGACCTGGCTTGGCAGCAGATGGACGGACGTTACGTCAGTGACAGATAAGTAGTGTGCATGCATGGTCCATTTCCATTACGTGTTGAACGTTTATTATAAGTACAGCAGCTCATCAAGAGCAGCTTATTTTATTTTGATTATATATTATTACCACATCAAGCACACCATCTGGGTCGGCGAGGAACCCGCTCAGCTGGCCTTTCCCGTAGTAGAGGACCACAGGATCCATCATCCTGCAGTGTTCATCGACAATTTTGCCGATGGCAGGAGAGAGATCACTATCATTACCTTGAATGAAGATTCGAACAGATATATATCTGATTCTGATCTGAAGGTAATTTGGTCACTGAAGATAGATACACGTACATATGGACTTGTCCTACCTGTTCCCTTCCATCCAGCCCGGGAATGGGTCCCTCCAGGTGCTCTCGATGACGCTGGGCCTGATGGTGACCACCGGTATCTCTCCTCGCATGGAGTTGATGACCATCTCTCCCATGGCCTTGGTGAACACATAGGTGTCTTGCCACCCATGGAGTTTTGCCCTACCAATGCAGTCACAACCCAGATTGAACATTGGCCATCGCCGTACTATCAAGCTACTTCATTCTACTTCGTTTATTGCTGCAGATGCCTCATTTAATCATGAGTTACCTCTCTAGGCCCAAATCTTTCATTTCTTGAGCAAACGAGGGAGAATCGTCGGGGTGTCTTCTGGAGTAAAAGGCCAGCTTGATCTCTGCCTCGATGTCCAGCACGGGGATCGTCTTATTATGCCCTTGTTCAGAAGAACCTGATGATGAGGAGGAGGACCCCAGCTCCTTGGCTATGGTGTCTCCCATGCGAAACGGCTTCTCCAGCACCAGGCCTTGCCTCTGCCCATTCACATAGGCTGCTCGATCGTGCGCCATATATACACACACAAGCAAAGAAATAAAGCGTGCTGACAGCTTTAGTTTATTTGGGGAGTGGAAAACACAATTAATAAGCTCCAGTTTATTAATTTGAAGACCTACATACCTGTAGAGACTTGCAAGAAGAGCTTGAGGCGTCGGAACCGCTGCGCGAAGCTCATGATCCGGAACGGCCCCATGGTGTTGATGTCCATGGCGACATCGTACCTGCATACGGCCACCAAAAGTGGATGATGGTCATGACACACGATGGGATGGGATGACTGAAGAAGAACGAACAGGTTTTAATTTGGACAGCTACGATGACGAACCGCTCGTCGAACGTGGTGTTGGCCGCCGAGTTGATGATGACGTCCACCTGGTCGGCGATCTCGTCGGCGATGTCGGGGGTAATGCCGACGTTGGGTTCCCTGACGTCGCCGACGACGGGGACCAGCTTCGTTGCGATGAAGGTGTCGTAGCCTTCCCCGTGGATCTCCTGCAGGCATTTGAACAGCTCCGTGTCTACGACCTGATGATGCACGCAACGCATGTGTCATGTATACATCATCATGCACACAAATTAATACAATCACCTCATACATGATACATATGGATCGGAGAAGAAAGAAATTAAGGAAGCAGTGTATATATATAACAAATGAAGGCCATGCATGCACACCTCATTCTGCAATCTCCTCAATGCAGCTTCGCCGTCCTTGGCCTTGATGAGCACGTATATCTTGCCGACGTCAGGATTTGTCCTCAAGATCTTCTCGATAAGAACTGAAACAGCAGAGAGAAAATATGAAGCACTTACGTACAGGACTAGCTAGGACTATTTGGGGTTTAAAGCACGCATACAAAGAAACAAACAAAGTATCACCTTTTGCCAGGAAACCGGTTCCGCCGGTGATGAGCAAGTTCTTGGCGCCGAGAAACTCCGCAACACCAATCCCGCCGCCGGCGGCCCCTGGCTGATGATTATCGCCGTGCGCCGTTAAGTACGACGACGACGGCCTTGACGACGATGAGCCGGCAGTAGTGGAGGACGACGAACAGCGCGCCACCACCGCGCCACCGGCGTGCCGCTGCCGCTGCCTCGACGACGACAGCAACGGAAGAAGCAGGAGGCCACGGCGTCGGGCGCCGCCGAAGCCGGGGAGGACGGCGCGGGAGAGGTTCACGCATGAACTCCCCATGGCCCCCGCGCGCGCGGCCGCCACAAAGAAATGCAGGTGCGGGCTTGGTGGTGCACGAGCAGGGTAAACAACGCAATCTCGCTCGCGCGGCGCCCCCCGCGGTTGCGGTTTGCAGCAGGCCGGGTTAGGTGGGTGGGTGTTAAGATGAAGCTGCTACTTCCTGCCTGCTAATAACAAGCGTACGTGCCAACTTTAATTTCACCTGGGCGGAACCGGAACGAGATGAGAGAGCGAGAACGCCGCCACGCCGAGCCAGTGACCTGCAAATTGTGCCTGCGATGCGACTAAGCTGCGCTAGCTGCGAGCAACGGGTGGGGGGGAGCACGCAGGTTTTAACGCGCCGAGCCGAGGAAGGAAGTCCCCACCCCAGGCCATCTTTCTGCCGCCGAGGGGAGGACCAATTTATAACAACGCCGCGCGGCGCGCGCCCGTGAGGGGATCTTTGCCAGCTCCGTCGTTTATCTTTGCGTTGCCTGGAGCTGGAGGGGAGACGGACGGGGATGGAACGCACGAAACGAAAAGGGAGCCGCCCCGCCGGCCGATGCTGTGCGCCGTTGGCGAGGACACGCGAAGCGCGTGCGTGCGTGCGCTTCTTTGGAACTGGGAGTCCCGTGAGTGATGGGTCATATGGCTTCATGGGCGTGGGTGGGGCAGCGCTTGCGCTTGCGTTTGCGTACACACAACACAGACACACGAGCAAGCGAGAGGGGGCCTCGTTTAATTTGTTGGCGACCCGGTCGGGGAATGTGGTCTTGTTACTTGTTAGCAGCAACGCAGACATGCGATTGATCCACTGCGGATTAGGATTTAGCTTGGAGGCCCAATTTCGATTATATATGTACAAAATACAAAATACAAAAAAAAAACAATGCCAATTTTGATCTTTGAACATATACAAACCTGTATAAACAGTTTTCCCAACAATTTGTTTATAAAAACATATATAAGTTTTAAAGGGTTGCAAAATAGTAAAAAAAAAAAATCATACACTAGTTAGCTGATTGGTTACGTGTGTGACGAGTAGAACCAGGCTGCGCCGGTGTAAATAGCAGCTTCCAACCTGGCTCTGCAGAAACGAAAATTGATTTGGTTTCTCACGGGCCAGGCCGGCGGGGTGCAGCACAGACGCTTGTGGCGTTTCTCTGTCTCTCAGCGCAGCAAAAAGTTGAACGAACCAATCATATGACCAATGCAGCTCGACTAAAGAGAAGCAAGGAACCAAACACGAGCACTTTATGTTGCGAGCCTGTCGCTGGGGAACCTGGCCGGCAGGTGCGAGCCAGGCCCAGCTCCGCAGAGAACCAATCGCGCCCTAGGTGATTGGGTTTGCGATGGTTATAACAGCCACTCAAAATATGTCACCAATTCAGATTCAGAGAAACAATAGAAATACACTGCACGCACATTGAACATTCCACTGCTATTTCACAACCAGCACTGTATTACATGCACGGTCCATCCAAATTCAACATGTACATGAAGAAGCTAGCAATCAACGTTAAGAAAGTAATACTCTATAACATGCTTCTGCGTAGGACCAATGTGCACATTAAAGTAGCTGCGTAAAACATCGTTGTTCATTAGGCATCAGGTAAATTGCTTAATGGCCAAAGGGAATCCTTCGCCCATCCCATCATGAAGAATCATAATTGGAGACGATATCATCATATGGCCTTTATTTCGAGCGATCGTCATCGTCATTGCCATTGCCATAATTAATTAGTCCTTTCACCTTCATGGTCATAGCCTTCGCCACCATTGTCTTAGTCATCTTTCTGTTCATGGTTGTAGTCGCTTCTACCAGTGTTGTCCTATAGAAAAAATAGTATTTTTTTGTTAGGAACAGAAGAAGAGCTTACCTTCTAGCACTAAAAACCTCATCGATTTGGTTTTACTGTTAGTTCAGAGATAGTGCATCCCAAAAGTAGATGAACAATAGCACGATACAGAAAAAGAGCTTACCGTCCACACTGAAACCATTGTTAGCCATAGTTGTATTAACTCGTTCAGCTTCATTTGGACCAAACATTGTCATGCTCCCTTGTGAACCCAGCCTCTGATTCAGAAGTATCCTGCATTAGATATGTTTAGTGATCATCAAGAGAAAGGATATGGCAAAATAGCACTCCTGTAGTGCTTACTATGGAATTACAAGAAACATCAAATGAAAATGACTAATGCTGATGCTTGCCAAATAAGATCCATGCAGGGAAAGCAATTCAGTATTAATGCAGAAAACAAAGAGTACACCAAGAGTATAGTGAACTGAGGATGCTATTGGTATTAGCTATTGATTCCAGCACGATTCATTTTGCATATCTCATATTCCATGATGTGGAAATATTGCATAGTTCTTAGCTTGGTCTTTTATTATCAAAAGCTGTCTAAGTGATGACACGGACTGATAATACTAAGCCTGATAGGCTGTGCTAGCGATAGCTGCTGCTGCACACATTTGAACTGCTAAACGGTAGCAGCTGCAGAGAAGCAGATGGACGCATGCAGCGGTAGTGGCAGCTGCAGCCCAAGTAGCTCAAGCGATCAGAGCCAGTGGCCATAGGGCATATTCTTAACTTGATGTGGAAATATTGCATAAAGCATGGATGACGGCTAGGCAGAAGAAGTTTTTTTTCCTTGTGTGCCCTGTAGAAAATCTGGACGTGCCTCAACCTGTCTTTACTGGGTGATCTCTGAAATTGTATCATTTCAATGGGCCCGTTCGCTGCAGCTGAGAACACAGTGTTCGCTGCAGCAGCCGCAGCGTTTTCCAGTCAAATGTGTAGAGTATTTTGCAGCGGGTGAACACAGTTTTGAGAGGCTGATTCCTGAACTTGTCTCGTTTTGGTTCGGCTTTCATGTGCTCGGACTCCAGCTCCATGTGCAATTGTGCATTGTTGAATAATAATGTTGAGCACTGCAGCGCAAAACGGCTTCAGCTCCTGCAGGTGTAAAATGAACTAAGGAGGGACGGAGCTGACAGAGCTGGGTTCTTGGGGCTTCTTCAGCTCCTGGTAGTTCAGAAGGCCGAAGCCCCAAGAGCCACACCAAAAGGGGCCTATGTGTCTTTTTTTGAGAATGTTGGAGGGGCCTATGTGTCTTATCGGGTAAATTCGGGAGATGTCAATAACAGACTAGAACGTTTTATTATCCTGAATGAATGCAATGCTGATGGACCAGGGGGTGCCCCCCTCAGGAATTCTAAAAAAAAGTGATACTGAATAATTGGCCAGAGAGCTTGTGCCCACCTATTGTAAAGTATCCTGTTATTTGGTCCCTTGATCCTACTGTTCCTTTTTCCATTTGAATGTCCCATTTGTATCTAGTTGAAAAGGCTCTCTCTCATTTCTGAAAAAAGGAGCTCAATCAAATGCATAATGACACTAGTTTCTTTTAAAATGGAGATCTGTGCGTGGAACAAATATAGAAATAATCATGTAACTTGAGAATGCACACATGTACTACGATGTGTGGTCTGATTATAACACATAGTCTTTTTAATTGAGTGTAACACATAATTGCAATTGCAAAATAAATTATTTTGTAAATCACTATTCAAAAATAATTGTGTGCTTAAGCCCTAACTAGCTAATGCTTCTTTGTGTTGCTTTCTAAAGCAACCCACTTTGTCATTTAACTCTTGTTCTCGATATGTATATGTTTTTTAATTCTTCATGTTGATTTGGTGCTCAATCTGAAATTCAAATGTATCATAAGGTTCTACATGTACTCTTAACATTGCTTCATTTATTTTTGAAAACAACAACATATATTGCAGACGGTAGAGGATTAGTACCAGTGGTGGACCTAGAATTTTTCTATGTCCATATGCTAGGACTTATTGTGTTATTTAACTTGTATACCAAATTGAGGGGCAGGAGGGCCGGATGATGCTTACCTGTTAGAGCAACTCCTACAACTCTTCTAAGGCCTTTCGAGAAGGCCAGCATGGTGGCTATAGGAAAGAAAACACTTCCACCACCGTCTTCAAATTGATCTCCAAAACACCCTTCCTCCACTACTACATAAAATCTTTTGCGAGGCAGTTGAGTTTTTTTAACCATGGGGGGCAAATATTAAAACCACCACGGTTAATCGTGGCAGTCACTTTTTATTAACCGAAACGGTTAAAAACAACCGTCTCCTAGAATAAATTAACTGAGGCGGGCCACCTAAAATTTCGAGGCCCAACAGGCCCATCTGGCCTGATATCTATCTTCGGGTATATAAGGGCGAGTTAGGGTTTTGCCCTTGGCAGTCTATCTCTCTTCTCTCACTTCCCACCACCGCATCCTCACTCTCCCCAAGGCGGGCCGCTTCTCCCTCCCTACCGCACCCTCTCTCCTCCCTCCGGTGCCCTCTACCTCTCTCCTCCCTTCGACCTCCATGGCCGTGCGCCGCAAATCAACGACACGGTGGCGCAGATTGAGGGCGGGGAAACTAGCGGCGGCGCCCCTTCCCTAACCCTAGCAACCCGGCGGCGCTCCTCCGTGTTACATACCTTGGGGATCTGAGAGCATGATGTCTCTAGAGAGATGGTGATAAGTATATATAGGACTAGAGAGCCTCATGGGCCAGACCATATGGGCCTACAGGCCTACAAGTCTTCACAGTTAACACCCCCCTTCAAACTCAAGGTGGAAGCAGAGGATTGGAAGCATTGAGTTTGATCAAGTGAAGCCGATGCTGCTCTCGAGTTTGTGCTTTAGTGAAAAAGTCAGCCAGTTGCAATTCTGAAGGCACATACTGTAGGGAAATAGTCTTCTGTTGACAATGAGACCGAGTAAA
Organism: Coix lacryma-jobi var. lacryma-jobi; assembly: GCA_009763385.1. NCBI lineage: Eukaryota > Viridiplantae > Streptophyta > Magnoliopsida > Poales > Poaceae > Coix > Coix lacryma-jobi. The sequence goes on along the minus strand of CM019823.1, from coordinate 6,349,710 downwards.
GAAGGCATCCACACCAATATGCTTTGTAAGTTCATGCTTCACAGGATCATTGGCAATTTGTATGGCTCCTGTATTATCACAGAGAAGAGGTGTGGCAACATCACAAGAAACACCAAAATCAGCCAACAACCATCGAAGCCAGATAATCTCAGCCGTAGTAGTAGCAAGGGCTCGAAGTTCAGCCTCTGTACTAGAGCGAGATACAGCTGCTTGTTTCTTGGACTTCCATGCAATAGGAGAAGAACCAAGAAGAATGCAGTATCCTGTGATGGATCGTCTATCATTGGGGTCACTCGCCCAAGTGGAGTCCGAGTAAGCATGAAGCTGAAGTGGGCTGTCATGTGCATAGAATAAACTCTGAGATGATGTCCCCCGTAAATATCATAGCACACGAAGTAGATGTCCAAAATGAACAGAAGTTGGGGCACAAACAAACTGACTCAAAATATGGACCGCATGAGCAATGTCAGGCCTGGTGACAGTGAGATAAACAAGACTGCCCACTATATGTCGATATCGAGAGGGATACTGAAGAGGTGCCCCATCAGTGAGACGGAGCTGCAGGTGAAGATCCATAGGGGTAGCGGCAGTCTTGTCATCAGTGATGCCTGAACGAGCAATAAGGTCTTGAATGTACTTAGACTGACAAAGATGATATCCCATGGTTGATCGCTTGACCTCAATGCCTAAGAAATAATTGAGAGGACCCAAATCAGACATCTGAAATTCAGCACTAAGCTGTTGCTTCACATGAGAAATGTGATCCTCATTATCACCTGTAATCAGCATATCGTCAACATAGAGAAGTAACAAAGTCCGACCATGTGGTGACAAGTGAACAAATAAGGCCGGATCATGATCACTAGGTAAGAAACCAGCAGCCCGTATGACAGAGACAAAACGCTCATGCCAAGCACGAGGAGCTTGTTTAAGGCCATATAAAGCACAACGAAGATGGCAAACATATCCTGGAGGGGCAACTACTCCTGGAGGTGGTTGCATATAAACTTCTTCAGTCAAATCACCGTGAAGAAAAGCATTCTTGACATCCATTTGAGATATGGACCAGGAAGAAGCAGCCGCTACTGCAAGTAACGTACGGACTGTCGTCATATGAGCAACAGGTGCAAATGTCTCATCATAATCTAGACCATGAGTTTGCTGAAAACCTCTGGCAACAAGACGAGCTTTGTATCTTTCGATAGAGCCATCTGACTTGGTCTTAACTTTGAATACCCACTTGGATGTGATAGTGTTGGCGCAGAAAGCGGCGCACTGCGCCAGGCACACGGCAAGCCGGAGAAGCTGGCTTCAATCGTGGCCCGGGTGTTCAGAAGTCCGGTGCGTGCCAGTCAGTTTGACCTGCAACTAACAAGAGAGATAAACTGTTAAATACAAAGCTGGAACGTGCCGGGTTTGACCAGACAGTTCCAAGATGTTCGGCCCTGAAGCCACTTACGACGACATATAGCTATGAAAGCTATCTGCCAACAGGTTTAAAGGTTATTCGGCAATATGAACAGAGTTATGTGAATAACAGGTTGCCGAACACGTTTGCATGGGAATCGTACTTGCATGATGTATTAGATATAAGTTAACACTTAACCAATCTCGATTGTACAACCGAGTTGGGATCCATGGAGATTGAACATACAAGCTAAGCATGACTAAGCTAATCCAAAGCCTGCGCCTGCCGCACGACACCTAGCCTTGTCATAGATCAAACACACTTAACATGCATGAACCCTCACCACGTGACAATCCAGATACGATCCGTTCGGCTATTACGAACAATAGATCTACTGCACAACAGACCTTACAATAATAAACGTGAGAGAACAGAGCAGATCTACAAAGATGGAGCCGAACCGAACGGTATCTAGACTGGGCAAAAGTGTTATGATGAGATAAACATGACGAAACATATAACACAAGGTAACTTAATGAATCTATCAGATTGCCAAATCTAACAGAGCCGATAACTATTTTTACTCATGACTCAATCCGCCGCACGATACAAGGCATAAGCAAAAACCTCCCGTCATAAGCTTAAATCCGCCGCACGATACTAAGCTTAACGTACGAGACTACTTGCACCATATCTAAATCCGCCGCACGATACTAGACATGATAACAAGGTTGCCGGAACTTACGGAGGTCGACGGATCGATGGCCCCTCTCGAAGAACACGACGACACGACTTGGACTCGAAGACGGCACGGGGCCGGGGTTGGTTGTATTGATTGTGAACAGATTTACAATAGTCTCAGGGTTTATATTTATACCCTGGTGTCCTACGAGTCCTAGGAGGACACGATTACAACGATAAAACAGGGAACCCATCTGAGTCCTAGAAGAATACGATTACAATGATAAATTAGGAAACTATCAGAAACATGATGCCTTTTGCTCCAAGCTTCCTTTAATAACCGCCATGCGCTAAAATGAACGAGATTCCCGTCGCTAAATCTTCTCGACATGCTGTATTCGTTGCAAACTGACTTGGCTCGAGGTAACCGACCGTAGCGTTACGTTGCCGAATCCGCTCGCTGTTGACTAATCGCTTTCACAGCCTTGCCGAATACATTGAGTTAGCCGACCGCATCCGCCGTCTGCCGAATCCTTCAAGCGGCGGCGTTCGCCGAATTATCATAGTGCCGGTCCACTTGTCATAGTGCGAAAACTCGGTGTTAACACATGCCCCCTAATTTTGGGATAAATGTTTTATTTCTAAATTCATCTTCTTCTTTTCGCACCACTGTAGAGTCTCTGGAAGCATCCGACTTCCTTTGTCATTAATCATCACAGCTGCCGACTCGCCTTCCAATGCACTCGAGATCCTTAAAAATCCCTCTCTATTCCATTTCGGCCTGAACTTCCCGAATTCCTCTGTTCAGCTTCTTCATCTAGAAAAACCCTCTCTTCTCTTGCCCTGAACCGGAAAATGTCTTCCCAAGCAAGCCATTACAGTCTCGAGCTCGGCGACACCAGCACTTCTAAGAGAAGGTTGCTTCTGCTTTGATCTTTTCGCTTTGGATAATTATGCCTCATTTTGTTCCCCCTTCAGGAGGACTGGCGACGACTTCTCCGAGGACCTGGCTCAGAAGGTTACAGATCTCCAGTCTGATCTAGGAAAGAAGAATCGGGAGATTATTCAAATCTCTCAGGAGCGCGATACCTTTCGGGAACAAGCCATCGGTAAGCATCCCTCAACTGTCCTTTTCTTAGCCCTTCCTTCTGCTTGACCCCTTTTTCATTCAGCTCTGGAGACTAGGCTCCACTCCCTCGAAGCTGCTATCGCCGACCTTGCTACTTCAGCCAATGTGCCAGGCATGGTGTCTCTAAGACAGGTGAATGAGATCAAGCGGATCCTTCCTGACATTTCTAGGGCCGGCATGGGCTACGGCGCAGCACTTGCTTTCAATGCCGTCCGGATCCATTCTGGCGCCGACTATCGCCATTTTGACGTTTGTGAGCGAGAACTAGAATTTAGGATAGCACGCTCTGTTGAGGATATGAAAGAAGCCGGAACAGACTTGGCCGACTCTTTCGATTCTGATCTTCCGATTAGAAATAGAATGACATGGACGAACTGATCCTTCATTTGTAATCGACTCCTGTTATGTGGATAAGAAGTCCTTTCATCTATTTTCTTGAAATCAATCTGTGACTGATCCTTCGGAATCAGGGCGTACTCTATTCCATGTACTTGGCCATTTGTAACATATCTGCATTTTGCATCCAATCGGTTACCGTTCTGATGACACCGTGTGAACCTGTTCGGAAATCTGGCCAGTGTTTGTCTCGAACACCTAAATCGGCAGTTTTGCCGAAGACAGGCGTTCTATTCCCCGCCGAACGCGTACGTGAGTGCACTCAGACGGCCTGCACAGCCCATTACTGTAGAGGCCCATCTTGGGAAACAGAAAAAACCCCAATCCGTCGGTTGATATTCGACATAAATCATCCCTGGAGGCCTGTCTTTTCCCAATCTTGCATCCGCTCCTTCAACACTCTCGCCGCCTCAGCTTCCTTGTTCGTTCCGCCCCAGGAAACCCTAACCTCCCGAGTGCAATGGTGAGCCATGATGACCGCGGCAAGCGCCCGGCGACCGAGGAGGCCGAAGGGAGCCGCGCTCGGCGCCTCCGTCAGCGCGGGTAGGACTCCTCATTTACGTCCTTTGTGGCAGTTTCTTGAAGACCTCGCTCACGTTCGGTTACTGCTCGCTGACAGGGTCCCCGTTATCTCTTCCGCCGGCGGGCATGCCCGGCCTTCTCCAGCGTCGGGGAGGCCAGAGGCTCCACCATCGGGCTCGTCAAGCTCCTCCGACAGCCTCTCCTACCACTCCCATCCTTGGGAGGCGAGCCCGGACCGGGATTCCGACGGCGGCCTCTACGACCACAACGACGCTTTGAACTTCATGGCGCTGCGGGATGAGTCCCGGGAAGAGCTGGCCGTCGTCTCGAAGCAGTACGGGATCGATCAGCTGGAGTGGGAGGACCAGCGCCGGCAGTTCTGCGACGCAATCACGGGTACGGACACCCGATCCTAGATCGGCTTTCGGTCGTTCTTGTCGATCTTTTAACCGATCCACCCCAACTCGTCGTTCATAGCGCTGTCGGAAGAGCTGGAGCGCCTGAAGATGGCGGCGAACACCGTCGCAGACCGGGTGAACTCCCAGGGCGACACCGCCGAGGCGCGCCTGGCCAATGTGTTTGGCCGCGTCGAGCAGGTCGCCCTGCAGGGTGTGCACCACGGTGTGGCGCTGGGGCTGTCGGCGCTAACGGTCCGCACGGAGGAGGACTTCTCCGTGACGCCGGTTGGCTTCCCCGGCGGGGCATGTCCGGAGGACGTCGAGCAGATCGACGATTTCCTGGACTCCTACGAGGATCATGCCCGCGCCCTCGCCGCAGTCACCAATCCGCAGACGGTCATCAACAGGATGTTCGGTAATTGATATGCACCCATTGCACATTCCCCACTATGAACAATGCCACTCTACCACGTTCGTGTATACAACCTGTTCTCCCATCCTGTGCTTGTAGAGTGTTTGTTTTATCTAGCCAATTGCACAGCACCGCGTGTACTTGGCCCCGTATTTCTGCGTTTTTTGTGCTAGAGGCGACACATGCCGTGCCGGCTATTTTTGTTCTAAGGACGATAGAACCTATCGACCATTTTTTGTGCTAAGGGCGATACAACCTCATATCGGCCGTAGGTGCCCGCTAGTCCTTGATTCCGTTATGCACCGACCTCCACGCTAGGATGAAATCTCTTTAGATAACGTCCATTAATTGCCCTAGCAAACTCTTCTCCTTGGAGGGTTTTCAGAATGTACGCATTACCCGGAGCACGCCTCAGAATACGAAAAGGCCCTTCCCAGTTAGGGGACCATTTGCCGAATACCTTGTCTTTGGTACCGACTGGCAAGATAATTTTCCAAACCAAGTCTCCTTCTTCGAATCCTTTTTCTCTCACTTTCGAGTTGTAGTACTTGGCAACGCGTATCTTGTTCTTCTCAATATTTTCCAAGGCCTTGAGACGAATCAAATGCAAATCCTCTAGCTCATCCATCATCAAATCCTCATAATTCTCTTTAGCCAGATCGTTCTGCAATGTAACTCGTCTTGACCCTGACTGCAACTCCCATGGTAACACTGCATGATGCCCGTAAACCAACTCGTATGGCGACGTCTGAGTCGACCCATGACAAGCCATTCGGTACGCGCACAAAGCTTCGTTGAGTACCAAGTGCCACCTTTTAGGTTTCTCTTCGATCTTCTTTTGAATGATTTTAATCATGATTTTGTTAGAAGCCTCTGCCTGTCCATTGGCCTGTGCATAGTAAGGAGAGGAATTATATAGCTTGATCCCCATCCCCTCGGCAAAGTCACAAAACTCCGAGGAAGTGAATTGAGTTCCCTAATCGGTAGTGATGGACTGAGGAATGCCGAATCGGTAAATGATATGCTCCCTGACGAAAGACACCATGTTCTCTGACGTCACCTTCTTCAATGGGATGGCTTCAACCCACTTAGTGAAATAGTCCGTGGCCAACAGAACAAACTTATGTCCTTTGCTAGATGGAGGGTGAATCTGGCCGATCAAATCAATGCCCCATCCTCTGAAAGGCCAAGGCTTAATGATCGGATTCATGGCCGATGCTGGGGCCCTCTGCACATTGCCGAATCGTTGGCAATCCCGACAACCTCTGTAGTACTCAAAGCAATCTTCGAGCATAGTCGGCCAAAAATATCCAGTCCTCCTGATTAACCATCTCATACGGTGAGCCGACTGGTGTGCACCACATACGCCTTCGTGCACCTCATACATCAGTTTCCTAGCCTCGTCTCGGTTCAGGCACTTAAGCAAAACCCCATCTATGGATCTGTAGTACAATTGATTGTCCAAGAGCGTGAACTTAAGAGCCTTGTACCTGAGTTTTCGGGAGACTTTCCTGGATGGGTCTCTGAGGTAATCGGCAATATTGTCTCTCCAGTCTTCAATTGCCTGATTATCACTTGGGACTGCCTGATCACCTTCTGGGGCTGTTTGCTCTCCCTCAAGTGCAAAAATGTTTTGATTCTCCCTATACCCGGATGCTGCCTGAGCCAACTGGTTTGCTTCTTCGTTTTGCCCCCTAGGAATATGTTGCAAGGTTGCCGATCGAAACTGTCTGAGGAGCTCTTGGCAACCTTCGAGATATTCCTGCAGCGTGTCGCTCTTGCACTCGTATTTGCCGGTCAATTGCTTGATCACCAATTCCGAGTCACCGAAAATCTCCACGGCGTCTGCCTTAATGTCCACAAGCAACCGCAGCCCTCGGAGCAATGCTTCGTACTCTGCTTGATTATTAGTTACCGGGTACTTGATCGGTATAGAGTACTTGAAGGGTGTCCCCTTGGGAGAAATCAACACGATCCCGACTCCACCACCTTTGCTGCACGAGGATCCATCAAAAAACAATGCCCAAGGGATAATGGTTACCATGTTAGCATTAGGATCACGGTGGTGAGTGACAAAATCAGCCATAATCTGGCCTTTAACAGCCTTTGCCGATTCAAAACGCAAATCAAATTCAGAAAGGGCCAAAACCCATTTGCCGATCCTTCCACTTAAAATCGGCATTGATAACATGTGCTTGATTACATCAAATTCTGATACTACCACGCATTCGGCATTCAGTAGATAGTGCCGAAACTTGGTACAGGAATAGAAAACGCACAAGCACAACTTTTCCGTAGCCGAATACCTTGTTTCGGGGTCTAGTAGCTTTCGGCTAAGATAGGCTACGACTCTCTCTTTTCCTTTGAATTCTTGCATGAGGGCCGACCCTATTGTTAGGTTGTCGGCCGCCACGTACAACTTGAAAGGCCTGTCGAGCTGTGGAGGAACCAATACTGGTGGTGCCTTCATGTACTCCTTGATCTCATCGAAAGCCTTTTGTTGCACGTCACCCCACACGAACTCCTGATCTTTTTTGAGCTTCAACAGTGGAGAAAATGGCAGCACGCGCTCGGACAAGTTGGATATGAACCTTCTGACAAAGTTGATTTTGCCGAGCAGTGATTGAAGTTCTTTGAGATTGGTCGGCGGCACTACCTTATCAATTGCTTCCATGCTCTTCTTGCCGACTTCGATCCTCTTTTTGTGGACCAGGAACCCCAGAAACTCACCAGCCGACACCCCAAATGCACACTTGGTTGGATTCATCTTTAAACCATGTTTCCTTGTGCACTCCAAGGTCTTCCTTAAATCGGCCAAGTGTCTCTTCTTGCTTCTGGATTTGATCACCACATCATCAATGTAGATCTCTACAATCTTGCCGATCAGCTCATGGAATATGTAATTCATGGCCCGCTGGTAAGTGGCACCGGCATTTTTCAAACCAAAAGTCATGACCATCCATTCAAACAAACCTATGTGGCCGGGGCACCTGAAGGCGGTCTTCGCCACATCCTCTGCAGCCATGAAGATCTGATTGTAACCTGCGTTGCCGTCCATAAAGCTTATGATTTCAAAACCGGTCGAAGCATCTACTAGCAAATCGGCCACCGGCATTGGATAACCGTCCATAGGAGTGGCTTTGTTGAGGTTCCTGAAGTCGATGCACACTCTCATCTTCCCGTTCTTCTTGTACACCGGGACAATATTGGAGATCCATTCTGCATATCGACATGGCCGAATGAAGTTAGCTTCTAGTAATCTTTCCACTTCTTTTTTCACGTCGGCCAAAACCTCCTCCTTGTAGATCCTGCGCGGAGGTTGTTTGTATGGGCGGTATCCAGGTTTGATCGGCAACTTATGCTCAACAATAGATCGATCTAATCCGGGCATCTCTGTATAGTCCCATGCAAAACAGTCTTTCAATTCCTTTAGAAGATCTACTAGTTGCACTCTGAAATCAGGGTCTAAACTGGAACTCACAAACATCGGCCTCTTCTTACTCGTATCACCAATATCCACCTCCTCTAACTTGTCGGCCGATGTGAAGCCACGTCCCAGTTTGCCCTCGCTGCTGTCGGTTGGGTTGTCCATCTAAAAGAAGCTTTGAGAGCCGATTGCTTGGATCGGCTGTTGATCCCTGTCGTAGATGTTGACAGGACCTTCTCCCCACACACGATCGGAGAAGCAGTCTACCCCGTCGAATTCCCAGTAGGTGGGCTCAATAGTGGCAACACTCACCGAGTCATCAGCTTGGACAATCTCGATGTGATCTCCAACCCATTGTATGAGTATTTGATGCATGGTTGAAGGTATGCAGCAGTTGGCGTGGATCCAATCCATGCCCAGAAGCAAGCTATATGCCCCCTTGCCATCAATGACAAAGAATGTCGTAATGAGTGTCTTGGATCCAATCATCAGTTCCACGTGCACGGCACCCCGAGTGTCGGAGGGATTGCCGGCAAAGTCGCGGAGTATCATATCTGTTTTGAGTAGGTCTTCATCGTTCATGCCCAGCTTTCTGAACGTAGCGTAAGGCATGATGTTGATTGCTGCGCCGCCGTCAACAAACATCTTGGTTAGCGGCTTCCCGTTGACGTACCCCTTGACATACAACGGCTTCAAATGCCGATGCTTGGCTGGCTTGTCAAATGCTGCCTTCTGAGACAACATGAGTTGTGCTGCGAGCTCGTCGTGCTCGGCCTCGTCGGGATCCGAACACACCTCGTCCTGTGCCCCCTGGCCGGCAGGAGCCATGAACTCCAGGGGAAGGAAGAAAGTCATGGCCACGTCAGCGCCCTTGTTGGTGTCGTCTGGTTTTTCCTTCGGGCGCCATTCTTGCTTCTTCCCATTGGCGGCTGCTTCTTCCAACTCCCTGTTCCGGAGGCGCTGCACTCTCCTTTTCTGGCTTTTCCTGAGCCCTGGTGGGCACCACTGCCCCTTTTGCCACCTATATGGGCGGGGCTGTACCTCCTTGCTGTCGTCCTGGTGATGCACCCACTCCTGGTCGGCATATCTTTTGGCTTGCCGACCCGGGCTTCTCATTTTTAGGCGCCGATCGTCTATTGGGATGTGTGCTCCCAACCTTTCATGGACGGGACGGCGGTTGACCCGATCCTGCCTATACCCCTTGTACTGATCGCTGCATTCGGGGCAGTTGTTGACGGCGGGCAGTTTCAAGCCTTCGTTCCAGCAATGGCGGAAGAACGGGCAGCCCCAGTGAGCTCGCTCCCACTCTTGGCGGTGTTCTTGCTCCCAGCGATGGGCCTGTTCTCTGTGGTAAGCCCTCTCCTCCAGACGATACCGGTGCTCTCCCGCGTGATCGTCTTCACGCTGGTATTCCTCCGTGAATTCTCGCTCTTCGCGTTGGAGACGCCTCTGCTCCTTCTCATTTTGCCGGCGCCATTTGTTAAGGAGATCTCTGTGGGTAGGCCTGCGCCTGGAAGATGACTCTCCGTGCTCGTATCGGCTATTCGTGGCTTGGGCGCGCTGCCGGAGCTCATCGCCAGTGATTTGCCGATCGGGATCCACTGCGCCAGATTCGCGTGCCTTATCGGAGGTGAGGACTTTGACTTTGCCTCTGGGATCCGCTGGGGTTACCATGTTCACTGAGAAGAACGCGGCGTTCTGGGAGAAGGGGTTTGCATCGATCTTCATCTTGCCATTGAACTTGATATGGCCGTCCTGGATGGCTTTCTGGATTCTCGTCCTGAACACACGGCAATCATTAATAGAATGAGTGTTAGTGTTATGAAAACCGCAGTACTTCTTGTCCTTGACTCCTCCGGGACGCAGCATCAGGTGATCCGGGGGTAGCCTGACCCTCCCTTCGGCAACCAGAAACTCGAAGAGCTTGTCAGCTTTTGTGACGTCGAAGTCGTATGCCCCCTTCTGCTGACGCAGCCATTGCTTGTTGGCTTGGGTCGGCTCCTTGTCCCAGCTGAGCTCTGCGGCGGCCACCTCATCTTCCGTGTCGGTATAGTCATCGGCTTCGTCCAGGAAAGCCTGATACATCTGTGCCGCGACATTGTCCTTCTGGAAACGCCCTTCCCTCCGGAAGCCTTGCACCTGGATAGTCATCTCATTCAGCCGGCGAGAGAGATGACCCAAGTCTTCAAACTCCTGGTCGAACAGCTTGTCCCTGATGCTCGGGAGCATGCCTGCCACGGCCAATGGTGGAAGCTGATCGTCCGGCAGGTGCATGCCGAAGCACTGGCTTTTGACCTCCCTGAACCTACGCAGGTAGTCCTGCGGTGTCTCATTCGGCTTCTGGCGTACGTACATGATGTCCACCAGTTTCTTCTCCTTGGTGCCCGTGTAGAAGTGTGTATGGAACTTTTGTTCCAAGTCCGCCCAAGTCCGCCCAAGAGAGAATAGAGCCCGGCGGTAGTGACGTGAACCATGCGAATGCCGGTCCAGTGAGTGACGACGGGAAGTACCGAACCCTGAAGGCGTCTTCGGTATTGGCCTCCCCAAGCTGGAGCAGATAACGATTGACGTGCTCCACCGTACTGGTGTCGTCTAAGCTGGAGAACTGGGACAGGTCCGTCGGCACTTTGACTCTGGGAGGTAGAGCCACACGGTGGAACCATTCGGGGAACGGAGACCTGTAAGCATACGTGCCCTTAGGCTTCAGGCCGAAAGTGCGCTGCATCATATCCGCCATCTTCTCTAGCATGACATCGACATTAGAGTCGGCGGTTTTCTCGGCCGTCGGCTTCCCATATCCTGGATGCGGGGCACCCTCTATATTGTGAGGCTCAAGCATCTCATGGTACCCGTTTCCGTAGTAGTCCTTTATGAGCCTATAGGTCTGCGGGGAGATCTTGCGTGTTGACTCTGGCGGCTGACCCTTAGTGCCGAACGTGAGCTGCCCCATGGTCGGCAACTGGCCTTCTGGCGTGTGCTTCTCCTGAATGGTCATCCCGCTTGATTGAGCCTTGGGCGGGGTCTCCTCACCGGCAGCTCCTGCCCCCTTGAGGTGATTCGGCAGATTGAAAAGATGCGGTCCCGCTATAGGGCCAAACTCGGCCTCCATAAGTTCATCAGCCTTGGGGCCGAATTGGGCGATCATGATGGTGCGGAAAGTGTTGAGAAATGCCCCATGCATGCGACCGATGGCACCAGAGACAGCTTCGTTGATCATATGAGACATTTTCAACACTGCCTCTGCTTCCCCGGGATCGTTCGGGTTGGGCTGGACGGGCTTCGGCAGATCGTGCAAACGGCGAACCTTTCCGCTTTTGTTCTTGGAAAAGGCTTCTAGGCACCTGGCCTGGAATTCGGCACAAGCATCTTCCACCTGTTCTCTGTACTCGTCGGGTAGTTCAGTGAGCTGCACCTGCACGAGCCCCGCCTTGTTGCTGGCCTCAGCTTCAGTGACTTCGACCATCGTTGCAGGAAAAAGGAGGTCCCACCGGGCGTGCCAAAAAGTGTGTTGGCGCAGAAAGCGGCGCACTGCGCCAGACACACTGCAAGCCGGAGAAGCTGGCTTCAATCGTGGCCCGGGTGTTCAGAAGTCCGGTGCGTGCCAGTCAGTTTGACCTGCAACTAACAAGGAAGATAAACTGTTAAATACAAAGCTGGAACGTGCCGGGTTTGACCAGACAGTTCCAAGATGTTCGGCCCTGAAGCCACTTACGACGACATATAGCTATGAAAGCTATCTGCCAACAGGTTTAAAGGTTATTCGGCAATATGAACAGAGTTATGTGAATAACAGGTTGCCGAACACGTTTGCATGGGAATCGTACTTGCATGATGTATTAGATATAAGTTAACACTTAACCAATCTCGATTGTACAACCGAGTTGGGATCCATGGAGATTGAACATACAAGCTAAGCATGACTAAGCTAATCCAAAGCCTGCGCCTGCCGCACGACACCTAGCCTTGTCATAGATCAAACACACTTAACATGCATGAACCCTCACCACGTGACAATCCAGATACGATCCGTTCGGCTATTACGAACAATAGATCTACTGCACAACAGACCTTACAATAATAAACGTGAGAGAACAAAGCAGATCTACAAAGATGGAGCCGAACCGAACGGTATCTAGACTGGGCAAAAGTGTTATGATGAGATAAACATGACGAAACATATAACACAAGGTAACTTAATGAATCTATCAGATTGCCAAATCTAACAGAGCCGATAACTATTTTTACTCATGACTCAATCCGCCGCACGATACAAGGCATAAGCAAAAACCTCCCGTCATAAGCTTAAATCCGCCGCACGATACTAAGCTTAACGTACGAGACTACTTGCACCATATCTAAATCCGCCGCACGATACTAGACATGATAACAAGGTTGCCGGAACTTACGGAGGTCGACGGATTGATGGCCCCTCTCGAAGAACACGACGACACGACTTGGACTCGAAGACGGCACGGGGCCGGGGTTGGTTGTATTGATTGTGAACAGATTTACAATAGTCTCAGGGTTTATATTTATACCCTGGTGTCCTACGAGTCCTAGGAGGACACGATTACAACGATAAAACAGGGAACCCATCTGAGTCCTAGAAGAATACGATTACAATGATAAATTAGGAAACTATCAGAAACATGATGCCTTTTGCTCCAAGCTTCCTTTAATAACCGCCATGCGCTAAAATGAACGAGATTCCCGTCGCTAAATCTTCTCGACATGCTGTATTCGTCGCAAACTGACTTGGCTCGAGGTAACCGACCGTAGCGTTACATTGCCGAATCCGCTCGCTGTTGACTAATCGCTTTCACAGCCTTGCCGAATACATTGAGTTAGCCGACCGCATCCGCCGTCTGCCGAATCCTTCAAGCGGCGGCGTTCGCCGAATTATCATAGTGCCGGTCCACTTGTCATAGTGCGAAAACTCGGTGTTAACAGATAGGTACTACGTGTGGAGGCAATGGAACAAGATCCCAAGTGCCTTGACGATCTAGGGCAGCAAGTTCCTCAGACATAGCTAGCTGCCATTCTGGAATACGAGAAGCTTCTTGATAAGTGGATGGCTCATCAACAATAACATTGACATGAGGAAAACCATACTTGTCTGCAGGATGAATAGAGCTGCGATCTCGAAGATTGTATCGTGGACCAACCTGTAACTCATCAGAAACAATAGACGACTCATCAATAGTATTATTATTAGAATCATCAACAACGGGCTCATCAGGACTGGCCGAGGTGGTAGAACTAGAAGGAAGGTGGGTGAGATTTTTAGGACGACGGCTAAAGACACGAGTGATAGGTGCTTTAGAAAAGGAGTGAGGTGGTGGAGGTGGAGTAGGTGCAGAAGATGAAGATAGATCAGAAGGTAAGGGTGGTGTGATGAAAATAGGATCAGACGGTATGGAGGCGTCATTGCTAGATGGATAGGGAGGAAGACACAAAAAGGAGGTGGACTCTGTGGGGGAATATGAGGGCTTTGTGAATGGGTTATAAAAGAAAGGACGGTCCTCAACAAAATTAACATCACGAGAAATGCGTATGCGACGAGAAGAAGGATCATAGCATCGATAGCCCTTATGCTCAGGACTATATCCTAGAAAAACACACTCAACAGACTGAGCAGTCAATTTCGTGCGCTCACGAGGGGCAAGCAAGACATAGCAAGTGCATCCAAAAACACGAAGATGGTCATAACTAGGAGGAGTACCATAAAGTACTTCACCAGGGCATCGATTAGACAACTTGGATGAAGGTTGCCTATTGATAAGATAGACAGCAGTGGAAACGGCTTCACCCCAAAAATGAGAAGGGACAAAAGATGAAATCAAAAGGGTGCGAGCTGTCTCTATGAGATGGCGATGTTTTCGTTCAGCAACGCCATTCTGAGCATGAGCACCTGGACAAGAAAGCTGTGCAAGAGTACCCTCAGATGCCAAAAATTGTCGAAAAACAGCAGACAAATATTCACCCCCAGAGTCTGAGTGGAAAATTTTAATAGGAGTAGAAAACTGTGTGTGAACCATTCGAACAAAAGACTGATAAATGGAACACAACTGTGAACGATGTTTCATGAAATAAATCCATGTATAGCGAGAAAAATCATCAATAAAAATGACATAATATTTGTGGCCACCCTTTGTAGCAAAAGGTGCAGGACCCCATACATCTGAATGAATAAGATCAAAAGATCTAGCAGAATGAGAAACACTAGAAGAATACGGAAGTTGTATTTGTTTGCCAAGTTTACAACCCTTGCAATGAAAGCTAGACTCAATAGACGTATGACCTAAACAACCTTTATTTATCATGGAGGACAAACGAGACCCACAAAGATGACCAAGACGATGATGCCACTTGGCGAAGGAAGTGGAGGACGATGCAGCAGATGAGGCATGAGCTGTTGGAGCAACAGGAAGACGTAGGGTGTCAAGAACATAGAGGCTGGAAGCATCTTTACGGCGATGGCCAGTCCCAATCACTTTCCCACTGCGACGATCCTGAATAAAACAAGATGAGTCATCAAAACCAACAAAACAATTCTGGTCGGTAACTTGACCAACCGACAGAAGATTCATGGACAACTGAGGTACAAAGGAAACATTGGGTACAGAAAAATAATTATTGCAAAGTGAACCCTGATGAGTAATATGACAAGAAGTACCATCAGCTGTCTGAATAGAAGTGCCATCAGTGATCGGCTTGCAAGCAACCAGCTGGGACTGATCAGATGTCACATGAAAGGAGGCTCCAGAATCAAGCACCCAGGACGAGGGAGTACCAATAGTCGAGGAAGCAGCAACAGAGACAGTACCAGTAGCTGAACCTCTAGGAGTGGAAGAAGTACCACGACCACGAGCAGCACGGCGAGCACGAAAATCAGCTAGCTTCTCTGGATGCTTAGCAAAACAATTATCTGAAGTATGATTAGCCCTGCCACAATGCTTACAAGGTTCTTTCAATGTACTGGTCCTCTGATGAGAAGCTGCCAACACACTGTGAGGGTTAGGCACAGTGGACAAAGCCTGAAGACGTGTCTCTTCAGCAAGCAATTCAGACAATGCCTTTGCCATGGTCAGAGTAGAAGAAGTATGAAGTAATCTGGTACGAATAGAATCGAACTCTGCCTTGACTCCAATGACAAATCTATAGGTAAGGAACTGCTCAATAAATGAAAGTGTTGTATAATTCTGACCTGCTGTACACTGAGGCACCATGGAAATCAAGGAACCCATCAAACGATCAAAGGCAGAATAATACTCATCAATGGACATATCTCTCTGTTCAATAACATGAAGCTGCTGCATGAGAGTATGTTGAAGAGCACCACTTTCCTGGACATAACGATCCTTCAGATAAGACCACATAGGTTTGGCTTGCTTAAACTTGCGAAGACTCATAATCATGGTTTGTTTAACATTGTTAACCATAGCAGCCATGACTTTCCCATCATTAATTTCCCAAGTTTTGACAGCAACAACATTACTATTATCAGACTTGAGAGTGGGTGGATCATCAGTCAAATGAAAGTAAAGACCATGACCCCTCAATGCAGTTTCAACAGTAAAAGCCCACTCTAAATAGTTCTGACCATCTAGTGTGATGTTGATGACAATAGCACCCAAAGACTGAGACTGAGACATGATGTAATCTGAACAATAGCAGGGGAAGGCAAGATTGACAGGGATATCACCACAAATGGAGCAGTCTCAGTCCTCACTCCGTCCCTGAGAAGACAGGGGAACCGAACCAGGAGGGCGCACGTGAAGAAGACGCGTGAAGAAGCCCGAGTCCGCACGTTCGTACGCGATCTGCGCGCGTGAATGACGCGTGAAGGGACTCCGCCGAGTCCGCGCGAGATCTGGAGGCGCGTGAAGAAGGTCGCGGGCGTCCGTCGCGCGCGTGAAGGAGATCCGGCCGCGTCCGTTGTCCGCGCGACAAGCCGCGCGAGAAGCCGCGTCCGTTGTCCGCGCGACAAGGCGCGCGGGAAGCCTCGTCCGCGTCCGCGTGAAGGAGAACAAGCGGCGCGGGAAGCCTTGTCCGCGTCCGCACGCACGCGCGTGAAGAAGGCCGAGTCCGTGTCCGCACGCGCGTGAAGAAGGCCCGCTCGTCCGTCCGCGCATGAAGAAGATGTCCGTGCGTCCGTCCGCGTCCGCGCGTGAAGAAGGCGTGCGCGAAGAAGACAGCCCGCGGGAGAGTTCCTGTCCGCAGGGGCGAGCACGAAGATGGCGTCCGCACGCCGGGCGAGCGAAAGCAGAGGACCTGCGCGGCGAAGGGCCGCGAGCAGGCAGACCACGCGGCGACGTGCCACGCGCGAATGAATCCCAAGGGAAAGAAAAAAATGGATCGTGGGAGAATTAGAGAAGTCTAATCCTAACCCTAATCCACAGCTTTGGTACCATGTTACATACCTTGGGGATCTGAGAGCATGATGTCTCTAGAGAGATGGTGATAAGTATATATAGGACTAGAGAGCCTCACGGGCCAGACCATATGGGCCTACAGGCCTACAATTCTTCACAGTTAACACTTCGAACCTCTTCAGCGGTGGATCCAGCCTCCCCGATGGCGGATTCGGCCTCCCCAGCGGCGGCGGCGGATCCGGCCTCCCAGACGGCGGATCCGGCTTCCCCGGCGGCGTGGATCACCGAACCTCCTCCTACCTAGCCGGTGGCAGATCCGGCCTCCTCGGCGGCACGGATCTCGCACCTGATGGCGGTGATGTGGAGCAGGTGAGCTCGCCGGTGGGCTCCGAAACGAGCTCACCGGTGGGCTTCGAGCTTTATTTTATTTTTTAATCCATTAATGGTGGCGGTCAATTCAACCGCCACCGTTATTCACGGATTTACCGTGACCATTGCTTGATGGCGGTTGCAGTTGCCCGCCACCGAAAATGAAAAGTAACCGTCACTGTAAAAAAATGTAGTGGTGCTCTATCCCAGTTTTCTCGGTCATTAGATTCTCCAAACCACGCTCACTTGCTATCTGTGGCCCGCAAGCGATTCTCGTGCGTGAGAGCCTTACCTCTCCTGTGCATGCCTGCATGGGGGAGAATAGCCTACCAATTGTGGATGAGGCTGCACCTCGTAGCCAGATCCATCACAAAGATCAGGGTAGGGAGGCAAGGATAATGTACTACAGACACATCATGGCGATCATAGACCACCACCGTGTACTACTATGTGATGCGGATGGAGAAGCAAATCCCCAATTTGTGAATTGAAATAGATGGGGGAAAGTGTATCATTGCAGGCTGATGAGTGGAGGAGGTGACATACATCATGGGAGAGCAGCAGGTAGTCATGTAGGAGCGCAGGAGTGAAAGACACGATTTGGTTTTGGTAATTGAATGGAAACATTGAGGGACTAATGCATTTCATGTGAGATGAATAAGGGATTTAGTCTACAAGATAGTTGAGCCACATGGAACCATGAAGTGCAAGCGCTCAACATGTGAAGATGATGGATGGAAGTACATAAGTGGAAAGCAAAGTGCAAGGAAAAGTCATACGCATATGCATAAAGTATTTGCTTTCTCCGACCTAAGGTGATTGGAGAAGTGATTGGCTAGGTTTAGGATAGATAGTCATACTATGGAGAGCAGGAAATCTTTAGCTAATATGTTTAGCTACTAGTGCTACTATAGGTGAGATCCAACAGTGCATGTGTATTAGATCTAGTGGTGTGATGAGGTGCAAGTGAAAACCTTTGAAAAATGTTTTGAAAATGCTGAACAATGCTAAAGCCTAAAGGTGATGGTCATCCAATGGAAACCTATTGGAGTAAGCTATTTGAATTGGGGTTGAAAAATGAGTTCAACGGACATGTTTTGCAGCCACTAGTCTTCCGTGACCCACCAGAGAGATGCACCGAAGTGTAAGAGCTTGAGCGCTAGTTTTTAGAATGGCCGATCGCCTACTAGATCTCTCAAGTGGTCACAGGAGCTCGACCACCAGAGATTAGTGCAACGCCCTAGCAATAATTCAAATCGTTGGGGGCAAAACTTAACTTCCGATGCTCATCAGAGTGGTAGCATTAGAGTTGAGATTCTGATAGGAGAGTGTCTGGGAGATTTCAAAAGGGGCACTAGATCCTAGCATCATAGAGTAAAGGTAGCCTAAACACCTTCTGCAGAACCATTCTAGGAGCACCGAAACCCTTCAGTGGTGCCTAGTGGTCACTAGAGTGCTCTTCCAGAGCTTCGTTCTAGAGAGATTGTTTTTGTGCATGCGCGGGTGGAGAGTCCACTAGATTTGTCCAGTGGTCACAGGAGAACCAGAGCATAAAGGTTCTCAACGACTAGCTCTAACATGTGTGTTAGTAACTGTTGGGTGCTCCAGTGGTGTCAACAAACTGCTCAATAAGGGCATAACATCTAGTTCCTTGAGTGTCCTTACAAATAGAGGGTGAGGGCCGGTTCTTTTAGAACTCATGGACTCCCTTGCTGACTTTCACACCCATTAGAGCTCAAGAAACCTCTCCATTCACATAAACTTGCTAGAGATTGCATTCCTAGTGAGATTGGAGTGATCTAGTGCATTTGCTTTGAGAAATAGTATCTAGTGGCACTAGAGAATTGTGTTTGCAATGGTTTTCTTGTTACTGAGCATCTCCAAGAGTTTGCTATCTTAACTTGGCATCCACAAAATTTTTGCAAAATAAGGAAAAATAGTCTCCAACAAATTGGCATCCTAACTCGACAATTTTCCTAACTTGGCGTCTCCCCCTCCCCAGCGCGTATCTTTGTCTCCAACAGATTGGCATCCTAACTTGACAATTTTCCTAAATTGGCATCTCCCCCTCCCCAATGCGTATCTTTACGCGTGCGTATACCGATTGACAAAAGTGATTAGAAGGCTGAAAAATGATTAGAAACTCTTTCTAGAGTTCCAATTGAGAAAGTACTTGAGACAAAGAAAAGGTGGCAGGACCTGTTTTGGTTTAGATAAAAGTTCAATGTTCACTTTGCAAAAGTATTTTTTGGTTTTGGCAAGTCAAAAATAGCAAACTCTTAGAGAGAAGCTCTATTTTTACTTAGCACAATTTTTTAGGAGTTGACAAAATACAAGATTTATCAAGTAAAATATAGAAAACACTTGAAGATGCTCTTAGTGATTGTTGCTACCTAGATAGCTTGGAACAATGATGACTCTATTGAAGCACTCAAGTAAAGGTTGTGACGTGCTCTGGAGGTGATTGTGAGAGATTATTTTCCTCAACCTCACCGGAGTTTGCAAAGAGCACCTTATTTCGAGTCGGCTCATAGATAAGTGCTCTGCGCTCACGTCGAATCCAACCTTGAGGGGTTGATGAGCTTGTTGAAGAGTGGCGATCTTTAGGCTTGTGTCAACATGGACGTAGGTGATTGGCAAGTCACCGAACCATGGAGATATATCTTTGTCTCGATTGAGGTATTGATTGTCCATTCTACTCTTGCATTACTTGTTTTTTTCAAACTTATAGAGCAGAACTATTAGGATTGTCATCTTAGGAAGCAAACCAAGCCTTTACGTTTCTAGTGACATAGCTTAGTTGATCTTGAAACTAGAACTATGTAGGTTTTGATCACCCTAGGCTTGCATAACTTAATTAGCTAGCGGTAGTGCTTATTAGGCCTCCTTTTATTCAAACAAGTTTGCCTACTGTTGTACTTTGCAAAAAAGGCTACTCACCCCTTCTAGCCATCCAATGACCCCTTTCAAGGAGGAACAACATACTATTTTACTATACAGATGAAATGACGGTGTTGCGTCATGAATAATAGCGAGGAAGAAGAGGTCGACTCGCCGCTGTTTGGCCCAACACTCAAGCACACAACTACTGGTGGTCGGATCCACCATGGAATCCTCCACCTTGAACCTTTGTTGCATCTACCGACACATCAAACCGCATCATACCTAGTGTCTGCACCGCCAAGTCACCAAGCGAGCAAGAGCAATAAGATCTTCATCATTTTGCTAGAGATGATCAATTGTTGGTTGTTTCCTTGATGGAGATGAAGAACAGTGAACAGGGAAGGAAGAATGGATCTCGGGCTCCCGGGCTGCAGTGATGTCAATTTGGAGTTAGCAGTGCTTATTAGATTGGACTTGGGATTACCTCACCCTTCTTATAGATTTGAGGGAGGAGAAGATGCAATAGTGCGGAGTTGCTGCTTGAATCCTGGTAGAAAATAAGAGAATTTGAAGGTGTTGGTGCTCGACTTCATAGAATAGGGAGCAGGCTTTGCTGCTGTGTAGTATGTGGCCGTGATAATCATAGTATAGGAAGCAGTAAAAGTAATAATCTTCTAGCGGATTAAAAAATAGAGAATGAGATAACAGAGCATCTGTTGTGCTACAATTACTATTTGGAGAACCAAACTATTTAGGGAGCCTGTGAAACCAAGCTTTTGACTGCATGTTTTACATACGCTTTGTAGTTGCTCTTATAGGTGAGCATTGAACTTGGCAAGCAAGATAAGGTAGCTAGATTGTATACAACTAGAGGTAAGGTCGGTGGTCGTTTGTCCTAGGGAGAAAAAAAAGATATCTAGGGTTTTAGGAATTCATGGCTCATTTCTGTAGCATGTTGATACATCTTGTGAACTTATCATTGGATTAATAAAGACCAATTCTCTCATGTCGATGTGTTGGTAATCTTGTTCCTCAACTCCGTTCTTTGCTTTAAATGCCTAGTTTTTTTTTGTTTTAGATTGATTTCTTATTGTCAAGTTTAGACTTGTTTTGGTCCATCTAAAACCTTACCAGGGCATGAAGATATTTTTAACGGCAGGGGGCATCAAGATATTGATCTAAGAAGTCTAGTTGATTAGTTGTTCATAAATCTCGCTTAATTATTTCATTAGCGCTCTATCAGTTCTCGTTACTGTCTCATATAACAAGCTTCTTTATTATATATATCGAGTTCTAAATGAAAGCATCTAGGCCCCTAGTGGATTTCGGTGATTAATGACAACGTAAGATTATTGTGACTAACGTGTGTTTTGCAGAAATTATTGAGTTAGGTCACAATAATGGTGATTGTTTTGGGCATTATGGTACTCATGCCCCCTAGCGATGGAAATCGATTCGGTTTTCAAAGGATGAACGACAAGGTTGGAGATAGGCTAGTTCTAAGTGTCGATTGGTGTTGGAGAGACACTTAGAGTAGCTTAGGACTTTGTTTTTTTTCTTTGGCCGTACTACTAAGAGGAGTATGAATGGGTAGCTTGACCTAGGTGAGACTATTGAGTTAGGTGTGGTGCACACTTGTTAACCATAGCCCTAGGTAGCCTAGAAAGTGCCCAAAGATCATATGAAAGAAAGTCTGTGTTCATAAAGTGTCGCGATTCAGAAATGAATGGGGTCTCATTTCTGTGACCGGACGCTGGGTCAGTGCGTTCAGTCAGTACAAGTCACCTGTAGCTAATGTTTGGTTGAGATCAGACACTGCTACAGGGTCTGGATCGGACGCGTCTGGGTCAACTGCATGTGACCGGATGCTCCATCCAGAGTGATCGGACACGCGTGAGGGCTGTGTCCGGTCACGAACAGAGAGGTTCCAGAGAGGGTTTTTATTGATCGGACGCGTTCGGTCACTCCTGATTGGACGCTGTCAGAGTCCAGTCAGTGCAAAGTACAATTGTCAGAAGTGGCGTCAGTTAGCTGTTAGGCACTGACCGGACCGGACGCGTCTAATCAGCACTTAACAGCTGAGTTGTACCCCTTCTGACATGGTTTGAGTTGGAGGGTATAAATAGTCCTTCATCTCATTCATGCTACCTCTCTTGCCCATTTCAACAGTAAACATAACTCTTGTGAGTGCAAGTGAGTGCAAGAGACCTAGTGAGGTTGAGAGATTTGATAATCGTGTGATCAAACACCTCATTAATGAATAGAGAGTAGCAAGTATGCATCCACCCATCTCATTAGCCTTGCGTTGGTCAAGTGAAAGTTCTTGCTTGTTACTCTTGGTGATCGGCATCACCTAGACGGCTTGATGGTGATTATGAGCTTAGTGATCATCCAAAGAGTTTGTGGATGACCCAACTCAAGTTGCAAGTTGTGACCGGTTGTGGGTGATTTACTGAGCCGGAGTTGCGAAGAATCAGCTCGTAGTGAGCACTTGATCCTTGCGCGGATCAAGGGGGAGCAATACCGTTGTGCGGGCGTTCCAACGAGGACTAGGGGGTGTGCCGACACCTCGATACCTCAGGAAAACATCGCGACGTTCCTCTTCTCTCTTTACTTATGTATTTACTTTGAACATTTCAATTTTTGCAATTTACATTTGTAGAATTACCATGCTAGAGTAGGATTGGAACCTAGGTGAAAGTCTTTTGTGCGAGAGAGAGTTATCTAGACACACTACTAGCCACAAGGGGTGAAGTTGGACTAGTGTAGGTTTAATTCTTGCGAGATATTTTAGATAGCCCAATTCACCCCCCTCTTGGGTATTTGATCCTTTCACTAAACCTCCAATTGATGTGATTCTGTTTGGTTTGTTCAACAATTTTATCTAATGTATTCTAACAAAGTTTGAGGTCAATTGGATTTACGATTTCTGAGCGAATCAAGTTGTATTATAGATGCAATTATTTGTCCAAAACCAAGGAGCAATTAGGTTTTATGTTCATGACTCTTAAATTTTATTTTTAGCTTCCGCAATCGTTCAACCCACTCTAATTGCATATACTACTGTTAATCAATCCTTAAAATGTTAACATCACAATTGACCTTAACCGGTGGTTAGAAAACATGTCCATGATAGGTATTCAACAAGACTTTGGGGGAGGGAGACTCACTTATGCATCGCAAGTGTTGATTTGGCTTGAAGCTCGATAGTGAAGATGAAGGGGAGGGAGACTCACTTATGCATGGAGAAGGCCCATGAACTATCCATGGAGTTATCCAACCGAGAGCTTGGCCCTTGTGAGAACTAGAGGAAAACATAAGCTTCTAAGTACCTCGAAAAAAATCGTCACTATAAGAGTTTGCACATTTCTAACTCATTTATGTTTTGATATTTATTTGCTTTCCTAGGTTATGTGCTTACCTTTCCTGGTTTAACTTGCTTGGTTAGTTTATAGGGTTGAAATGTAGGTGAAAGTCCTTATTTAGTTTTGGATAATTGATGTCACCTAGACTACTAACCTTTGTCATGAAGTGTTTATGAGCTACTAGAGTACTAACCTTTGTCATGAAGTGTTTATAAGCTAGGTGGTTACACACCAAGTGTAAGAGCTAGATGATGGACATGGTGTTAGTGGTGATGACCAAAAGATGGACCAAGTGCTCCATATTTGGAAAAGAAGAAGAGAAAAGCAAAACCCTCTGGAGATCAAGGCAAAGGTATAAATAGGGATTTTATTTTTGGCACTCAAGACACTATAGAGGGTGTAAGTGTGTTTAGGATCAATAGCTGTACTATTAAGAGGGGACTATCTCGGTTATTGTGGTTATTAAGTGCCACTAGATGAATTTATACATGCATATGCATTAGGACCTAGTGTGCTAACCTCTAATCCTTTGAAAAATATTTGTAAATGCTAACACACTTGCACAAGGTGATGTGCACTTGGTGGTGTTGGCACATTTGCAAAGGAGAAGAATCTAAAGTTGAAAACGAGTTTTTTTAGGCGTGACTAGATGCTGCAACAGCGAGCGGACGCTATTGAAACATGCGTTCGATCACTACTTAAACAAGTGACCGGACGCGCCTGTAACATAGTTCCCAAGGAGGCAATGCATGCGATGGTGTGATCGGACGCTGAATGCGTCCGGTCATGAAAATACCTCTTTGGAACCTGTCTGTTCGCGACCAAACGCTAGTGAAACATTCTGAAACAATGATCGGACGCTACTGAAACAATGACCGGACGCGTCCGGTCACAACGCAGTCAACCCATTCAAAGGGGTAACGACTATATTTCTTTGAGGGGTCCATAAATATATGTTGGTCGGTTTGGGGTGTTGACTCTTGGCATTTTGACATCTTGGACATCCCTTTGAGCTAAACATACTCCCTCCCTCTCATCTCCTTGCTTGATAGCGCAAATCAAAGTGAGATTGAGTGATTCCAAGTGCATTTGGTTGTGCATTTGCATCTAGTGGCACTTGAGGATCATAGTTGTTGCGGTTTTCTCGTTACTCTTGGTGGTTGCCGCCACCTAGACGACTTGGAGCAGCAGAAGAGCATTGGCATGAGTTGGTGATTGTTCGTGGTCATCTCCGGGTGACTTATGAGGGGTATTGTGCCTTCCCCGATGAAGAGCCGAAAGGCAACTCTAGTAAATTACGTGTGTCATTGTGTTACCTCCATTTGTGGATCAGTTCTTGTGGCGCTCAAGTATTGAGCTAGGTTTGTGAAACACCTATTAGCCACCGAACCACCAAGTGGTTGGTCGACACAATGGGGACTAGCGTGCCGACAAGCACGTGAACCTCGGGTGAAAATCATTGTGTTTCTTACCTCTTTGGATATCTCCTGAAGTTTCTTGGTATTCATATTGTGATTGATCATCTCTTATCGGTGTCGGTATATCTCTCTACCACTTGTATTACATTCTTTATTTCTTGTGTAGTGGTAGTTAATCTTGCTAGTGTTAGCTCTCTAGTTCATTATATTTAGTTCTTGCTAGCTCACTAGAATAGAGAGTAGTGACATAACTATTGTGTGCCTTAGAGATCATATCATACTAGAATTGTTTGGATGGTGGCTTGCATCACTTAGTAGAGCTAGTGCAAAAAGCTTCGCTCTGTAATTGTCTAACAAGTTTCTCTAAACTTTTTATAGAATTTTTATTAGGCTATTCACCCCCTCTAGCCATTTAGGACCTTTTAGTAGGGTGCAAAACTCTTTTGTGTTAGAAATAACAATAGTTACCAAAACTGTAGTGCACATCTAGACATAATCTTGCCTAGGTTTTGACAAGCATGTTTTAGTTGGTTGATTGGTTTTAAACCTAATTCAAACCTCCCTCCACCCTCTCTTAAGTGTCATAGTCCCTTTTGTGACTATTTTACAAAAAATTGTTAAGGACAAGTCTATGACTATGAATAAGGATGGTGATGTACTTCTACATAGCAACTTGGTAGGTTTTGAATATATATACTTTGTCTTTGTGAATTATTATTTATTATTGTGTAGGTGTGGCATGGGATCTACTTGGCTACATGTGTTGTTTGTTAAAGTACCTATGTTGGTGGTCTAAGTCTACCCTTGCTTTGTTGCAATGTTCCTTTATTTAGCATTCTAGTTTGGAATTTGTATCTTTGTATGATACCATGTCCTGTGGAGCTTGTGAGTTGTGGTTGTGAGGTCTGAAGTCCGAGTGTCCTATGTCTACTATGATGGCTGAATTTGTAAGATGATGAACTCTAGAATTGTAATATATTTACTCGTTATTGTATTTGTCATTGTGTGATACACTTCTTGTCTAGGTGTCTCAATGACATAATGAGTATGACTGTTATTACGTTTAATCGATAACCGACCTAATTTAACTGACACTCAAGTTAGTCAATTAATTGATTTTTAGGAATAACTTTAGTGAAGACAATACCATAATTAAAATAATTAAAACCAAGTTAATTGAATAGAATTCACCACTTTAGCCGTATGCCTAGGCATACTGCTCACTGTGGTCACAACAAATGCACGAGGCAAATCCTACACTTGGACACAATTGGACCATTAATAATCGAGTATTTTGGTTGTCATAAAGTGGTGTGCACTAGTGATTATTGATGATTTCTCTAGATACTATTGGGTTTACTTTATGGAATCTAAACATTTGACTTTTGATCATTTTAGAAGTCTTGCCCTTATATTATCTATTGATCCCTTAGGATCTCTTAGATCTATTAGAATTTAGAAATGAAAATGGAACTGGATTTAGAAATTCTTCTTATGATATCTTTTTATGCTGAAAAAGGAATTGATCGTCACTTTCATTAGCATGTGTTCCAGAACAAAACACTTATTGAGAGGAAAAAAATATAATTTTGGTTCAGATGGCTTGGATAATGGTAGAAGAATATGAAACTCCAAGAAAATTTTGGGTTGAGACTATATTGAATTATTTCTATATTCCCAAGAGTGTGCTTTTCAGATCTAAACCTATAAAACTTCATATGACCTTTGAAAGGGCATCTAGCCCCTAAGTGGGTTTTGGTGTTGATGACCATGCAATTAAGGATCTAATGACAATTATGAGCTAGTGATAGCTTATAAGGGATCATGGGTGCATGACAAGGAAAGGAAACACCCTAATTCGAAAGGATATGGCTTGAAGGCATTTGAAGTGTTTAAATTTGTTTTCTGTTTCAAAATTGAGAATAGAAAAGTTGTACTATCAAGGGGGACACCACTAGTATGTTTAGGGGAATGAAGTGCTCAATTTCCATATGCAAAGATCAATTAAAACTTAGCAAACCCATATAGCTAGTGCAATATTACTTCCCTTTTGTTTCTTTCATGCACGGAACCTTCACATGGAACTCCGTGGCTCAACAAGTGTGAAACCTCTGTCCATGGCCAGGAGACCATTTTGAGAGTGAGGGTTTATAAATATTTATTCCTCTCCTCTCCGATGGTCACTTCCTCATTCATCTTAAACCTACAAGCAGACATGCCTTCCTACCTCCATTGAACACTCCCAACCTCTCTTGCTTGATTCTTGGTGAAATCCTTGTGAGACTTGGTGAGATTGGAAGAGAGGAAACTTGTGAAGAAGATCTCAAAGTTGATAACACTTAGTTCTAGCCCTAACTACCAATTGGTGTTTGTTACTCTTGGTGCAAAGGCTCCTAGATGGTAGAGGTCATCCATTGAAGCATCCAAGTTTTGTGGAGTGCTCCAGGAAGTTTAGTGGAACCCTGAAGCTCAACCTTTGTGTTTGACTACAAAAGAGAGGGTTGGAAGAGACAAAGCCTTTATGGTTTTCTCAACAACAAGGATGTAGTCAAGTTTTGGTGGTGAGTCGAACCAAGGGGGTAATCTCGTGTCTTGTCTCTTGTATAGTCCTTGTGTTGGTCTCACTTATGTTTGACGTGATATTCTAGGGTTGCACTCGATCTACTGATCCTTCAAACTCTAGGTTCAACTATTAGTTTGAACAGGTTTCTACACCTCCCAAGAAGGCTTGTATTTGACTCGATCTAAATTAATGTTGTCAATTTTGTTGTGCTTTGATTCGATCTAAAATTTTACCTCTTAACTTCAGCGTGCTTTGATTGTTCTTTAATGTGCGAAGCTTCCACGGATTTGTGTGGAACCTCCACGTTCTACTAAACGCTTGCTTTTTTAATTAGGCCTATTCACCCACCCTCTATGTCCTTGCTATATCCTTTCAAGGTTCGGTTTGGACATAATCACTGTAAATTGGTTGTGGTATAGTGCTATTGTTTTTTATTTAGAGTTTTTGGGTGCAAATGTTCTGTGTTAAAATATGGAAACTTAAATAAATTTGAGACTAGATAAACAAATGGTGTTTTTCTTGGATACCTTGCCCATTCTCATGGCCATCATGTGCTAGTTTCGACAACTAACAAAATAATAGAAACTTATGAAATTACTTTTGATGAGGCTAGTCCATGCACTAGTGTAAGTGATGTAGGTACAAGGCTAGTCCATGCACTAGTCTAAGTGATCTAGAGAGCATATTTGTTAATGAAGATGAGGTTACAATCCTACTACTTCTCCGCCTATAATTTCTACTACACCTACTACTACGACGACTATAGTTGGCCATCCTCAAACTACTACTTCATCTACACGTATTGAAAATGAACAAGAAGGTGCTTCAAAAATTTATGCTCCTAGACACATTCATAGGAGACATCCACCTAAGCAAATGTTTGGAGATTTAAATGAAAGAGTAACAAGGACTACGTTCATTGATTCTAACTCACATGCTCATTTTGCTTTTATTCCTTCTTTTCAACCCAAAGATGTATCCCATGCATTAACCAACGAATCTTGGATCAGTGCCATGCATGAAGAATTAGAGAATTTTCAACGTAATAAAAGTTTGGGATCTTGTTTTCACCTCCTTTTGGTCATTCTATAATTGAAAATAAATGAGTGTTTAGAAACAAACAAAGTGAGTATTAGTGTTGCAGATGTCAAAAGGAGTGTTATGAGTATTAGTGTTGTGATAATTGAAATTGATGCTAGACATTCAGTTTTCTCTATGTTTATGTGCTTGTTTTCAAGCTTCCTCACATGTTTCACATCTGCAAGCTGTCAAAAAAGATGTTCACATATCTACATGGTACTAAAAACTTTGGCATATCGATTTCTACTTCTGCATGTATTTTCTTAAGATCTTCTAATGCTGATTTTGGAGGTTATAGAATTCAAAGAAAAAGTATTTTTGTCTCATATCACCTTTTGGGTAATTGTCGGGGCTCGGAACCGGGGGGGTGCCGAGGCCGGCAAGTAAATTTGTATCGTGGAGGGGCGCGTGTTCCTACTTCGGATGGTGGCGCAAGAAGAACACGAAGGATTTATACTGGTTCAGGCAAGGAGTGTCCTACGTCCAGTAGGGAGAGATTCTTGTATTATCTTGCGCCGGAGTGTTTGTGGCTGAGGGTTACAAGCGAGCGAGAGAGGGAGCTGGTCCCAAGTCTCAAGGTGTGCATGTGTGAGCTGGTGTGGAGAGCGAGAGTGTTCGAATGCTTTTGTGCTTTGATGATCTGCCGATGTCCTAAAACTTCCCTGGCTCCTCCTTTTATAGGCGCAAGGAGGGCTAGGGTTACACTTGGAGTGGACACGTGTGACTTCCTAATTGATTAAGGGTGAAGAGGACGTCTTCCTGTAGAGGCGTGGCTGGCATGGTGGTCTTTGTGGCACGGGGGTGTCGCTTCTCGGCACGTCCGGCCCTGTGGAGTCCTGTGGGCGATGTACTGGTGACTGTAGAGGCATGGTCGGAGGAGTGGAGCTCGTCCTTCGATACGCTGTAGCGACAATCTTGGTACGCCTGGCCCTGTAGAACCCCCTGCAGGCGACATGCTGGGAGTAGGCGTGTCTGTGGTGCACAAACTTTTGTGCCTTTGACTCCACAAAGTGTCGAGGCCTGTTAGCGCTGTGGCTTCTTGATGCAGGTCTAGATGGAACGGGAGCTTGGATATGGTGTTTGCACGTCACGGAGTGTTTGGTAGTGGGCATAGTGTGAAGTAAGGTGGCATAGTGCTTGGTGACTCTCATTTCGTCGAGTCGGGAGTACGTGGGGATGACTTGATCTTTGTATGCTGCACCACGTCGCTCATACCAAGCAGGTACGCGAACGATGCTGTGTGAGGACTAGTGGTACGGGAAGTTGGTATGTGGTCTTGTCGGGGGACATGGTTGCAATAGAGGTTGTGACTGTGTCATCCGAGGCGGGCTCGGGCGAATCGGTGATTTGGCCTTCGTCCGAGGCCTAGGCAGCGGCCTCGGGCGAAGCAGAGAGCGCGGCCTTCGACCAAGGCCCGGCGCGGGGGCCTCGGGCGAATCGGAGAATCGTCGGGCCGGAGGCCTCTGTGTGAGGGCTCGAGCGAGGCAGAAAGCGACCGTGTTCCCTGGTGGGCCTGAGTATAGGTGTTATAGTGAATTGGTGCATGTGATAGCCTTTATTAGATTCGCCAGGACTGGATTCCTGACAAGTCCTCTTTATTGAGGCGTGGGTGCCGTTCAGCCAGTGAGGCGCAGCGACTGATGCCGTCAAGCGTTCGAATGACCGATCGGTGGCTGGTCTTACATGATCACAGGGGTGATCTCCTTGTCAATCGAGTCTAGCGCTTCTCCGTGTAGCGGTACGTAGGCCTGGGCGTTCGGTCGTGACCGAACCGATCGATTCGGTTCTTCGGTCACCTCGAAAGTTCGGTCATCTAAAAACGGAGACCGATCGGTTAGTTTCAAAACTCAAGACCGAGCAAGTTCGGTCTCGGTTAGTTCGGTTCGGTCTCGGTCATGACTGAAATAACCGAACTATACAAAACATCTACTAAATAGTATATTTTTTTAGCAAATTTGAGCATTTTTTCTATTCCATGGCAAAAATAACAATACAAATTATAGATTAAATAGAGTGATAAGAGTGATGGTTGATATAAACCCCCTAGAATAAATATTATATCACTAATAATAGTCTAAAGTACACATTATATCGATAAAAATTAGATGTTCGGTTAGTTCGGTCAGTTCGGTTACCTGAGGCATGTGACCGAACTAACCGTAAAAAATTTGGTTAGTGTGAACTCAGGACCGAACTAGTGACCGAAAATTTCAGTCTCGGTCACTTCGGTCTCGGTTAGTTCGGTTCGGTCTTCGGTTAATTATGCCCAGGGCTAGCGACACGGATAGGGAGGCATGCCGTGGAAGCGGACGCACTATCGGGGCGTGCCGTGTTAGCCAGTCGTTCACATATGTCGTGCGTTGGCGTGCCTGACCCGTCGATGGGACGACAGACCTTTAATTGGGCGGGCTTTCATGACGCTCCATGCTTGCTTGGGGGCTGGTCGTACCCTCAGCTTGGACGGGTGTGGCTCGAGACGGCTAGGTGAAAGATCACTGCCCCCAGGGGGAGGGGTCAGATGAAGCAGAATGCTTGGTCTCCGTCCGAGGCCTGGCTTGAAGAGCCTCGGGAGAGGTGATGGCAGAGAGGGAGAGCGAGAGGGGGGAGACCTTTCCGCTAAGGCCTTCCCTCAATGGATCAGCCCAACAGTGGACGGTTGGATTTTTCTCTGGGTCCAGCCAGGCATATCCCTGTACTCTGCTTGTTTAGGGTACTGCTTATTTTGGTACCCGACAGTAGCCCTCGAGACTTTGGGGGAGTGTGGGCACTCCTTCAAAGGTTCTATCAGAGCTTTGTGTTGGTCATCAATTTTTTTCGGTGAGTGCGCACGAGCGCACCCGCCGGGTGTAGCCCCCGAGGCCTTGGGGAGTAGGTTGCTCCTCCAAGGGCTGGAGTTGCACGATGAACATGTATTCCTTAGTGGTCATGGTCGTTGTCGTGGTTGACACATCCGCATAGCTCTCCCTTGGGCTCCGTCGTTGGCTACCCCGGTTGGGGAGTTTCCTCAGTGTCCCTAGCCGGGTGAGGGTGAATTTTTAGGGGGTGAAGTCCGTCTCGGTTCCGTCATGATGACATGGACGGGAACCGGCCGCAGACCTCGACTACTTTCCAGGCGTCTTTCCATCTTGGGGCGTTCTTGCGAGGGACCCGTTCGTTAGGTTGCTCGGCAAGTGTTATTTGCGGCCATCGTGACGCCGTGCTCCCGAGACATCGCATGCCCGGGGGTTCGCCTTGGAGTGGCACGGAGCTTCACCCGCCCTCTTCTCCCGAGGTGTTCCCTGCAGGATTCATTTCATTGGTTAAGAGAGAGTTCGCTAGTTTACTACGCAAGAGAACATTATACCTAACGTAATTTCTAGCTATGTATGTAGGTAAGTTTTTACTTAGGAAGTTTCTTTTGGCCCCTACTCCGTGCTTTCACTCCTTTGCCATGGCGTGCCCGCGGGGTGTTTCAGTGAGTCAGACCGTAGCCTTTCGCATGCGATAGGTCCTATTCTCGGCTGACTTACGTGACCTTCCGGGGGTCTGCCGTACCCAGGTGCCGCCATGCCTTGAGGAAGGGAAGCAACAGTGTAAAGACATGTTTCCTTTTAAGCCGCATCCTCCTTCGTTTCTACTTCTGGACAAGCCCAGGGGGTCCAGTCTGCGGACTATGTCTTGGTCACGCTAGTGGTTTGGTGCCATTGTCGCGAGGGCGATAGGCGGCCGTGAGCCGGCTAACTTTACCCAGGAGCACATCCCACGGTCCTTGCCCTCTGGTTTTGCCGTTAGGTTGAAACAAACTTGGATGCGGACGCATCATTGTTGTTTTCACAAAACGTGTGAAGCAAGGGAGAGAGCGCTTTGTTAGAGAGTGACATAACTTGCTTAGTCGTGGATGTAGGCGTTGTTTCCTTCCGCCGGTGGTTGCCTTCCTTCGGAGCCTTCGCAGGGGGAAGCCCCCGAGTGTCACTCGTGGGTTTGAGGGTTTTTCCCCGATTTTGTACGCGCTCGTGGCTAGTATTTAGCGAGCGACGAAAA
Source organism: Coix lacryma-jobi var. lacryma-jobi (assembly GCA_009763385.1). Taxonomy (NCBI): domain Eukaryota; kingdom Viridiplantae; phylum Streptophyta; class Magnoliopsida; order Poales; family Poaceae; genus Coix; species Coix lacryma-jobi. The sequence continues at coordinate 6,317,264 of CM019823.1, read as the reverse complement.
GTGCTTAAGGGTTGCTCCTCCTTTGGAAGGAAGGGAGCTCTCTTTATTACTCCTTTTAGGTTACAATCGAGGAATACATCATTCTCCGCGAACGGGTATCAAAAGAAGAAAGAGTGGGAAGAACCAATTAAGAGAGTCCCGATTCTTCAAGGTTGGAACTTGTGGGCAGGTCATCAGGGTTGATGCCCCGCCCACATCCCTGGGCCTGACTCCTTCTCTTCCCTTCACCACCTCGTTCGCGGCGTCGTTCCCTTGATGGCGCGTCGAACGTGCACCCTTGCGTGCCACGCTGAGGATGTACCCGATGTTGTCGCGGATGACTTCCTCGGGCACGCGGTGGTGGGGAAGATGGAACCCCAGGATTTGCCTTGTCCTGTCCTCCGTCACCTGCCTGCCTTTTCCGACAAGGGCGGCGACCCCGAGAAACAGGAACCAAGGCACCTGTCCGCAGGCGGCAACGGAGGGAGGAGCGATACTTCTGGGAGGGCAAGTTTGAGGCTCGTCCTGGTGGGCCGCCGAGGGCAGGGGAGGCTATCTTGTCAGGCTCAACCTGGTTGGCCCCACGACAGGCTCTCCCACCCAAAGCGGCGACCCTTGGGAAGGCGGCTGCCTCCATTACACTCAACATCCTCTTTTACCGGCATGATCTTGCCGACAAGCAGAGTCGTCGATGAGACAGGCGAGCTCGGAGGTTGTGGGTCGTGAGCATAATGGAGGTAGTCCTCCCCGATGGGTCCCCTTCCTTCCTCTCAGATGTCGATTCCCTTCCATTCCTGGCGTGACATCAGCGAATGGAGAGGGCTACCGGTACCGAGAGGCGGTGGGCTCTTCTCGGGCCCTTCGTAGGGTTTGGGAGGGGCCAGAGCTGGTGCTGGAAGCATGCCTGGTGCCCCTGGGGCCCTTCCTTGGTGATTTCAGCCAAGGCGGGGACTAAGGCTAAACCTTCCCCGGATTCCCTTCTTGCAGCGAGGGATTTCTTTGACGTTGCGTCCCTACCTAGCGTGCCAACTGTCGGGGCTCGGAACAGGGGGGTGCCGAGGCCGACAAGTAAATTTGTATTGTGGAGGGGGCGCGTGTTCCTACTTCGAATGGTGGCGCAAGAAGAACATGGAGGATTTATACTGGTTCAGGCAAGGAGTGCCCTACGTCCAGTGGGGAGAGATTCTTGTATTATCTTGCGTCGGAGTGTTTGTGGTTGGGGTTTACAAGCGGGCGAGAGAGGGAGCCAGTCCCAAGTCTCAAGGTGTGCGTGTGTGAGCTGGTGCGGAGAACGGGAGTGTTCGAATGCTTTTGTGCTTCGATGATCTGCCGATGTCCTAAAACTTCCCTGGCTGCTCCTTTTATAGGCGCAAGGAGGGCACATGGTTACATTTGGAGCGGCCACGTGTGGCTTTCTAATTGACTAAGGGTGAAGAGGTACGCGGGCAACACTATGTGTGGACTGGTGGTACGGGAGTTGGTATGTGGTCTTGTCGGGGGACATGGTTGCGATAGAGATTGTGACTGTGTCGTCCGAGGCGGGCTCGGGCGAATCGGTGATTTGGCCTTCGTCCGAGGCCTAGGCAACGACCTCGGGCGAAGCGGAGAGCGGCCTTTGACCGAGGCCCGACGCGTGGGCCTCGGGCGAAGCGGAGAATCGTCGGGCCAGAGGCCTTTGTGTGAGGGCTTGGGCGAGGCGGAAAGTGATCGTGTTCCCTGGTGGGCCCGAGTGTAAGTGTTACAGTGAATTGGTCATGTGTCGTGCAGCCAGTGAGGCGCAGTGACTGATGTTGTCAGGCGTTTGAATGACCGATCGGTGGCTGGTCTTATAGGATCACGGGGGCGATCTCCTTGCCAATCGAGTCTAGATCCACCCTGTAGCGGCACGGATAAGGAGGCACGCCGTGGAAGCGGCCGCTCTATCGGGGTGTGTCGTGTTGGCTAGTTGTTTATGCATGTCGTGCGTTGGCGTGCGTGACCCGTCGATGGGACGACAGACATTTAATTGGGTGGGCTTTCGTGACGCTCCATGCCTACATGGGGGCCGATCGTACCCTCAGCTTGGACGGGCGTGGCTCGAGACGGCTAGGTGAAAGATCACTGCCCCCAGGGGGAGGGGTCGGATGAAGCAGAATGCTCGGTCTCCGTCCGAGGCCTGGCTTGGAGAGCCTCGGAAGAGGTGATGGCAGAGAGGGAGAGAGAGAGAGAGAGGGACCTTTCCACTAAGGCCTTCCCTCAAGGCATCAGCTGAGGCTAGAGTCCAACGGCGGACGGTTGGATTTTTCTCTAGGTCCAGCCAGGCATATCCCTTTACTCTGCTTGTTTAGGGTACCCCTTATTTTGGTACCCGACAGTAATCCACTTGTTACATGGTCATTTTGGAAACAATCTTCTAATGCAGAACCTACTATTGAATATGAATATATGGTTCTTGCTAGTTCTTGGTCACAAATTCTTTGGATAATAGCTACACTTAAAGAGTTTGGCATCGAGTAAGTTTGAATAGTGTTTCACTTTTCTGTAACAACACTAGTGCTATATGTATTGTTGACCATTTTTAGGATCTTATATCTTTGCGTTGACCATTTTTATTTTTCTCTTTCTTCTTTTCTAGATGAGGAGCACTTGATCACTCTTGTGGCCATCTCCACCCTTACTTCATGGTTGCCACCTTCTAGATCCACCACTTGGCTTGGACTTAACCTCTCTTAGCTACACACACTTAGCAACTAGGTTAATCCAATTAGGTTTCATCAATTAACCAAAACCAAACTAGCCCTTTCACCATGACCTTGAGAAAAGTGATATCTTATATCAACAAGCTTATTTTTAAATGGTGCACTAGGTTCTGCTCCAATTATGAAAGTGATGTCTCTACAAGTCCTCTTTCATCACCACGTACACTACTTGATGTCACAAGGTGACACCAAGGTATCTAATGCTAATGTGGTTGATCATGTTGATTCATGTATTGAGCTTGTCAGTAGACTTAGTAGAGCTTTAGAAAATGAGATGGAAAAAACAAGTAAATTGGAAAAATAAAACACATTTCTAAAGAACACATGTGAACAACAAAAGCATCTATTTTATGTTACTATTACAACTTATTCACAGGAGAAGCTAAAATTGACTCATGAAAAACTTAGTGGTACTCACGATAACTTTTTTGGACCATGTTTTTCTCACTAAGAAACTTTCCAATGAAGAAACTAAAATTAGTGAGAGCTCATCACATGGATTATGTGATCAATTGCATATTGTGGCTAACCCTTGTGATGTAGGCAAGAAGCATGTATTCACCTCTTGTGATGATTTATTAGCTACGTCATATTCTTCACATATAGATGTTTGTTCTACTTCTATGTCTTGTGAGACTAACCTTGTACACCTATGGGCATGGAATGAAGAACCTAGCTATGTTTCTTGTATATGTTCATTTATTTATTCGAACCTTTGATGAGATAATGTCTAATAAACTAGTTTGCTATAGTTATTCTTAGGTAGACTTTAAAACCTTTCTTTGTAGGGAGTAGATTATATGATCATAAGTATGTCAATAATCTTTATTTTATATCATTCTTCCATGTGGTAAAAAAATATATAAATAATGATATCTGAAATACTCCCAATAAAATGTTACACGGTATGTTCGAGCTAGAGAACAATGTGCACGAAGGTGGTCACTTCACGAGACGTATATGTGAGATGTGGGAGTTATGGCGTGAAAGTGTTGTCTGGCATGCCAAGGTGCTTAGATGTGTGCGTTGTGCCAAGCAAGTTGTAGTGTCTCGATTGGACATGTTGATGATGATCGATGCATAAATGGTTTTAATCATATTTATGCATTATTAAAATTTGTGTATGCACATATCCTAGTTTTGTATATATATCTATAACACATGCGCTCGGGCAATCTCTCTCTCTCTCTCTCTAAGCACACACACGAAAGTTACCTAAAAAGGCTAAAAATTAAGGGTGTGTGGTGTTCCCCAATACCTTCTACATGCATGTGTGCTATGAGGGGCATGAGGCGGATGATGGGTAGGTGTTTATCGCTGGTCATTTTTCAAGATAGATACAATAGGTGAGCATTGGACTTGGCAAGCAATAAAAAGGAGATTGTGTACTTGTGGTTCGTGAGTCACGAGAATATGGGGGAGCAAGAGAACAAAGGGCGACTGACAAAACTAGAGGAAGGGTTGGAGGCTATTTTTCAAGATAAGAGGCAAAAGAGAGAATCCATCTAGGGTTTTAGGAATTAATGATGAATTATTGCAGGACGCTCGTGCAAAGCATCTTATGAACATATCACAGAAGTAATAAAGTTTTATTCTCTCATATCGATATGTTGGTAATCTCATTCCTTATTTGGCTCTTTGTTTTACCAACTTGCTATTAATTTTAGATTGATTTCTTGTTCCCATGTTTTGACTTCTGAACTGAGAAGTTTAGTTAACTAATCTTTCATTCACTTAATCGTTTGGATAGGGCTTAATTAATTATCATCATTATTTGGCACAACAAGCTTGTTTATTTCATATCTTGAGTTCTAGACTTTTGATTGATGTGAATCCAATTGGGTTAGTTCAAGAATTTTATCTAGTTTATTATAAAAAAAGTTTGAGGTCATTTAGATCGCTTGAAGATACATTGTTCTATCCATAACTTAAAATAAGGTTCAATTAGGTCTTAGGTAGGGGAAAGTCTTACAATTTATTTTTTAGCATCCACGATCATTTATCCTCTCACCTTATTGTTAATCGATCCTAAAGAAATATGCCTAAAAGCTTAGACAACAAATAAGAATACAACACTACTTCTTGAGCCTACACTATCTACTGGTCGTGAAATTACTTTTTATTATTCTCATATTCATCCACACAAAAAAGCCTTTCCTACTACCTATATTTTTTATACATTAACTAAACTAATTTTAGGGTAAATTGATCAATTGAATATTTGAAAAACAAATAGGTTAGGGTTTGTGCCTTATTAGGGAGTTCAAAAGAGTTGGGGCTAAGTGCTTGAGTGCAGACTGCAGTGCTCAGTTGTTGTTGTTCCCTTTATGCTTCACAACAACTGGGCAAGGGGAAGTCAATACCGTAACAAGAATAGGAGAAATAGAGGCGTTGGAGCTCTCTACAACAACTTGCAACATCAAATTGGAGATCTAGATATGTATGGATGTTATGGCTTTGGAATTTGGGATAAGAGGACCGAGGGCAAGAGGGGGAGCATATGCCGCTCACCCCAAGGATCTTTTCGGCTGGTCAGCAACTGTCCTCATCAATCCATGGTGCCTCCATACTTGGATAGGTCGGGCACCGCTAACGTTATGATTCGCTAACGAAGTTAGACGGATGCGAACATGACATGTGTGAAAGGAATTTTATTTTCTTTTCTTTACAAAACTACTATTGATTTGTTGGGTTGGGTCTAAGGTATGTCGGACCATACTGTTGGAGATCCCTAGATAGGAGAAAAGATAGGATGATGAAGATTTCAATTTATTGCTTGATTTTCCAAATACAATAGCCTTCATATACATAATAATAACAATAATAGGACGGTTTACAAGTACCCCTCACTAAACTAGGTCCATGAAACAAGCAACAATGACTCATGTACTTAATTCCACCCCTCTCAATGTGTCTTTTAGAAGGGCACTAGTTGGGAACAAACTGTTGGAATGGCAAAATCTAGTTGCAAGAGTTGCTTTTATTAACTTAAATAAGGGTCGGGATATCTTTATCTGGAACTTAAATAATAATGGTTTGTTTTCTGTTAAATCCATGTACAAACACCTAGTCAATAACAGAATTAAGGTTACCTAGGAAATTTGGCATATGAAAGTACCCCTGAAGATTAAGATTTTTCTTTGGTTCTTAAGGAAGGGGGTGATTCTAATAAAAGACAATCTTGCTAAAAGGAATTGGAATGGTAGTAAGTCTTGTTGTTTTTGCGGCAAATTTGAAACTATCCGGCACTTATTTTTTGATTGTCATTATACCAGTTTCCTTTGGCGTGCTGTGTTTCTGTTGTTTGGTATTAATCTGCCTAGGAACACGAACCATCTTTTTAGTAGTTGTCAAAGCTAGGAGGGTCCAAACATAATCATCTTTTGTAGACTGGAGCTGCAGCATTATGTTGGGCAATATGGATCACAAGGAACGATATGGTTTTTGATAAAGGTGGCCCAAAAACTTTTTTGCAGGTTCTTTTCAGGGGGGACACATTGGTTCCGATTTTGGGCTCTATTGCAACGCTCGGATGATGGCAAGGAACAAATTCTTGATGCTTGCAAGCTACTTGAATCGAGAGTCATGGAGTTCTTCGCATCGCATGGATGGTCCTTTATTTACCGTCTTCAAATTTAGTTATGAATCGTAATAAGTTTTAATTATGGGTACGGTGTGATTCTGTAATAAACTTGGACTGATGCTTCTTCTTTTTAGAAGAAGGCTGAAGCCGGAATGTTTTTCTATTATCTAAAAAAATGAACCAATAATGTTAAACAAATGGAAGCGTGAATCAGAAAAGAGAGGAATGATAAACCAACCCTAATATGAATCAACAAACTGAATCTACAAAATATAAAATTCTCCCGTTTCAAATTATAAGTCAATTTAGATTTTTCTTAAGTACATGATTTTTACTGTGTATATATGTGTATTTAGAAAAGCCAAAACCGAATTGTAATGTGGAACGGGACGGGTAGCATAAATTAACTATATGATGGAAAGGATCGAATCAAATGAACAAAATGCAATTGCATCAAACAACGTTAAAGACACGTACGAGAGTATAGTCATCAGGGAACTAGAGCATGCAGCAAGCATCATCAGCTCCATGTAGCAAATAGTATTTGAAGGACAAAATGGGCATAATTGAACATAAAAGGTCTTATTGTGCAAACTAACGTGACTACGTGCGTGAACTGTAGCTCATCAAGAACTGTACGCGTATTGGCTTAGACTAGGATTATTATTATTCTATAAAATAAAACACCCTATACATTGGTAATGTGAGCTACTAATTAAGAAACAAAATGATATGATCTTCCTTTCCGTTGATGCGGTGGGCCTGACTTGCTAATGTGCTATAGTGCTATGCAAGATTTGCTAGCAACTTGGTATCCATCCAGCAGTTAATAATGGGGGAAGACAAAGATAGAATCATGTATAGAGCGGCACGGGATGACGGGAGATTGATGGATGGGGGAGTATCGCACACCTTGCTGTGCGGGTGATGGTCGTAGAGCAGCGTCGGCGGCGAGAACACCGTATAGTTGTTCTCCAGCAGCAGCTGTGACCTGAAGCCGTCGTCGTCGTCGTCCTCGCCGTCGTAATCGTAGTAGTCCCCGCCGTGCGGGTGCGGCGCAGCCTTATTGCCAGGTCTGGGGCTTGCGACGACGATGGTTTCCGACGACGCGTCCGCGCCCCTGGGGCTCAGCCCCTGGGCGGGGCCGGAGTCAAGGTCGTCGGGGCTGTACTTGGAGGGGTCGGCGTGGCGGCCGGTGAGCTCCTGCACGAGGGAGCGGAAACCCGCGGCGCTGGTCTTGACGCGCATGGGGTTGTCGATGTAAAGCACCTTGATCGGCTTCTTGCGGCCGCCGCTCTTATGCTTCGAATTAGACGACGCGCCGCCGCTCCCGCTCCCGCTCCCTGGACCATTGCCCCTGGGGCTGCGCCCGTGATCCATCGATCAGCTCAGCTCGAGAATCGGAGGCGATATCCAAGGAAGAGTGGGAGGAAGCGGCCGGGCGGCGAGCAGGGGCGTGTGGGCTACGGCTACTACGACGACGTCTGGCTCGCTCCGGCCATGCCAGGACAAACGGGGGCTCAGGAAAGGCCGCGGGATTTTTAGCTGGGCGGCGGAGGTGGGCGGCTGGGCGCTGGCGTCGTAGCCGTAATCGTGGCGGAGTAATGGCCGGGAGCAAGATGGGGCGCCGGGGCATCATTCCGCGAGAGGCGGGGCCTACAGCCCTACGTCAGATGTGGGTCCTCATGTGACGTCAGCTGTGGGTCCTCATGTGACGTCAGGAACAACACCATGCATTAGTCACCGCCCGCCGTTGCTTACCCGCCCTCGCTTACCTCCACGCCACGCGGCTGACAGGGAGGGCCCGCGTACGGCGAACCAGCCAACCAGACCTCGGGGTAACGCCCGCTTCACGTGGAGGTTGGACGGAAGCAGCGATTGCCATAAAAGCCCAAGGATATATATATAATATTATATATATATGGATATGGAATATATTCACGTCCAGGGTCGGAGGAGACGCGTGTCCGGATTCTACGTGGCTTCGTGGGCCCCGCCTCGGGTGTGGTGCTTTTTGTGAAGCGGCCGGCCATGGTGTTTGGCGTGGATTGGATGCTCACGCGGCTGGCCGGGCCCCCGCGGTCGAGGTCCCGATCCCGGCCGACGACGCCCACCGGCCCCTCGCCGCTGCTCACCCGCCGCATCCTCCTCTCATGCCGATCCGCAGTCCCCGCGCAGGCTCGTGAGCACCGGGTGAAGGTCTCGACGCCGGCGAGCTATATATAATATATATGTCGACCCGGAAGAAGCTCGCGACATCGGCGAAGTGCGGGGACACTGAAGGTGCTCTCTCGATCGAGGAAGCTGAGGGGGAGCATCGCCGGAGGATTACGACACCGACGACGGCGTCGTCGACTGTGGCCGCCCGAAAGACCAACTCCCAACTGGAGCATGCACAAGCACAAGCTGGCCGGCATCGTCTTCCATGGCCGCGCAACGCTGCACCAGGAGTCCAGCTGGACGCACCATAGCCAACTGGCCGGTACTTTCCTGCTGCACTGCATACACGTAAATAGTACGGAGTATCCCTTATTTGCTTAGATTATTCTGATATATTATATATATTCCCTCCCTATACAAAAGAATGCAATTATGAAAAACATACCGATCAAACTATTTCAACTTTGATCAAAATTATAGTAAATAATATTTTTATATCTAAAAATATTTTTTTATAAAAATATATTTTACAGCTAATTTAATGGTACTTATTTGTCTTCTAAGGCCAATCTCAATGGTAAGTTTTATTTTGTTGTTTCCAAAACTGTCATATCATATGAAATAAAATTAAACTTGAATGAAACTCTCTATTGAGAGCGCGAGTTTCATTGTAAAGTTTCATATGCATTAAATTTCATGACTCATAGAGAGTTGGTATTCGTGTCAAGAGAGTTTCATCTAGATTAAACTCATTTCTTCTCTCACTTATTAAATACACCGTCATGTCATCAACAATGTCTATGTGGCAACCTATTTAATGCAAATGAAACTCCTATTGAGATTGGCCTAAGTGTTACTATTTTTTTCATATAATTTAGTCAAAGTTTACGATGTTTGACTCCTCGGGATGTGAGAATTGCATTCTTTTGTAGACGGGAGAGTGTTATAATGAACCACCTCTAGTTTCTTATGTTTTCGTGGTTTTGTTTTGTTTCATGTTTTTTAGACGAAGGAAGTTTTAGACTTGTTTGACACAACAGTTTGGTTCTTGAGCAACATCTTAAGTGAAGTTGAGTTGTTTTGGAAAAGTTGTTGGGTAAAACAGTTTCACCAATTACTTCATGTATGGTTGAGAGAGAGAAATTAGGGTGTGAGCTAAGAAAAGCAACTTTTTTTTAGCTTCATCTCAACTTATCCCTTTGAGAGAAGAAATAAAAATAGCTTCATGTGTGATGTTGTTGTAAAAAAATATGTTCGGCAAAAAACCCAACTCACAATAGCCATGGGGGAGAGAGAGAGAGCCAGACATGGGAAACGCGATGGCGACCAGATCTATAGCCATTGAGGGTTCCTGGTGCGGGAGGACTTTGATGTGAGGGGAAGGATGTCGCTGGAGTGGGGGAGAAGGACGCCAAGGTGTAGAAAGGAGCCGTCGAGATGGGTGAAGGAGTAGAGGAAGTAGTTGTCGGGGTGGGAAGGAGGATGTCGTGGTAGGAGAGGTGAGGCGTCGGGGTGGGTGAGAGCGCCGCTGCCGCTGTCAGCATGTGCGGCGGGAAGGGCAAGAGGTGCACAAACCACGAGGCGTGAGCGCGTCGATGGGCAGTAGCAGATGCGCATTGTGGGAGAGAATGAGGCAGTGTGGGAATGAGCGAACATGACGAGAGGGTAAGACTATGGAGCGACGAGTTGCGGAGGACGCACGGTAGCCACTCGAATCATTATGTGTGTGTCCAGAAAACGACGCACGTTCGAGTCCCAACATAGTTTATCAAACACCTGGCACGGTCGATACATGAAGGTAAATGTTATTATTCATCGCCATAAATGCATAAACACTTACTACTTTTGATTGTTCAATATGGACTAGTATATAGTACTATATCTGATAGTGGCAGCCCCTTTCGACCAAAGTGTCCTATCGGGTTGGACGGGCCAGGCGATGTTGTCCTGTTTCTGTCATCTTCATATGGAGCTTGTTGGGCATACAATGGAGGAGGGGGTGTGGGGTAATTTGGCCCGTTGGGCATGGTTCTTTTTTGGCTATCCTCCTGCTCTGATGCTCTATTGGACGATGCAAGTCTTGGGCGGTGACCGATAAATTCTAGTTTTTGTTGTCTCTCCATGTTGCCATTGACACCTGTTGGTTCATTAGCACTGAAAAAGCAACCTCATCAGTCTGCCATATATTATTGGCATCATTGTTGATGACTGATGCTGAAGCAGCAAAAGCGCAAACTAATAGTGACACAACGACAGCTACCATTGCCATCCTTGATGGCATGTGGAATCTAGATTGTGATGCTAATTTTTTCATGTATTTATCCAAGGGGTGGTGGTGTAGTGGTGTAGGCAAATGTGTGCATCACCTACCCACCCATATATATACACAAAACCACTCTCATGACAAGAAGTAATGAATTAAAGTGGATCGGTGGTCACTCTTGACCTTCAACATGACTTGGTCCACTACTAACAATCTCCCAAACTCTTGCGGCAAGAAGGTGTAGCTTCATCTTGTGTGCCCAATCATTGTAGTTGATTCCATCAAAGGCGGGTGGGTTGCCTAGATTGACACTAGGCAATTGAATGACTTTGACCATTTGGCTATAGTCAAAATGCACTCTAGAGAACTCATTGTCTCTCTTGCCTTTCTCCTCATCTCCCTTCTTCTTGTCATCCTTGGGCGGCTGATTATCACCGCTTCCAGATGATTCGGCTTTGCTGTCTAAAGCTCGCCTCAAACTCTCTATCTCATCTTTCATCTTCTTCATTTCATCTTCATGCTTCTTTTCTTGATCTTCAATTACCTGAGCAGTAACCTTCTTCACAAGCTCATCAAACTGTTCTTGACTTAGGGTCAACATGATTCTCCCTTACGCGGTGAAGCGCTAACACAAGGGTTAGGCTCCGATACCAATTGAAAGGATCAAATTAGCCTAGAGGGGGGTGAATAGGTGATTTTTAACAATATGAAACATCACAAACTAGAAGATGTAGTTAGATAACAACCGGAGAGGCCGGTTTGTTTGGGTAGGTACTACCGGGTGTAAAACACCGGTACTACCGACACAAACAAACGGCACAACCGGGATCCTAAAAGGAACTACAAATCCAATGAATGTAACATGTGAATGTAATACAAGAATCTACCCCACTTCCCTAAGTATGATAGATAGCAAATCTACTCTCACCGAGCCTTGGTAGCTTCCCTTGATGTAGATCGAGCCTTCCCTACCTAAGAAGAAGATAGGGATAGGAAGAACACGAAGAACACAACAAAAAGTGTAATATAGAAAGTAGAGACAACAACAAGCACACGGGACACGCGATTTATCCCGAGGTTCGGCCAATCCACTAAGGAGTGCCTACGTCCTCGTTGTTGAGGTGACCACAAAGGTCGGAGTCTATTTCACCTCCTCGCCTCACTCAAGCAACCACAAAGGCTACGAGAGTTTCTTCACTAGAAATCTCAGGGGTAATACAAACACTTCGGGGAGCCCTCACAAGTGAATCAATACGGGCTACCACGAAGAACACCTAACCGGCTAGAGCTCAAAGAGCTCAAGAGTAAAAGACACAAATCAAGCCGGCTAGATGGAAACCAAGTGCTCAAGTCGTAGATCGAAGCTTCCCACTCTCTAATCTCACTTCCCTAACTCAAATCTTGCAAGAGTATGGATCTAGGAGCAAAGGGGGAGAGAGAGTGGAGGAGTCAATGCTTTGAGAGAGTTTGTCTCAAGTTAGGTCAGCAATAAGTGAGTGGAATGAGTGGGTGACCGTGAAAAGTGAAGAGAGGAAGCATTTATACTCCCTCAGTCCCGAGGCTGGTCGGTAGAACCGACCACCCAAGGTCGGTAGTACCGACCAGTTCACAACGGTCGCATAGATCCAGATCTGACCAAAAAGTCAACTACCGACCTCAGGTCGGTACCATCGCGGGCGGTAGTACCAGCCTTATGGCGGTACCACCGCCAGGCCAAATTGGCCGCGAACAGAGAGCTCCGTAGTTAGGGACTTGGTCACTCGGAAACTACCGACCAAGGTCGGTACCACCGAGAGTCGGTAGAACCGACATAATGGCGGTACCACCGCCAAGTCAAAAACGCTTCAGTCCAGAGAGCTCAGCAAACTTGGTTACTACCGGCCAGGGCTCGGTACCACCGAGGGCGGTAGTACCGACATAATGGCGGTACCACCGCCAGGCCAAAATCGATCCATCCAGAGACCTCTGAAAAACTTGACTTTCCACCGACCAGGGTCGGTACCACCGCGGGCGGTAGTACCGGCATAATGGCGGTACCACCGCCAGGTCATTTCGAGCGCTAACAGAGAGGTCTGTGAAACCAAGCTTACTACCGACCTGGGTCGGTACCACTGAGGGCGGTAGTACCGACATAATAGCGGTACTACCGCTAGGTCATTTTCGAACCAAAACAGAGAGGGTGTTTGAGCACTGCGCGGAGAAGCCGTGGTTGGTACTACCGACCACCCATGTTCGGTACCACCGACCATATAAAAAAATACCCTCTATGTGTTCGTGATTGTGCGGTGTCTCTCAAGCGAACTATAGTTAGTCGATTTGAGCACTTTTCTCCACATCTAACCAACCTACTTTGTGACCCTCTTCATAGTCCGGCTTACCTATAACTCAAGTTTAAAATGAAATTTTAAACCACTACTTGAGCTAGGCATTTTTATGTCCAAATGTATCCAACGTGCTTTGTTCACGAGATTTCAACGTTTCAAATCTTTCTTAGGACTAACATCTGCATGCATGCTCTTATAAACCGGTTAGTCCCTAATTTGATTGTCATTAATTAGCCAAAAACCCACATTGGGGGCGAATGCACTTTCAAACTCCCCCTTTTTGGTAATTGATGACAACCAACTTAGACTTACAATAAGGATAGAAAGAATTGAAGCTTTTGAATTCTAAAATTTAGTTCAAGCTCCCCCTTAGTGTATGCTTTGGATATGAATTTCAAACCTTGATTAAAAAACAAGGTTGCATACACAAGAACAAGAGCTCCCCCTAAATTTTGCAATCCGTGGGGTGCCTAAGTGTGTGAGACAACATATATATCAAATTGTGATGCATAAGCAATATGACATGGTGATCCACAAAACAATGAAATAAAGTAAAAGCAACAATCACCATGACAAGATCATACAAATAGAGGATGAACCATACATGAATATAACATTAAGCACAAATGTTTTACAACCTCATCATCACATCACAAAATTAAAAGTAGCATACCACACTTAGTTCTCAAAGTATAACCCTCTCTCACAGCTAGCTATTACATCAAGATAAAGCCTAACACTCCCCCTTTGGCATCAAGTACCAAAACGGGTAGGCCAAGATAAGCAAAGAACTAGTAATAGCCGCTAGAAGATCCACCATGATAAGGACCACCGAAGAGAGAGGAGTAAGCACTCTCACCAATATCACCACCTGGGAAGGACGACGGAGCAGAAGAATCCGGCGGAGGAGTAGAGTCACGGAAACCACCACTCCCAGCTGGATCGACGTCTGGACCAGCAAAGCCCATGTACGAGCCACCACCACCACCATGATATGATGTAGATCCGCCAGCAAAGGACGTACCCGCACCATAGTCAGGGTAGAAAGGAGGAGCCTAGTACTGTGGTGGAGCCTGAGGATAGAACTGAGGAGGCTCGAACAGCATGGAGCTGTAAAAGCCAGCCTCACCACCACCGGGGTGCTGGGGCTGCTGCTACTGATGCTGGTGGTGACCACTGTCATCATCATCATCATCATCATGGTGGGGCTGAGCGTCATACTCGGCAAAAGGATCTGGATGGGGTCGGGGCGGAGAATGCGGAGGGAGACCAAGGTGCTGACGCACCTCTTGGTGATGTCGCTCGTCGCGCTCGGCCCTGTAGCACATCCACTCGAAGATCTTCCCGAGAGCGGAGCGAAGACCGCCACTCCTACGCCTCTCACGACGCGGAGGAGGAGCGGTAGCAGGAGGTACATCCCCAGTAGCCTGCTCGGGGACATGTGCCTCACCAGGCGCTGCTGCTGCTGGAACCTCGTCGCCTACAACACCCTTGTCCTTGACGATCGATACAAACTTCCGAACACTGTAGTCCTTGACCGTCCGGTCATACTCAAAGGTAGTCCCCACAACATGCTCAATGATGTGCATAAGATATGGAGCATAGGGCAGGAGCCCGTGAGGGTCATTGTACACATCCGATATCTTTTGCCATAGAAGATGAGATATGCTAAAGCGTCCATCTGGTTGAGCAAACGGGACAAGGATCTTGGCAGCATCATCTCTTAAGTTATCTTGGTCTCCAAACTTAGGATCCAGAGTCAGGCGCATCAAATTGTTAAGCACAAAGTAGGCAGGCTTCAGGCCAGGGACCTTGAAGTTTGTCACTGCACCATCCATGTAGATACCTGAACTTTGCAGCTGAGCTGTGTACATCCCCCCACCATACATCTCTGACAAGCGGGGAGCATCCCTGTCGACATGGTCGAATCCCAACAACCGGGCGAAGGTGACGAAATTGCACCGGTAGTGGATCCCCTGGGTCATCCAGTGCAGCACCTGAGCCTCCTGATCAATGAACAAGGTGGCCCAAAACTGACAAATAATCTCCTGGTTGAAGCTGCGCTCACCAGAAATCAGCCCAAGAATCCTCCACTCCTCTAACCTCTGCACCAAAGCCTGAATCTCCTCTGAATCCTTGTCTGTCAAGGAGCAGATCACCAGCCGCTTATGCTCAAAGAGAGGGGGATGGTG
The DNA here is from genome assembly GCA_009763385.1 of Coix lacryma-jobi var. lacryma-jobi. Taxonomy (NCBI): domain Eukaryota; kingdom Viridiplantae; phylum Streptophyta; class Magnoliopsida; order Poales; family Poaceae; genus Coix; species Coix lacryma-jobi. The sequence continues at coordinate 6,302,025 of CM019823.1, read as the reverse complement.
TAACACCCCGGTGTTACGAACGGCTTTTAACAATAAAACGTGTTGTTATCAACTTGTTAATAACGATTTATGAATAAGTTAGTGTAACAAAGAAATAGTTACATAAGTATAAATTAATAATATAATTATTTTATATGTTATATATAAGTATATATATAAATAAAGTAATAAATAAAATAGTAAAAAAAAGAAAGAAATTGAAAAGAAAGGACGCACGCCACACACGACACCAGCACATGGCCGCTCAGGCCAGGCCAGGCGCCCTCGTCCTCTCTGTTTGCGATGTGATGCTTCGTCTAAGCGTTCCTTTTAAGCAGTGCATGTAAGTGTGAGAGAAAGAGCACGAGTGCCCACTGCCCAAGTGCCAGTGCATGCAGTGCGGGGTTGTACAGACGAGCAATCCTATCTTCTACAGCGCCGCACAGAGAGGCACGGAGCCAGCGTCCGCAAACAGCCAACGCCGCAAGCAGCCAGCGCCCCCGGCCCTCCTCGGCCCTGCACGCGCTTGGCCACATGCAGAGGTGCAGACAGCCGTCGTCCTTGCATGTGCATTGCCCAGCGCCTTCAAGTGTTTGCACTTAGATAGAGGCCGGAGGCCATGCCTCTCCTCTAACTCTCTCGCTCTTTGCCAGCTCTCTCTTCCGTGTTCGCTGTTGCTGCTGCTAGCTGATGCTGACGGCCATGGCCGAAGTCGTCGTCGCCGGAGTCCGCCACCGCCGCCGCTGGCTTTGGCCAAAACCGTCACAACCATGCCAACCATCACCATCTGCAAATCACAGCGGGCCACCATCTGGTCATCAGCCAGCTGTGCCCGGCCCTAGTCATGCCTGCTATAGCTGTCGTTGCTGACCACGACCGAGCCAGCCGGCGAGCGACGCCGACTCCCGTGCCAAAAATCCTAAATCGTGCTTCGTGAAGAGGCAGAAGAATGGTAAAAATGATTAGAGTCTCTTTGCTGTGTTTATAAATATATTATGACTCATGTGTTTACTTATATGTTCTTGATTGATGGATGTAAAGCCCAGAGTCCTAGGTGCAAACTTGTTATCTTTTTCGTTTCCTTTATCCATGCTTATAGCTGAAACTTCTAAAATGCTTAGTAAATCGTAGAAAAATCGTATGATGACAAATGTGGACTTTTTGGAATCCTTGTGAGTAGATCTACGCAGTGGTTATATATTATGATATGCTTTAGTGGAAAGTTTAATATGAGATACATGTAGATAAGTCTTGTGATGATGCTTTGCTTACAATATCTTGAATAAAGTATGAATAAGTTATTTTGCTGTTGGTTGAACCCTTAAAATGATATATATGTGTATGTCCATGTTAACTAAACAAAGGAGAGGTACATTTTGCATGAGTGTTGTTATGGCTGGCAGAGCAGTTCCTGTTGTGGAGTTAACTTCGAAATTAAAATGATGTTTTCTGTAAAAGTGATGAATACAAAAGTTGTATATAAATTTCATATCTTTCTTGTCCTAGAATTTTATGATTTTAGTCCAAGTAGTTTATGAGTTATAGATTTTACAAGTTCAGTGTCAAGTTTTACATGCTCTCGGTGCAGGTCTGAAATATCGAGTTGTTTGGTTAATATAACTTTAGAATCACCTACTGATGTTAATAAAAGAGTTTTATTACTTTTTCTAAGCTTTCCAAAATGTCCTATATTATATCTTTTGGTGACATAGAACTCCAGTTATGAGTGTTTGAAGTTGATTGTCAGAATCTGCCCAAGTCTGGACAGATTTGCTTCTTGGTATTGTTTGGCCTTACTATATGTTGAATCACTTTTAGATGATTATAATAAAGTTATAGACAACTTAATAAGCTTTCCAAAAAGTTAAGAATCATGGGTATTGAATGCCTAGAACTTCAGATATGCCTCTTTGAACTTCCAATCAGTTTTCTGTCCATTGTTTGTGCAGATCTGCTTGTCGACATATTTTGGTCTTGTTAACTAGTGAATTAGCACTGGATGATAATAGCAAAGTTGTAGATAATTTTATTAGCTTTCCAGAAAGTCTTGGATCACCTTATTTGGATACTTATATCTTCAGTTATGATTAAAACAAGTAACTGTTTTGTTGCTGTCCAGATTCTGAGTTTTACTTGTGTCACTTTGCTATACTTATGAGTTTGCTAGTATATCTTTTGTAGAGAATCGTGTGTGTATTCTTTATGTTCATACATATGCATTGCATCTCATTTAGGTACGTTAATACCGATCGTGAGAACCTGAAGGACGTTGTGTTTAGCCAAAAGCTGGCGCAATGATGATCGTTGGCACGAAGATGGATTACTAACTTTCTGAATGTTTTACCCAGGCAAGCCCCGGTGCATAACCTATATTTTTAAATATCTCTAAATGAATATATGTGTGTTGTGCAATTATGTTTTTCAGGAGTTATATGAAACCCACCTGCATATATATACATATCCCATGAGTCCTACTAGTACAGGTCGAGTAGCGCTATGCTTAGGATGAACGGTAGCGTGGGCGACCTGTCGTTGCTCACAAAGTAGGAGTTCTTCTTTAAATTGATGATGATGGAAAGAAATTGAGACCGGGCAGGGATGTGGTTTGGTTCTGGTGGGTGTGACGAGTTATGTCCCGCGACCACGGGCTTAGCTTCGGTTGCACTGTTTTCCCTATCTGTGTCGCTTAGGGACCGTTCGTTGTTGTGGGTGTGAGCTATGTCACAGATCCTCTTATCCCGAACACATACTTGCTTATGGGAGCGGGAAGGCTAGCTGACTCTTGCCTCGGTTTCCGGCTCTATGTGATCCGACCGTTAGTTTTTGGTAGGAGGAGGTCCTTGCACCACTCACGGCCGGGCCGGTGAGTGGGGGCTTGGAGTCCCGGTCCTGGATGCGGATACTGGACCCCTTGGCAGGAGTTAGCGAGTTGGTCTCGGTTGTGCCTTGGTGCAAACGGGGCGTGTGTTTTTGGGGTACCCAGCTGGGCTACATTGATTCGCGAATCGCCGTTATTTAAACGGTACCGGTATGGCAATCGCCCGACAGCGTAGTTTAACAACTGGAACTAAGGATGAAGAACTATACTGTATTGTTCACCACTTGTTTGAAAATAGAATAGGTGCTTCCATAGAAATAGGAGTAACAACTAATACGACTAGATAAAATGTTACAACCTTTTTCTTAAAAAAATGCTCTTTTGCAAATAAAGAAAACCAGAGCCATATGGTCTTTCATAATCCTTGTGAGTCGGGATCTATATTTCCCATTCGGGTAAGACTTGCGAGTACAATTGAGTACTCAGGGTTGATTCCCATTGTTGCAGGTAGCAGGTGAAGTTTGGAGCTAACTCTTGTGTGTGGATTCCTCCTGGTGGGCTCAGAGAGGATTTCCTTTTATCGCTGCGACCATAGTATTTATTTATAACATTCTGCAAAAGATTTTTACAAAGGAAAAGGTTTACATATGGTTATAACCTGTCTTTACGATAAATTCCTAGAATTATTATATCATTGCTTCCTTCTGTATTAATTTTGATCATATGTATAACTTCTGTTTAATCTAATAATGTTTAATTCTTGCTGCATATCAAACTATTGTAATACTTCTGATGATGTAATCTTGTAATAAAAGAAATGTTTTCGAGTTTGGATGCTTGGTCCTCAATTGTGATTCTGGAAGAAACGTGGATTTTCGAGTTCTCCCATTGGGTGTGCTCGACAGACTACCGGATTTGACTTGGTCTTAAGTACACTTAGTGTCAAATGGTTGACGAGTGTACTTGGGATTAAGTTAAATTGGGCGGTTCTGCCACAGATGGCCCTTAGCACAGAGACTCTTCCAGAGGACTGACACATAGTAATCCTGCTAGAACCTCGACCAAAACCTCCGATCAACTGAATCATCTCTGATAAAGAGGTATGGATTCTCCTCACGCTACCTTCTCATCAGATTTCCCTTCTTCCTGTCAGAGTAATCCATGGTGTTTCCAAGATGAGCGGGGGCAGTCATGATGGCTCCAGCTTCAGGGTGCACATGAAATGCACGGTTGATAAGCATCAACCCTGAAGTCAGAGGAGACGGCGGTCCAACGTGAGGATCGATGGAGCGAACCTCACGCTCAACACCAGCCGCCTGAGCCACACCATCCACAATGACGCTGTGCAGGCGCCCGGGCGGACCAGCGACAGGGGGCGGAGGAGGTGGAGGATCAGCATGCCCACTGCCATCGGCATGGCTGCTCCCATGTCCCCTGGCACTATCAACGCTGCGACGTCCCAAGTGGCCCCTGGACGAACGTCCACGGACCTGACGAGGGAGTTCCTCCATACTTCCACCAGTAGACCGAGCACGGCGCGCAGGATTGCACCGCTGTGGCCCACCGGGCTGCACATCACCTTGCTCAAAGGCAGCATACTCCTCATCATCGTCATCACTAGCGGTCCTTCGGTTATGCGACATCTAGAACAAGATAGCATAGACCGAAGTGAGATAAAGATGATAGAAAGATAACTTCAAAGGATGTAGCAAAGACGACGATCGTAATCGAGGAGAGAAACCCCTCGCTGCGCGCGGTCGGTACTACCGACCCCAGCGGGCGGTACTATCGACCGCACAGCAGCGTGCGGTTCCCCTCAATCCAATCACACAAATCGTCCATGAACTTGCAAACCAAACATCCTAGAAGCATCTACACACTAGATAGATCAATCCTACCAAAGGAATCGACCTAGAACAAAGTACATTTGGAGATCGGGCAAGAACACCCTAGTACCTTGCTACTCGTGTAGAAGAGGTCGAAATCCAATGAAGGAAGAAACTTCGAGCTTCAAGAACACCACCAAGACGATCTCCTTGCTCCCATGCATCTTTCCACTGGAGGGATTTGGATTTGGGTGGAGGAGGAGGGAGATCAGAGAGGAAGAAGACGCGGCGGCTTGCACGGTCACGGGCACGGGCGGCGGCGGCGCAAAGAGGAGGCGGCAACGGTGAAAAAGAGTTGACTGATTAGGGTTGAAAGGGATTTCACCGCAGCCTTTTATACCCGGGACCACACGGTCGGTACCACCGCCCATAAGGGTTGGTACTACCGACGTCGGTACTACCGACCCTATGGCGGTACCACCGACTGTGTAAAAACAGAGCAGACAGAGGGCTTTTCTAGGAGAACCTTGAGTGGTATACTACACATACTTCAAATATGTCCAGATTTCATACAAGCAGTACATAACTATGGACACAAGTGAAGCATGCAAAATAGATTTTGAAATCACACAATATTTTGTCAAAGCATTTATCTAGGTCTCTAGGTGAAAACAAATATCTGCAAGACATCAAGCCACGTTACGAGAATCAATAATATTTAGTTCACTCCTTAAAGCACAAAATCTTGACTCATCTAAAGGCTTTGTGAAGATATCGGCTAGTTGCTTTTCGGTGCTCACATGGCGTATTGCGATATCTCCTTTGGCTTCATGGTCTCTCAAGAAATGGTGTCGGATGTCTATGTGTTTTGTGCGAGAATGGTTTATGGGATTGTTTGCTAGCTTGATAGCACTCTCATTGTCACACAAAAGTGGAATTTTGGTTTCCTCACATCCGAAGTCTTTTAGTGTTTGCTTCATCCAAAGTAGTTGAGCACAACATGCGCCAGCCGCCACATACTCGGCTTCGGCGGTGGATAAGGCAACACTATTTTGTTTCCTTGAACTCCAAGACACCAAAGACCTTCCAATAAATTGGCAAGTCCCGGTAGTGCTCTTCCGATCTACTTTGCAACCGGCATAGTCCGAATCGGAATAGCCAAGTAGATCGAAAGTGGAGCCCTTGGGATACCACAAGCCAAGATTAGGAGTGTGCACTAAGTATCGAAAGATTCTCTTAACGGCCATAATATGACATTCTTTCGGATTAGCTTGAAACCTTGCACACATGCACACACTAAGCATGATATCGGGCCTAGATGCACAAAGGTAAAGTAATGAACCGATCATAGAGCGATATACCTTTTGGTCCACTGACTTACCATCCTCATTTAGATCAAGATGTCCATTGGTAGGCATGGGGGTCTTGATGGGTTTGGCCTTGTCCATCTCAAACTTCTTTAGCATGTCTCTTGTATACTTGGTTTGACTGATGAACGTGCCATCCTTGAGTTGCTTGATTTGGAATCCAAGAAAGTACTTCAACTCACCCATCATGGACATCTCAAACCTTTTGGTCATGATCCTACTAAATTCCTCACAAAAAGCCACATTAGTACTACCAAATATTATGTCATCGACATATATTTGGCACACAAATATATCATTATCAACTTTGCGAGTAAATAAAGTAGCACCGGCCCTTCCTATCTCAAAACCCTTTTTGAGTAGGAAGTCCTTAAGGCAATCATACCAAGCTCTAGGGGCTTGTTTGAGCCCATAGAGCGCCTTGTCGAGCTTGTAGACGTGGTTGGGAAACTTTGGATCTTCAAAACCCAGTGGTTGCTCAACATATACCAATTCGGAGAGGGGGCCGTTGAGGAATGCACTTTTCACGTCCATTTGGTATAGCTTGAAATCATGGTGAGTAGCAAAGACAAGTAATATGCGAATTGACTCAAGCCTAGCTACAGGTGCATAGGTTTCCCCAAAATCCAAACCTTCGATTTGAGTGAAACCTTGAGCCACCAAGCGTGCTTTGTTCCTTGTCACCACGCCATGCTCGTCTTGCTTGTTGTGGAAGACCCATTTGGTTCCTATCACGTTTTGCTTGGGCCTTTCCACCAAGGACCAGACTTCATTCCTGGTGAAGTTGTTCAGCTCTTCTTGCATAGCCATCACCCAGTCCGGATCATCAAGTGCTTCTTCCACCCTAAGAGGTTCCAAAGAGGAGACAAACAAGTAATGTTCACAAAAACTTGCTAAACGAGAGCGTGTCGTTACCCCACGCCGTATGCTCCCCAATATGTTGTCAACGGGATGATCCCGTTGAACTGTATGATGAACTCTTGGATGTGGCACAAGTGATCTCCTTTGGATGGGTCCATCTTCATCATCTTCATATGTGTTGATGTCCCCATCTTCTTGTCGGAACTCATGTTGAGCTTGTGTTTGATCATCAACTTGATGTATCACTTGAACATCACCCACACTACCACCATTCGGAGTTGCGGAAGCTTCATCATGCACATGTGGATGCACATGATGGATATGAGAATCTTGTGGAGTGTGTGATGGATCATCTTCATCATCTTGAATTTCAACGGGCCTCACATCACCGATTGCAAGCCTCTTGATAGCTTCGGATGGAGGCACGTCATTACCTGCAAGCTCATCATTGACTTGCTCCTTTTGGGAGCCGTCGGATTCATCAAAGGTCACGTCTACCGTTAACTCAATAGTGCTGGTGACATTATTGAATACACGGTAGCCATGTTCGTTAGTACCATAACCAAGTAGAAAACCTTCGTGTACATTAGGTGCAAACTTTGAGCTTTTGGCCCTCTTGTTAAGTATGAAACACTTGCAGCCAAAGACTCTAAAGTAGTGCACCTTCTGTTTGTTACCGGTTAAAAGCTCATATGGCGTCTTCCCTCTTAGCTTATGAAGGTAGAGGCGGTTGATTGCATGACACGCCGTATTCATCGCCTCCACCCAAAAGCCATGGGAAGTCTTGTACTCATCCAACATAGATCTTGCGGCTTCAACAAGAGTTCTATTCTTCCTTTCCACAACCCCATTTTGTTGTGGGGTATATGGAACGGAGAACTCATGCTTGATTCCTTCATCATCAAGATACTCTTCTATGTTGGTGTTCCTAAACTCGGTGCCGTTGTCACTTCTCACTTTCTTGATCTTGATATCAAACTCATTTTGTGCTCTTCTAGCAAACTTCTTGAAAATGCCTTGCGTTTCACTTTTATCTGCTAAAAAGAACACCCAAGTGAAGCGAGAATAGTCATCAACAATAACAAAACCGTATTTGTTACCACCGATGCTTTGGTAAGCAACGGGTCCGATGAGGTCCATATGCAATAGCTCCAATGGTCTTGTGGTCGACACGATGTTCTTGATTGGATGCTTTGCTCCAACTTGCTTTCCGGCTTGGCACGCACTGCAAATCCTATCTTTCTCAAAAGAAACATTGGTTAGTCCAAGGATGTGCCCTTCCCTTTGAAGTTGGGCCAAGTTCCTCATCCCAACATGAGCTAGTCGGCGGTGCCAAAGCCAACCCATGCTAGATTTTGCCATTAGACATGTTGTAGGTTCTACCTTACTAGTTGAGAAGTCAACTAAGTAAAGTTTTCCCTTCAACACGCCTTTGAATGCAATAGAGGAATCCCTTCTTCTAGAGACGGTCACACCCTTATCCGTAAAGAAACAATCGTAACCCATTTCACAAAGTTGAGAAACGGATAACAAGTTGTAACTCAACGAATGCACAAGTAATACATTAGATATGGAATTGTCAGTTGAGATAGCAATTTTACCCAAACCAAGCACCTCACCCTTTCCATTGTCACCAAACACAATGTTGTTGCATGAGTCATGGCTTGGTTGAAAGGAGGTGAACATCTCTTTTGCCCCGGTCATATGGTTGGTGCATCCACTATCCAACACCCAACTTGACCCACCGGAGGCATATTCCTACAAAACAAGTTTATGTTCTTGATTTAGGTACCCAAATGAGATTGGGTCCTAGGGGGTTAGTCACATAAGCTTTTGGTACCCAAACATTTCTCATAATTTCCCTCTTATTGAGGGCACCAACATACTTGACTACTATCTTGCCATCCTCCCCCCAACAACACAAGTAATCACATGTATAGCTTCTTGATATGGGCTTTTGTTGCTTGGGGGCCTCCACTTGCTTTTCCTTGTTGATCTTACCATTAGCAAGTGGAGCCTTGGGATTGGCAATCTTGTTGGCCTTGTTCATTAGGTCAAAGAGAGGAACCCTTTGTTAAAGTTAACAAAGGGTACCTCATTGACCATCTTTCTTCCATTGGCCTTACCACCATACCTATTGTACCCAATTCCATCCTTGATGGATGGGTGTCTTGCGGTCTTGAGGATATCTTTTGGTTGTTGCACCATACACTTGCAACCATTCCTCAAGATCATGTTCAACCTATGAATCTCCTTGTCTTTCTTTTCTAGCTCAACAAGGTTAGTTGCAGAAGCATTTATATCAAGTTTATAGCATCTTTTGCAACCATTACTAGTTGAGGCATTAGAGCCATCGAAATCCTTAGAAGAGGTTGAAGAGGCGCTATTCCAAAGAGTGTTGTAGCTTAGTTCAAGAGTTTGATATTTATCTTGAAAGCTTGTGAGGCTTTCTTGAACCAAGCCAACCTCATTCTTTAGGCTAGCAATTGAGTCATTGCTCGTGGAACACTCCTTAGCCAACTTCTTGTTAGAGTCATTGGCTAAAGATAATTCCACGGTCAATTTCTCAACCTTCAACTTCTCCTCGGCAAGAGAGGCTTCTAATGCAAGGTTCTTTTCTCTCTCTTGAGAGATCAAGTCTGTAACACCCCAGGTGTTTGACGCCAGTCGAGCAGACAGTTTACCACAGACATGTTCTATCAGGCGATGATTGAGAAATAATTTCTAAGTATTGTCAGTGACGACAGAGGTTTTGGAATCAACCTCGGAAACAAAGCCTCAGTTCTAATTATTCGGGAAATAATTAATGGAGTCGTTTAATAATGACCGCTAATTTATGAATATTCAAGAATAATTCTAAACATGGATTTTTCATGTGACCCACCTCCATTCCTATCTATAGTAACCGGTGGAAAAGTTTCGCGAAGTTTGGAATCAAAAAGTCACATGAAACGAGGAGTCACAGCTTTACCTATAATGGCTTATTAAGCGAAGGAGATCATTTGAGTTCTATTAAGTCTTGCAATTATGCCCAATCGACTCTATATGTACTCATGAACAAAAGTTATGAAAGATTCGTGTTGAGCAAATGTCAAGAAAATGCCTCAAATGGCCTAAACCTCTAAATTAAGGACATATCAACTTGCTGCTTTGACCAACATGAAAGTACAGCTTCTATCCATATTCTGAGATTTGACCTTTAGGCAAAGTTATAGATCATGACGTGTACAACAAACATTCTTAAAGGACCCAAGGCTGAATCCATCTGTAACCTTGTCAAATAGAGACTCAAAATTTGAATCTGCTGCTGTTTCCACCCTCGAAAATTTGGCTAAGTCTGAACTGCAGTGTTAATCACGTTGGCAAGCCGCGTTCTCCAAATTTTGTTAAACAACTCAAGTTCGTCCAAAAAAAAGAGTTGTAGGCAATCCTTCGGAGAAGAGCATACAAAAAGTTGCACTCAATTTGATGAAGTTTGGACTGAGATTTTTGGGTTTAATCACAGCAAGGTTGATCGTTATTAGTTCACTGACACTATCCACTTTGGAGCTAATTATCCGCTGCTTGGTAACTCTAATGGCCAAGATCCTTTAATCAAAGATGGAGGTCACAAAGAGTACAATAATCTTCGTTAAAGGCCCATGGCCTCGTTCGGCCCATAACAGCACCGAAACAGCCGTCCAAGACTGCAAGATGTTGCACGCCACGTGCTCGACGTTTTGCCGCATGGACGCCAGCGCTCCACATGCACGCAGCCGAGCTCCACGTGCCGACCCTCATCTGCCGCGCACCCTGCTCAATGTGGTGACGTCTCAAGCCCTGTTCTCCACTCCCAGACACTTCCTCCCTCGCCTCCTCGCTCCCCCTCTCTGCCTCGCTCTCCACCGCGCGGAACGCGCGCGAATGCGCCGCGCACCAGGCCACGACCGCCATGGACGCCCTGCCAAGCTCTTGCGCCCGCTGCTGCTCGCCCCTTCTGCCCAAGCTTGCTGCGCCATCTCCTCCGCCGCCTCGATGCGACTCCGACGCCCCCCCTTTCGGTCCCAACCGCCACAGGAAGGTCGTCGCCGGCGCCCGTCCGCCATTGCCGCGGAGGCACGCGGCCAGACCGTCTCGGGCTGCCTTCAGGGGCCAAGACGTCGCCAAGCTGGACCTCCCAGACCCGCGCAGCGACCCGCTCCGGGTTGCCGCTGCCCGCCGAGGCTCTGCCGGCCGGAGCCAGGCCGGCCGAGCGCCTTGCCTGCTTACGTGCGTGCGTACAGGCACAGGGAAGAAGGAGATGAGAAAATGCGAATAGGAATTTTCGCAGGGTTCCAGATGTGAATGCTAGACTCATATAAATAGTGTTTTACTGTGCATTTTAGTTTGTGAAATCTGCAGGGGTCTTGGTGCAAGGTTGTTTTCCTTTTCGTTTAATCTTTTTCAGAAAATGGCTAGATCTTTGGAAAAACATAACTAATTGTAGGAAAATCGTAAAATAGCAAATGAGAACTTTTTGAAAAGCTTTTGAGTAGATCTACATGCTGGTGCAATAATATGATAGCTTCCAGTAGAAAGTTTTTGCGTGAAAAATAGATCTTTGCTATCTAGGGTTTAATATGTTGCCACTGTTTGGTTGCTCCTTTTGATGTGAAATTTTTATGGTAGCTTCCTGACATGATATAGATACTCTGTGAATAATTTGGTAATTTTTGGTGCACCGGTTTTAGAGTTATTAAGTAATCTTGCTCTCAACCAATTAAATAGGTTTAATTATTAAATATGTCATGCATGTGTGTAAAAATAGAAAAGATGGTTCCATGATCTTGCTAATATGTTGTAGTAACTATTGCATATCTAATATGGTCATGTGTTCATATAAAATCTTAAGTTTCTTATTTAACCTACTCTCACATGGTTAATTATAAATAGAAACTAGTTTAACATATATTTGGCAAACTATGGCTTGCATGCATGTAACTTTCCAAGCTTTGCTCACATACTAATACTATGATTCATCTCTGAATGTTGGATCTATGATTCATGTATGCTTGACATCTCCTAAATATATATGTATAGGCCATATATATACTAGCAAAGGATAAATAGTGTTAATATGATCATGCATGTGTAGTTTGTGTTTTGTGCATGTTTTCATTAAGATAATAATGTTTGCTGTGAAAGTGTTGTATATGAAAGTTGTAGATAACATCTTAATCTTTCTTGTCACCAAATTTCATGACCATAGGCTTAATAGTTTAAGAGATATGGCTGTTGCAAATTGAATGTCAAGCTTTGCCTATATTCTGTCCAGACCTGAATGTTTGGCTTATTACACTTAGTTATGTTATGATTCATGCTTAGGTGCTTATAGAAGAGTTGTATTACTTTTCATAAGCTTTCTAAATTGTCTTAGATCATGTTTGTTGGAGTTCTATAACTCGAGTTATAGCTGTTTTAGTGTAGATGGGTAAATCTGTCCAAGTCTGGACAGAGGTGCCTAACTATACTAATTAGACCTTGTTAATTTATGAATCATCTTAAGATGATTATAGATGATTTTTAGACAACTTAATAACCTTTCTAAAAAGTCTAGGGGCAAGTTCACAGGTGCTATAGATCTTTAGTTATGGTTGTTTTAAGTTGATGTTGTTGATGTGTGGCTAGTTCTGTCCAAGTGTGGACAAAGCCGCACTAATCATGTTGTTTGACTTTGTTAATGATGGATTCACCTTGAGATAATAATAAGAAAGATTTAGATAACCTTGTAATATTTATATAATATCTAATTGGATGCTCATGTGATGTTTGTATCTTGAGTTATGCTTCTCTGAAGCTCTGTCAGTTCTGCTGTCCAACAGTTGGACAGAGCTACATAGTTATCTATTTTTGAGTTAGATAACCTTTGAATTAGCTCTTGTGGTAAATAACAAAGTTGTAGCTAATCTTGTTAGCTTTCCAGAAAGTCTTAGTGCACCTTATTTAGAGGTCTGTAGCATGAGTTGTGATTAAAAGAGTGGACTGCTGTCCTATCATTCAGATTTTGTGTTGTGCTCTATTACTTGTTTGTGTAATGTGATTAGAGGTGTGCTAAGTTATCCCGATTACTTATGTGAAACCATGACGAATACTTCATAATATTTAGTGTATGCATTTCATGATATTAAACTAATCAACCTGATATATTGTATGAATATGCTAGATAATGATGGTTGACTTGCTTAACTAAAGTAGAAGCTATATGTGCATACATGTGTTCCATTTGTGTGATGTAGTTTTAATTGATTGTTATAGTTAGCCTCTCTGAGTGCCTTATGACCCGTGTCACACCTTTCTTTAATAATAACCTGCTGGAGTGATCATGACATGTTGGGTGTTAGAGCTATGTCTTCTTTTATTTATCCTAATTGCTTATGTGAAGTAATTAGTAATATTTTTATTGTGCACCTTATGTTTGCTTCATGAGAGTTTCCCTGCATTCATACGCTTGCATTGCGCATCTCATTTAGGTAACGGTAGATACATCGTGAAGGATGTGAAGATAAGGTTAAACCCGAAGACGGTGTTTGGTGGATTATCCCGAAGATGCAGAGTTAAGCAAGTGCTGCAACGGAGATGCTCGCCAAGCGAGTATCACCTAACAAACACTAACCTAGTGTTGGTTCCCAGGCAAGCCCCAGAGCATATTAAGCCTCCTATCTTTTGCAAATTAAATTACTTGAGTCCTTTTATATTGTGATGCATTAGGTTAGGAGTTGGGATGAATCCTACTTGCTGCATTACCATTCCTTGGTTATTGATTAATATCTACCATGTTATCCTGTTATTTATTTATAACGTAGAATTGCTTAGTCTGCTTAATAAAAGTAGTAGTTAAGGATGTTTCCGTAATACCCCTGATGGGTAGTTACCGGATCACGGTTGGCTATATTTGCTATCGTGGAAAAGAACCGGAGTAGTAATGAAATACGGTCAACTGGAAGGCAAGGCACAAGTTTGGAAACTTGGGGCAGTCTGTCCGTTGGATCGTGTAGGTTTGTATCGATGTTGGCCCTCGTTCATTTTTTAACGCGCCCTTTTACTTAGGGATACGTCGGTGCCGTAATCATCGACCCCAAAGCCGGTTAGAAGCTGTTCGGGCCGGTCTCAACCCGTGTCGTGCCCTCTAGTATGGAAATTGCGATTTGCCGCGTGAGGCCATCGCCAGGTTCCAATTGGGCGGTCCGTGCTATGAGCCGTGACGATTACCACCACGAACAAGCATCGAGCGGTTACCCAATGCATGGACCCAACGGGGAAAGTGTGGGTTGGTATTAAAGGTCTTTCACCAGCTGGTTTGGAATTCGATTCGAGTCGCCGTCTCCCCCGGTTAGTGGGAAACTATGGCGAGCTTCACCACGATACAACTCCATGTGACATTGATGGTTCAACTAAAATATTGACAAAGCAAACCTGATATGGTATTATATTATTGTTTGCTAGATTCAAGTGAGTGCTCTAGTGCAGGTGCAAAAACCTAGAGTTTAAGGAATAGGGTAAAAGATGACTGCTCACATAATTAAATGGTGAACCCCTGTAACTTAAGCTCTTTTGCAAATAAAGTTAGCCAGCTCCACTATTTATATCAGCCTTGCATACTCCTTGGTGTCACTTTATTTTTGGTTTCCGACGGGTAAGTCTAGCTGAGTACATTCGAGTACTCAGGGTTTATCCCACCTTGTTGCAGGTGAAGGTTAGGTCTGCCGAAAGGTGATGGCCAGTGCCGGTGGACTCGGCAGTTCCATACTTCTTCTCTTTATGCTGTTGTTGGAGGATGTCACTCAAGCTAGCAAAGTATTTCAACTTATGTTATGGTATTCATTTCAAAGCTATGTTGTTTTAAAGTAAATCAACTTGTAATATTATTTGTAAACTCTATTATAATTTTATTTCCGCTGCAAAGCTCCGTGAACATGATTTGTATTTGTTTGACCATGCGATCTTGGCTGAGATATTGGAAAAGTTTGAAATCCATCTGGATTTCACGGACTACCGGGTTTATATGGGCTCAAGTGTGCTAATTCAGCTGCTTCGGCAGAGGTTTTCGCACTTGTGCTCTTATAAATTGGTCGGTTCTGTCACAAAGTCCCCTTGTAAAACAAGACTCTCATTCCGACTTTCCAACTTACTAAGCAATTTTAATATTTTTGGTCCACCTTTCTTACCAAACTTTCTTATGATACTTAGTTCAAATTCATCCATGTCATCATCACTAAATTCATCGCTAGAACAAGTAGGAGAGTTAGATGATACCTTCTCATTCTTAGCCATGAAGCAAGAATGAGTGAAGTCATCCTCGTCGTCGGAGAGGCTCTCGAACAAGCGTGATGAAGTTGTCGATGTAGCCATGTTGGAGAAGAGACTTGGAGAAGAGGTCTTATGTATGGCAATGTTGGCCGCTCCCTTCTCCTTCTCCTTGCTCTTGCTCTTCTCTTCATCACTTGAATCATCTTCCGAGAACCATTCTTCACCAAGATGAGCTTCACCACCTCTTCTTCTTCCTTGCTTCTTGTCATCACTCTTGTTATACATGTTCTTGTTCTTCTTTTGTGGACAATCGGCAATAAAATGATCATCCACACCACACTCATAGCAATTCCTCTTCTTTGACTTCTTGAAGTATCCACCTTTGCCCTTATTGTGCATCTTCTTTCTCATGAATCTTCTAAAGTTCTTCACGAGAAGGGCCAACTCATCATCGGAGTCTTCACTTCCTTCGCTTGAAGATTCATCTCGGGCCTTGCTTCTTTCTTCTTGATTAGCTTTGAGAGCTACCACCTTCTTGTGGCTTTCCTCTTGATCTTCTTCATCATCTAAGACTTCATGATGCTTTATTTTGGCAAGCATCTCATGAGGTCCCATGCTCTCATAGTTGGGTCTCTCCATGATGATTGATGCAAGATTCTTGTTCCTCTTTCTATATGCTCTCAATAGCTTTCTTCCAGCTGAGTAGTCATCCCACTTTGTGTCTCCGAGAGCTCTAATCTGATTTACCAATGTCATGAATCTATCAAACATTTGTCGAGTGGTCTCACTTTTCTTGATAGCAAAGTTCTCAATCTTTCCATGAAGAAGCTCTATGTTGCACTTCCTCACACTTGCATCACCCTCATATGATATCCTAAGGGTATCCCAAATCTTCTTGGCACTCTCCATTCCATGTACCTTATTGCTTTCTTTAGGCTTAAGGCATGATAGTATCAATGATGCGGCTTGAACATTTTGTTGAAACTCAATCACATCATTGTCGGTGAACTCTTGACCTTCAACATGACTTGGTCCACTACTAACAATCTCCCAAACTCTTGCGGCAAGAAGGTGTAGCTTCATCTTGTGTGCTCAATCATTGTAGTTGATTCCATCAAAGGCGGGTGGTTTGCCTAGATTGACACTAGGCAATTGAATGACTTTGCCCATTTGGCTATAGTCAAAATGCACTCTAGAGAACTCATTGTCTCTCTTGCCTTTCTCCTCATCTCCCTTCTTCTTGTCATCCTTGGGCGGCTGATTATCACCGCTTCCGGATGATTCAGCTTTGTTGTCTAAAGCTCGCCTCAAACTCTCTATCTCATCTTTCATCTTCTTCATTTCATCTTCATGCTTCTTTTCTTGATCTTCAATTACCTGAGCAGTAACCTTCTTCACAAGCTCATCAAGCTGTTCTTGACTTAGGGTCGACATTATTCTCCCTTACGCGGTGAAGCGCTAACACAAGGGTTAGGCTCCGATACCAATTCAAAGGATCAAATCAGCCTAGAGGGGGGTGAATAGGTGATTTTTAACAATCTGAAACTTCACAAACTAGAAGATGTAGTTAGATAACAACCGGAGAGGCCGGTTTGTTTGGGTAGGTACTACCGGGTGTAAAACACCGGTACTACCGACACAAACAAACGACACAACCGGGATCCTAAAAGGAACTACAAATCCAATGAATGTAACCTGTGAATGTAATACATGAATCTACCCCACTTCCCTAAGTATGATAGATAGTAAATCTACTCTCACCGAGCCTTGGTAGCTTCCATTGATGTAGATCGAGCCTTCCCAACCTAAGAAGAAGATAGGGATAGGAAGAACACGAAAAACACAACAACAAGTGTAATATAGAAAGCAGAGACAACAACAAGCACACGGGGCATGCGATTTATCCCGAGGTTCGGCCAATCCACTAAGGAGTGCCTACGTCCTCGTTGTTGAGGTGACCACAAAGGTCGGAGTCTATTTCACCTCCTCGCCTCACTCAAGCAACCACAAAGGCTACGAGAGTTTCTTCACTAGAAATCTCAGGGGTAATACAAACACTTCGGGGAGCCCTCACAAGTGAATCAATACGGGCTACCACGAAGAACACCTAACCGGCTAGAGCTCAAAGAGCTCAAGAGTAAAAGACACAAATCAAGACGGCTAGATGGAAACCAAGTGCTCAAGTCGTAGATCGAAGCTTCCCACTCTCTAATCTCACTTCCCTAGCTCAAATCTTGCAAGAGTATGGATCTAGGAGCAAAGGGGGAGAGAGAGGGGAGGAGTCAATGCTTGGAGAGAGTTTGTCTCAAATTAGGTCAGCAATAAGTGAGTGGAATGAGTGGGTGACCGTGAAAACTGAAGAGAGGAAGCATTTATACTCCCTCAGTCTCGAGGCTGGTCGGTAGAACCGACCACCCATGGTCGGTAGTACCGACCAGTTCACATCGGTCGCATAGATCCAGATCTGACCAAAAAGTCAACTACCGACCTCAGGTCGGTACCACCGCGGGCGGTAGTACCGGCCTTATGGCGGTACCACCGCCAGGCCAAATTGGCTGCGAACAGAGAGCTCCGCAGTTAGGGACTTGGTCACTCGGAAACTACCGACCAAGGTCGGTACCACCGAGAGTCGGTAGAACCGACATATTGGCGGTACCACCGCCAAGTCAAAAACGCTTCAGTCCAGAGAGCTCAGCAAACTTGGTTACTACCGGCCAGGGCTCGGTACCACCGAGGGCGGTAGTACCGACATAATGGCGGTACCACCGCCAGGCCAAAACCGATCCATCCAGAGACTTCTGAAAAACTTGACTTTCCACCGACCAGGGTCGGTACCACCGCGGGCGGTAGTACCAGCATAATGGCGGTACCACCGCCAGGTCATTTCGAGCGCTAACAGAGAGGTCTGTGAAACCAAGCTTACTACCGACCTGGGTCGGTACCACCGAGGGCGGTAGTACCGGCATAATAGCGGTACTACCGCTAGGTCATTTTCGAACCAAAACAGAGAGGGTGTTTGAGCACTGCGCGGAGATGCCGTGGTCGGTACTACCGACCAGCCATGGTCGGTACCACCGACCACATAAAAATACCCTGTATGTGTTCGTGATTGTGCGGTGTCTCTCAAGCGAACTATAGTTAGTCGATTTGAGCACTTTTCTCCACATCTAACCAACCTACTTTGTGACCCTCTTCATAGTCCGGCTTACCTATAACTCAAGTTTAAAATGAAATTTTAAACTACTACTTGAGCTAGGCATATTTATGTCCAAATGTATCCAACGTGCTTTGTTCACGAGATTTCAACGTTTCAAATCTTTCTTAGGACTAACATCTGCATGCATGCTCTTATAAACCGGTTAGTCCCTAATTTGATTGTCATTAATTAGTCAAAACCCACATTGGGGCCGAATGCACTTTCAGTATGGAGATTGCAAACCACCGAGAAGATGTAGACAATATTGACAAGGTGATTTTCTCCCAAGGTTCACTTGGTTGCCACCAAGCTACGTCCCCGTTGTGTCGACCGCACACCTTGGTAGTTCGGTGGCTAATAGGCACCACACCTAGCTCGACACTTGAGTGCCGCAAGAACTCACCCACAAGTGAGGTAACTCAATGACATGCTCAACTAGAGTTGCTCTTCGCGTCTCCCGCGGGGTGAGCACAACACCCCTCACAAAATCCTTCTTCGGAGCCACGCACAATCACCACGCGGGCTTCACAACGGAGTCCATAATCCACCAAGTCGTCTAGATGATGGCAATCACCAAGAGTAATAAGAAATCCCCAATCACAAAGATTACATACCTAGTGCCACCAAATGCAAATCCTCAAATACACACACTAGGCTCTCAATCCCTCACTCAAATTAGCACCAAGCTTGAGAGGGAGAGGAAGGGGAAGAGGTGGATCTTCACTCTCTCATCCACACCCACAAAGGGCACTCAATCTCTCCAAGAAATTTCAGCTCATAGCAATGGAGAGAAGGAGAGGGATGAACCCTAGCTCACCAAGAGCAAGAATGGGCAGAGAACTAAATAGGAAGAGGGCTGCACACCCCCAAATATCCTCTGCTCGCGCTCATGACCGTTGGGGCGCCTGGATCTCAGCTGAACCAGAATATCCGGGTAGGGCTGAGAAAATATTCAACCAAAGGCTCATTGTCCACACGCATTGAGCTGAGCTAATATTTACCGGAATATCTGGGTGGGGCCAAGAATTATTCCGAGCAACACCTCTCTCTTATAAGACGAAAACGGACCACTGAAAACGGACCACCAAAACGGACGTCCAAACATAATATCCGGCTAGGGCCGATTATTATTCCAGCTGGGGTGTCTATGTTAGAAGCAAACACTTCTCCATTTTCCATCTTTTAAACCCTTTTAAAAAGGCTAAATTTTCCAATCAAACTAAAACAAATTTAGCACCTAAGTTAGCTTTTCACAAAGAATTTTCTAGGGCTATCTCATCCATCTCACCACATCACTAAGCACAATGCATATGCAAATGAGACTCACACTTAGTGGCACTAGATAACCGCTGTGACTAAAAGATTTTCCCTCTTTATAGTACGGCTATCTATCCTAAACCCGGTCATAAACTTCTCTACACACCTATGACCGGTGAAATGAAATGCCCTATAAATATACCTTTGCCTTGTGCATTCCATTCCATATCCTTCGGTGTTGATGCAACACATGCACCAATTTATCATCAAATGATATGATCCACTTCATATCATCACATTGCTTCCATGGTCCATCAATCTTGACTTCACTTGCTCTTCACCATTGCTTCGATCCATCAACGCCAAGTCTTTGCTCAAGCCTCCCGACACTCGGTACCAACGGCTTCAAAGCCTCCAACTTGCCTTTCATGTTCGCAATCGGTCCATCAAGCCAAGTCTTGCCTTGATATTCACCACCTTATCCATATGACTCCATGTCATGTCTCATATGCAATAAGCTCCTTCATTGCACATTCACCTGTGAACTAATCTCCTGTGTATTTCACTTAAGCACAATTAGTTCACCTAGGTTGTCACTCAATTACCAAAACCAAACAAGGACCTTGATTCTAACTAGAGCTTATCTCAATTAGTTCATCTGTTTGGTTTTGGTAATTGAGTGACAACCTAGGTGAACTAATATGTGCTTATGTGAGATACACAAGAAATTAGTTCATAGGTGAATGTGCAATGAAGGAGCTTATTGCATATGAAACATGACATGGAGTCATTTGGCTAAGATGGTGAAGATCAAGGCAAGACTTGGCTTGATGGACCGATTGCGAAGGTGAAGGGCAAGTTGGAGGCTTTGAAGCCGTTGGTACCGAGTGTCAGGAGGCTTGAGCAAAGACTTGGTGCCAAAGGACCAAAGCAATGGTGAAGAGCAAGTGAGGTCAAGATCGATGGACCATGGAAGCCATGTGATGATATGAAGTGGATCATATCATTTGATCAAGATTGGTGCATGTGTTGCATCAACTTTGGAGGAGTTGAAATGGAATACGCAAGGCAAAGGTATATTTGTAGGGCATTTCATTTCACCGGTCTACGTTGAGTAGAGAAGTGCTTGACCGGGTTTAGGATAGATAGCTGTACTATAAAGAGGGGAAATCTTTTGGTTGCAACGGTTATCTAGTGCCACTAAGTGTGAGTTTGTTGTGCATATGCATTGCGCTTAGCGACATGGTGAGGTGCATGAGAAAGCCCTAAAAATCCTAGTGAAATTGCTAACTTTAGTGCCAAATTGATTTGGTAATTTGTGGGAAAGTTAGCACTTTGAAAAGGGTTTAAAAGGTTGAAAACGAAGGAGGAACCGCGTATGGACATCAAGGGGTCGCTCAGATATATTTGTCGCCCTAGTCGGATATTCCGACTATTTACAAACTCAACTCATTCACATAGACAGTGAGCTATTGCTCAGATATTTTTCTCGCCCTACCCATATATTCCGGTTCAGCGCAGATTCAGATGCTCCAACGGTCACGAGCGTGAGGAGGGGATATTTGAGGGGTTGTAGCCTTCTTCTTCCTGATTTTATTCCCCATTGTTGGCATTTGAAGTTAGGGTTCATCCCCTCCCTTTCTCTCTTCTCCTCTCTCCCATGGTTGTGTGCTAAAATTCCTATGAGAGAGTGAGTGCCCTTTATGGGTGTGGATGAGAGAGTGAAGATCCACCTCCTCCCCTTCCTCTCCCTCTCAAGCTTGATGCTAATTTGAGTGAGGGATTGAGAGCCTAGTGTGTGTGAATTTGAGGATTTGCATTTGGTGGCACTAGGTAATCTTTGTGATTGGGGATTTCTTATTACTCTTGGTGATTGCCATCACCTAGACGGCTTGGTGGATTGTGTCTCCGTTGTGAAGCCCACGTGGTGATTGTGTGTGGCCCCAGAGAAGGATTTGTGAGGGGTGTTGTGCTCGCCCCGCGGGGATCGCAAAGAGCAACTCTAGTTGAGCGAGACGTGAAGAGCGTCAAGTGGTATGGCCAGGTCAAGTGCTAGAGCTTGTGGTAAGCACTCCTTGTGGAAGAGTGTGACTAGTGTAGTCACCACTAGCAAGAGGACCGGCGGCAACCTTGAGCTTGTCTCAACGAGGACTAGCTTGGTGGCAACCAAGTGAACCTCGGGATAAAAATCACCGTGTCAACATTGTCTACATCTTCTCGGTGGTTTGCTATCTCCATTCACTAGCTTGTATTTACTTATTCATACTTGTGCTAGTGTTTAGTTGTTGCTCTTGTAGGTATCTAGCTTGTGTAGCTTAATAGTTGCTTTTGTAATTAGTTAGCTTGTGTAGCTTACTAGTTACCTTCTTGCTTGTGTAGCATAGAAGTAGCTCTCTTGCGTGACTAATTGGCTTGAGTAGCTTTGTTAGTATTTTTGCTTAGTTTGTGTAGCTAAGTAATTTGAGCTCTCTAATTTGGTTTGTGTAGCCTTGTTATTGAGCATTGCTAGTGGGCTTAGGCTTTGTGCGCTTTGCATCATTAGATTGATTAGGAGCTCTCGGTTTGCTTAAAGTGCTAGTTGCATAGGTTTGTGTGACCTTGCTTCTAGAATTGTTTAGGTGAGATCTTGCTAGCCTGGCACCTTATTTGCTTTGTTTAGGATCTTTGTAAGGTGCTTAAGAGTATAGGTAGAGGGGTGTAGTCTTGACTAGACCGATAGTCTTAATTCCGCATTTGTTTCGGTTAGCTGGTGCGATTAATTTTAGAAAGGACTATTCACCCCCCCCTCTAGTCCGCCATCTCGACCCTTCACCATGAAGTTGAACTCACATATGGTGAAATAGTTCAAGTCACATGCTCAAGGTATGCTTGCTTGAAGAGATGAGACAGGCACAATTAGTTGCAACCCCTATCAAGTGACATTGAGAAGAAATGACATATGAAGACATTGAAGACTCAAGTGGTTAATTGTTTATATTATCTTATTCTTGAGTATAGGTATGTCGTACTATCATGGGGGGTGCAACACAAATCATAGACAAGTCTCAAGTGCTCAAACTAACCAAACCTGAGTGCTAACATGAGAGAAAACACTTAGAACTGTATGTGCACTTGTTGACCTTGAGATTGTTCTCTGCAGGGTTGGATAGACCTTGAAACAAGCTTTCTAAAAAATCCAAGATAACTGAAAACAGAGTTCAGAGTAAAAATTTATGATCGTTTTCGTGAGGTGAGCTATGTTGTCTCAAGGAGGGTGGCAGTGTCACCCCTGTACAGTCACAACAGCTAGTTTTCGAATCCTAACGACCAGTTTGAGTGGGGTGAGTATATATACTCATCACATGCCCCCTAGGCTTGTTACTGATACTCCAGACATTGCAAAACCTTTCCAAAACCCTTGTGATCTCTTCTCAACCCTCTCTTTGTGAGATAAAACACTTAGTGTGTGGTTAAGTGTTGGGGCTATGTGATTAAGAGCTAGAGAGCATATTAGAGTGTTCCAAACCTTGAGCACTTGTCGAGCTTCGTCAATCTTCGTTGTGCATTCATTACACTTAGAGGTGCAGCCTCCTAGACGGCTAGGCGTCGTCCGACGAGCTCCCATGCTTGTGGTGAGCAGCAAGAAAGTTTGTAACCATCCTCTTGCAGCTAGTTAAATCGCCCCTCACATCGGAAAAGTTTGTAATCATCCTCTTGCAGCTAGTAAAATCACCACTCACTTTAAGAGTTCATTCTCTTGATTTGAGAACGAGAGAAATGGCAAGCCTTGGTGGAATGACGGCAAGCCAATCCTTGTATGGATACCTCAACAACATGGACATAGGCAAACATTAGTGGCGAGCTAAACCACGAGATAAATAACTGTGTCATGTGTGCTTCATCTTTATATTCCTGCAGTTCTTATTGTTAAGGTGTGATTCTAGGATTTGAGATCAATCTTCCTTCGACTAGGTTTCTGTGGTATACAGTCTTCGAGTTATATCTTATTTTTCTCTTGCAGGGTTAAGCTGCTCATAGTATCTAATTTCTACCTGCAAAGTTTCATTTGTCTGCTTATATTTTGAAGAGCGGCAGTGCCGTCCTGGTAGTGTGGCACTGTCGCCCTCTAGTCCGATTGAATCTAGAGTTGAAATTTTGCAGGATTGCCTCTGGATATCTTTATTCTTAAAGTTTGGACAGATTTGGATTTACGGCTGCAAGAAGACAGTGTCGTCCTTAGATTTAATTTCCGTTTAAGCTGAATTTCTATAGACCTATTCAAACCCCTCCTCTAGGCCTCCTAAGTGACATCAAGGTCCTTTCACTCGGCCCTCAGCCCAGAAAGGGAGAGAAGAAGAGAAGGCGTGAGCTGAGCTATCGGGCCGATTGTGCCAGAGAGAGAGGAAGGAGGCTCGAGTGATGTTTGCTCTTTTTCTTTTCTTTTTCTGTTTTCTTTTTTAAAATTCTTTTGAAATCAAATTTAGATCAGTTTGAAAGTCAAATAGTTTTTATAATCTTTGAGAAATATTTTTCTAGGTTTTGACAATAAAACTTGAGTTTATTTTTATAAAAATTTTATAAACTTTTTATTTATTTTTCAAATAGAGCAAAATTGATTCATTACTAAGTTGAATTTATTAAATTATTTCTTTTACTCAATAAAATCTGCAATGACATGAATGCAATATGAAATGAATAAATTTTATTTTTCTTCTCTAATTATTTAGTTATTCCTAATTTTGTTTCTAATTAATTTTCAATAAACTCTAAAAAATTTAAATCAGGGTATTACACCAGAGTCTGATCTTACATGGGTTTGTGGTGCTGCTGTGTATGGGCGGCGTAGGAGTTCGATGGTTTTTCTCGACCTGTGTGAGAAGGTTTTTTCCGTAAACACAAAATGCTCTAGAACTATTTTACCTTTGCAGATCGAGTTTCTATTTTATTAAAAAAGATAATTTTTTAGGATCCCGATCAAAAGAAAAAGAATAAGAACACAACTTATTTGAAGACAAACTATTGAGTATCATGATCTTGATTGCTTCCATAATCATTGCAAGTGCATTAAGAATCCGTTCACCCTCTATACAATCGTGTTGTGCACTACTTTATAATAATACAAACATACATGATCGGAGGGAAGTGCTTCCTTTTCCCACGAATATGTTACTAGCTCCATAACCTTCAAGTTGCAAGTCAGTCCGGTTTTGAAGCCTAAAGTATAAAATTAAACCTTCAAGTACAATTTACTATATTGCTGGTAGTCATGTTTATTATTTATTTAAAACAAATAAGATCAAATAACCCTCTATAGAGTACCAACAAATATTTAAGATTTTTAGAAGAAAAGTAAAACTAGTTTCATATTTTTTTAATTTATAATAAATTAATTATCAATTTTTAGTGATCAAACCCTTTTTATATAAAACAGAAAATCCATATGAAACCAGTCAAATGATAGATCAAATTTGTCGGGTTTCGATAACCGGAGAGTGTTCGTAACCCAGTTTTATAATTCAAGGATGAAAATCAGACTATTGTGCAACTCGAAGGTTGAGAAATATACTCTAACCTTATTATATTATGTATCCAAATGATCCAATAGCTAAAAGAAAAAAATGCATTGCACGGCCATACCTAGCAATAGTTCTTGAACTGTGTTGAAATTATAGCATTATTGACTCGATTTGTTGACGAGGGTATTTAGTCTAATCCCTCCTGTCATTAAAGTACCTTGCAAACACAAAATGATGAAAATATGCATCGAGATGCAGATGGGTGTATTGTACTTTAGATTGGTAGCTTTATTAGGAGGTGTTTAGGACTTGTTGACGCAAAACGTGACACCTCGCGTCAAGGCACACAGCAAGCCGAACGAGGCTGGCTTCAATCGGGTGCCTGGAGCGTACTGAATCCGGAGACGTGCCAGTCGGTTTGTCCTGAAAAACCAACAAGGGATAAAAGTATGAGAATACCTTGGAACATGCCGGGTGAGACCAGACAGTTCCATACGTACGGCTTTAAAAGCCAATCACGACGGCACACAGCTATAGAAGCTGTTTGTCGGAACGGATTTATAATGTCATTCGGCAAGTATAAAAGATAAAGCTTGTGATCATATTGAATGCCGAACGCATAAGTAACAAGAAGATAAAAAGGGCAATTTGTAAATACAAATCCATTCAGATGACATATGCATAGGCTAATCCAGCTAGTCTGCCGCACGTCTAGCCTTCATAAACCCGTCAGATGTAAATTCAAGCAAAGCTAATCCACCGCATGATACCACTTGCTATAAATCTACATCACTCCTTATAATTAGATTAATCCACCGCATGATACGATCTAATTATAAGAAGCTAAAAGCACACGTACATCTGGACAGACCTATAAAAACTCATTACTCGTGTAAGCTTAACCAGAATCGGCAAACTAGCCGAACTGGGGTCCATGAAGAAGAAAACATACAAGCCAAGCATGGTTAAACTGATCTAAAACCTGCATCTGTCGCACGACACTCAGCTCTATCAAAGCCTAAACATGATTGACATGCATGAACCCACGACATGTAACAATCTAGATTGAAAGTCAGTTCGACCATTATGATCTTATAATCAGCAAAGCACAAACAAAACTCGTGCGACAAGGCCGAACGAAGATCAATCTAGATTGGGCAAAAGGTGTTGTACGAATTAAATGAATAAAACATATAACACATGATAACTTGATGAATCTATTAGATCTGCCAAATCTAACAGAGCCGATAACTATTTTTACTCATGACTTAATCCGCCGCACGATACAAGGCATAAGCAAAAACTTCCTATCATAAGCTTAAATCCGTCGCACGATACTAAGCTTAACATACGAGACTACTTGCATCATATCTAAATCCACCGCATGATACTAGACATGATAGCAAGGTTGTCGATACTTACGGAGGTCGACGGATCGATGATTCCTCTCGAAGGACTCGACGACACGACTCAGGGACTCGAAGATAGCACGGGGCCGGTTTGTATTGATGTGGTTGTGAACAGTTTTACAATGGCCGAGGGTTTATATTTATACCCCGGGCGAAATACGAGTCTTGGAAGACTACGAACTACTCATGTCGTACAAAACTTGACTCTAAAGAAATATCTAAAAAGGAAATAAAAAGATACATGGACTCTAACTTCCTTTACGTAAAATCCCTTCTAATAACGTGTCTTGGCAAAACTCTGGTACGGGCATATCTTGCTGGTACGTATGTTGATGTCTTCCATATTTGCACATGAGACTTTGAATAAACATGGACAAATATCTTAATTGGTCGTGCAATCACTGTTGATATTGATACGTATATCTGTATATTTCCCGTGCACATTATAGCCCCTTGCTTGCTTCCGGGCACGATAATTCCAATGCAACAAGAGCTGGCCAGTTGACTTCCTTTCCTTGTATCTTGCATAGTTCATTGCCGAATAAAGCCTTCTGGACTGCTCTTTACGTTGTTCGTGAATTAAAGTCCGCCCTCATCTTTCTCAAAGAAAAATCATCAATGCTTTTCGTACGATAGCCCTGTATTTAAATATTAAACAATCATCCACACGCACATCCCCTAGCATGGCTCAAGACTCAATCGACAAGGGAATCGATCTGGTGTTTAGCTCACTTATGGTCGTTCAAAACATAATATCTACGAAATATTCTGTCATCAATATCATCAGCCAATCCCTCTTTGCTCGGATTGATCTTGCCAAATTCTGGTGTCAACAGGACTACTCTGCTCTCGCTTTAGTAAGCATGCACTTTTTCAACACGAAAGATGTATTGTTTCATGTTTATATCAAACACCCGACCGATACATGCAGGTAAATGTTATTCATTGCCATAAATAATGCATAAGCATTCATTATTTTGGCTCGCTGCTGATAGTGGCTGCTGCCCCTTTCGACCATGGTGCATGGTGTGGAGGGTCTATCGGGTTGGACAGGCTAGGGGATGTTATGCTTCTGTCACCTTCATATGGATGCCGAGGAGCAGACGATGATGGGACGAGGTGGTGTTCTGGGTCTGGCCCGCTCGGAACAGGCCTTTTTTGGCCGTCCCTGCCCTCCTGCTCTGATGCCCTATTGAACGATGCAAGTCTTGGTCGATGGCCGATAAATTCTAGTTTTTGTTGTCTCTCCATGTTGCCATTGACACCTGTTGGTTTATAATTAGCACTGACAAAAGCAACCTTATCAGTCTGCCACACGTTGGCATTGGCTGATGCTGAAGCAGCAAAAGCGCCAACTAATAGTGACGCAATGGTTACTACTGTTGTCATCCTTGATGGCATGTTGAATCTAGACTGTGATGCTATTTTTTCATGTATTTGTCGAAGGGGTGGTGGTGTAGTGGTGTAGGCAAATGTGTGCATCACCCACCCACCCATATATATATACACACAAAACCACACTCAAAATAGGAAGTAAGAAAATAAAGTAGATCAGTGGTCACTCTGCCCTGTTTTTAAGAAAGTTTTAATCAAGTTCCTAAAATGAAGTATGCTAATGAATCGTGTAAAAGAAGTATGCCCATAATCTATATCTATACCTAATAATCTATATCTATATCTATATCTATATCTATATCTATATCTATATCTATATCTATATCTATATATCTATATCTATATCTATCTATATCTATATACTTTTTTTAATTATATATTTATATATAATAATAAAGACGCAAAATTTCTGCCACTTTTAGATTTTGGTCCAACTTTTTATATGTCTATCATCTCTAATAATCCTTTTCCTGTTAGTATTTCCCCGTATCCATTTAGGTTTCTTTTTTCTTACCGATTTCAGTTACGACAACCATCTGGGTTCCTTCCGAAGTCCGAACAGTGCCTCCTCCAGCTGGTCCAATCCTTCCATGCCTTTGGTTAGCTTCCTATCCATTCTTTTTTTTCCCTTTTTTCTACTTTTTTTGTATCTTTATTTTTTGTTTTTAAATTTTCTAAAAACTAACTATATTTTTAGTATAAAAAATAAGACAAATAATAAATATATTGTAGGTCTTTTAAACGTTGATGCATGCTTATAGTAAACAAATATTTCTATAACTAAATTGTTAATATTAATTAGAAATAAATTATTTACTTCATGTCCGTTATTTTTTCTTTCCTTTTTTCTACTTTTTTGTATCTTTATTTTTTTGTTTTTTAATTAGAAATTTTGTCTCTTTATTATTAGGTATAGATTTTTTGTTTTTTAATTTTCTAAAAACTAACTATATTTTTAGTTTAAAAAATAAGACAAATAATAGTAAACAAATATTTCTATTACTAAATTGTTGATATTAATTAGAAATAAATTATTATAAATAATAAATATATTATAGGCCTTTTAAAACTTTGACTCTTGCTTATAGTAAATAAATATTTCTATTACTAAGTTGTTAGTATTAATTAGAAATATAATAATAATTATTATTATATAAATTAGCTTGTGATCTAGCTAATCAAACCGTATAAACTTAAATTTTAAAATTCTGTTATCTATTAAATTATCTACATAAACAATGAAACACTCGATAAGACACGATGACGATTAACTTTTTGATGACTTTAGTAAGATATTAAAAGTATATATTTTATATTTCTTCAAAAGAAACGACTGATATCTAATTCTAATAAAAAATAAAATATATTTAATATATTGCCATCTTGTCATCATTGTTTCTATTAACGAGCACGTACTTTTATAGTTGCTGCAACAATATTCTCACAGTATCAAAAGTAGCACCTATATAAAATAAAACCATCACGGTCGTTGCAGCTATGTAATAAGCTGTAGCGAATAATGAAACATTTTAAAGTTTTTTTTCTCCTGTGGGCAAAATTTCTGCCAACATTAGATTTTCGTCCAACCTAATATTGAAGTAGCTCGGCTTAGCTCCGAAAAATTTCCATATCTGATTTCCTCCGTCAACAGAATGTTTGACAATGAGTTTGAAACAGAAACATGCGGAGGTCTTAGACTCCTTTCAAGTTCCAACAATCCGCACGGGCAACGCAAGCACACATGGTATGTATAAATCGAGATCACCACGGATCCGATCAAGACAAAAATCAAGGCACCATCGAGGAAACTATGGATGAATTTGAGACTAAACAACTCTAACTAGCCACGGCGGCGAGGTTGTTGTGGAGATAGGAGGTGATTCGACCGTGGTTAGGGGTTGTTACAGAGAGCACTACAGACATATATTATCGAGATAAAAATCAAGGATTCGAGGTCATCAATAAGAAAATCAAGAGACCAAATAAGCACCGAATCGAAGCAACCAAGATAAAATTAAGACTAAATTGAGGACAAACAACTTAGAGCTACCAAACTAGCGAAGTAGCTCTGCAGATGTTGGACCGTAGGGGATTTTGAAGCTCACATATCACATTGTCCATGGATGAAAAAAAAACAAACACATGCAAAATTTCAACAATCAACAATAGTGTTCTTTATTAGTTCTTTAAATTTAGAGTAACTGAAGATGTGGTGGCTAGCAGATTGTAGTGGTTCGTCAATGAGAGAGACAACCAAGGTCTTCGCAACAATTGCTTTGCTCACGCAAGCAAAGTCATGTGTTTACTACATATCGGTCCAAGGACCACACGGACTCCTCCAGTTGCGGCTCTTTGTGGTCATCTCTGATAGCTTTTGCTTCGGCTAAAGGGAGGAGTCCATAAAGACCAGCTAGGCTCCCCCAGTTGGTGTTGTTCACGACCTTCTTTGATAACTCTTGCTTCCATTAAAGAGGAGGAGAGGAACTCCTCGTAGAGATTGAGAGTTGGGTAGGATCGGGGCAACTGAATTTCCGAGCCACAAATTATTAGGTTACAGATCTATATCCCGTTGCAACACACGGGCATTTGTGCTAGTTATTGATGAAATGCTAAAATTAAACAAAATATACAGTGAGGCAATACTAATGAATCGTCCAAAATATCGAAGTATACCAATATTGAGCAATCTACTTAACATCTGCACTAGAATCTTTTATGGTGAGAATATATTAAATTCTCCTGGTTTTGTGCCAGTTTTCAAGAATGGCTAAATAATACTGTAGAATGCAAATTCCAAGGCACTATTTGAAAAATGACTATAGTTTTCATGCTATATAAGGGGCACCCTAAAAAAAATCCTCTTCAATGTCTGTATTAATAAAGCACATACAAAATTAAGTCAATTTTATAGGTAAACACAGATCTTTTGGGGGAAATTCCGCATAATAAAGTGTTGCCATTGTCGCGCGAGTACTACATTCTACTTTTAAATAAATCTTTGGGCCTGTATATAGGTGATACTGGGCGGGCAAAGTCGAAGCTTTGGGCTGGCCCCTCACCCGTGATGGACCGAAGTAAAGCGCTCCAGGAGAGGCCGGCCTGTCCATGACGGAGCTTTGGTCTGGCCCAAAAGACGCGCACAAAAGAAAAATGGGCCTCCTTTTGCCTGTCTACAAATTCGAGCACTACGTGGAGCACCACCCCCTTCGAATAAAACTAGGAAACGCCGAAAAATGTACTGACTTTCTGCAAATTTTCTTTAAAAACTGTGTTCCAAACATGTCAATGGTCTCACGTCAGTCAATGAAAAAAGAAGCATGTCCATTTTCCCATCACCCCGCGAGGATTAGCGAGAGCAGCTGGCCCGTCCCTGTGGACTACAATTACGAATCTTACTATCCAATTAGCGAGAGTAGTAGTTACCTAATCACCAAACCAGTACAGGCGCATGCAGCAGTCGAAGCAAGAGCAACTCAGGGTGATCTAAGCAGCATCGCGCTTTCGGTTGAGCTCCCCTCACCCCTCAGCATCAGTCAGCATGTCCTCCTCACTCCTCTCTCTCTCTCTGATCTGTTGCAAAGACCTACTAATCCTTTCGTGACACTAAAATATATACTACTCCCTCCATCCCAAATTATAAGACGTTCTAAGAATCTTGGAGAGTCAAACTTTTTCAACTTTGACCAAATTTATATAAAAATATAATAATATTTATGATACCAACTAAGCGCAATTAGATTCTTTATTGGTTATATTTTCATAATATACATATTTGATGTTATAAATCTTTATATTTTTCTCTATAATTTTGGTCAAAGTTGAAAAACTTTGACTCTCCAAAATTCTTGGAATGCATTATAATTTGGGATGGAGGGAGTAGTATATTGTTACTACTTGTTCAGACGTCCCGATCTGACGCTTTGGAAACTCGCGAGGCCGTACGGCATGCGCTCGTCTTTATGGATTGCTCTGGGCGTCCTAGTTTATCCTTGTTCTTGGCAAGGACACTCGGGCGCGGTCAGAGAGAAGCCACCAGCTCTATGAATTCTGAACCCTCGTCCAATTTCTGAATCTCCATTATTCCTGATCTGCGTCTAATTAATTAATCAATTATTAAATGGCGACGAAATGTTAGGTTCAGTTTTGGTCCTAGAGGTGGTTTACTTTTGGAGTCATCAAGATGTGTGTGGTCATGCAGCATGTGTAACCAAACCATTTTGATTCGTGTTAGTACGATGACGTTTAGTATATGGAACAGTTTGCCAGCAGACTTGCGGAGACGACAGTCAGTACCGGTGCTGAAACTGAAAGAAAACTACAGTTCAACCCCCCTGGAGCTTGTCCTTCAGAGTGAAAAGTACAGTTATTATAGACATTTCTCTGTAAACTTAGCCAAACTTGATAGTTTGAATTTTGACAAGGACTAGAATGACAGTATTTTTGGTATATGGGGATTGGGCTAAACTTCTCGGCAGAGACAGCGCAAAGATAATTGATTCTTATTAGCTTGGAGGTAACATATAATACTTACATTATATTTGCAGCAGGAGCATGTGATGAGCTAGTCTTCTCCTAAACTTGGCTATAATATATTTATCGAAACAAAAAAAAAGGAACAGAGAGAGACAGAGAGAATCCATTGCAGTTGAAATAAACTTTACTACTACTACTAGTACTACAAAACTGCAATGTATTATTTTAGTTAGCAACACGAGCTGCACTATATGCTACGTACGGGATACCCATGGTCTGATCGAGGACAAGGCAGAACACTGTGTTTCCGTTGGAAACGCGAATATATAGATACAGGCCCTGTTTGGATGCTACGACTAGAGCTAGTTTGAGCTATTTGGAGCTCAACTAGTCCTAAAGTATCCAAACATGAGGGCTAGTTTGAGCTAGTTGCATCTAACCCATAAAAAAACTATCCCCACCAAAAGGTGATTATTTGGGCTAGTTTTAGTTGGGACCACTATAAAAGTGATTTCTCTCTCTTCCTTCATCCTACCAAATGATTGAAAAAGTATATTTATTGTCAATCTAACTCTTTTATCCAAACACCACAAGAGCTAGAGTTAGTTCAGGGTTAGTTTAGAGTTAGAAAATAGCTCTAGCTCGAGTTAGAGAGATCCGAACAGGGCCACAGTCGCTATACTGGCCATGTTTGGATACTCTAGCACAGCTAAATGTTAGAGTTATTTTCTAGATTACAAGTAACTCTAAACTAACTCTAGCCAAAAAGATGTTTGGATAGAAGAGTTAGATTGACAATAAATATACTTTCCCAATTATTTGGTGGGGTGGAGGTAGAGAGAAAAATTACTTTTCTAGTGGTCCCAACTACAACTAGCCCAAATAATCACCTCTTGGGCCCTGTTTGGATTCTTTAGCTATGCTAGAGGTTAGAGCTTATAATTAGCCCTAAACTAACTTTAGCCAAAGAGGTGTTTGGATACAAGGGTTAGATTGACAATAAATATACTTTTCTAATCATTTAGTTGGGGTAGAGGTAGAGAGAGAAATTACTTTTCCAGTGGTCCCAATCAGAAATAGCTCAAATAATCACTTCTTGGTGGGGATAGTTTTTTTAGGGTGGGCTAGATGCAAATAGCTCAAACTAACCCTCTTTTTTTTGATACTTTAGGGTTAGTTGAGCTCTAAATAGCTCAAACTAGCTCTAGCCCTTCGATCGAAACAGGCATGCCATGTGTGGTACTCCGTATGTATGATTCAGGAGTTGGTTAGTCAAGTGGGCATTCAGTAGTAGCGATACTATCAAATCAGGGGTGATGTCACATCACACCGCGATGATTTGGCTAACTAAACTAGCTACGTGTTTTTAGGTAGTAGACAGTTACATCCTCGGTCTGAACGAGAACTAACAAAGACCGCACATGGCACGCTGCACGCCCCGGCGGCTAGCTCGATCGCGTCTCGGCACTGCTCCGCTCGTTTGATCAGACGATAGATGCATGCATGCATCCGGCTGAGATTTTTCCGATCGGGACCATGCATGCCCACTGAAGATCGATGCTACAGTTTCACCTCCAACATCTCTTGCCGACGCTCTTTTGGCACAACACATGGCGACACAGAGGTACGCAGCCAAGTAATCCCTCCGTTCCTAAATGTCTATCCTTTGGGCTTCCCAAGAAACAACTTTGACTAAATACTCCCTCCGTATCACAATTAGAGTTCGTTTTGGAAAAACTTTCGGTCAAACATTGGGAACATAAATCATGAATAACTTTTAAATTATTGAATTTAGAAATGTAAAAATCATATAAATAAATTTATCTTGAAAAGTACTTTCATAAAAGTATATATATATATCACTTTATAACAAATATTTTTAAAAAAATAAGTGGTCAAAGTTATGCTTTGGAGACCGTGTCGCTGTCTAAAACGAACTCTAATTGTGATACGGAGGGAGTATATATTAAAAAATATTAATATGTTTGATACATACTCCCTCCGTCCGTCAGAGACTGTCGTTTTAGCACATCTTTTGACTGTCCAGGTTCATCATGAAGGTCAGGCACCAGGACACGCTAGCGTCCATGTTCAAGCAACGCACTCTGTACCTCATTCAATGCTAGAACGTCAGTCTTTGGCGGACAGAGGGATTAATTAGTATCGTTGGATAGATACTTGAATCTAGTTTTTTAACAAAATTATTTGGAGATACAAATGTTGCACACATTTGCTACAAATTGAGTTAAACTTATGGCACGCACATCAACGGCGACGGTTAATTAGGGACGGAGGGAGTAGGTAACAACTGTTGCAACAACTTGCAAGCCGTGGACGTTTTTGACATGTGAAATTTGATCGACTCAGCACAAGGGATCAGATGAGCAGGA
This sequence comes from Coix lacryma-jobi var. lacryma-jobi, assembly GCA_009763385.1. NCBI lineage: Eukaryota > Viridiplantae > Streptophyta > Magnoliopsida > Poales > Poaceae > Coix > Coix lacryma-jobi. Next base: position 6,267,294 of record CM019823.1, on the reverse strand, counting down.
CCAGGCCAGAGAGCCCAGAGGAGGAAGGACACGAGTGGTACGCCCGTCGCCTTCTCTCCTAGTCCTAGGTCGCGCTTGCCTGAGCGAGGCAGAGCTGATGTACTACTACTAGCTACTAGAACATGCATGCAACTGGAAGGGCCGCCATGTGCCGACTGTCTGCCCGTATGAGCGACGTACGCGTGCGTATGCTGACTGTCCCCTCCCCTGCTCAAGCAGGCAATGCGGGTCTTGCCTGTTGGCACGACCAGATCGGCTACAAGGCCAATCTCAGTAGAGATTTTATCTCCCAGTTTCCAATGCAGCTAGATTTTGGAAACAGTGCATAAGAGTTTTATGGGGATGAAACTATCTCTACTCCCATAAAAAACTCTGGTCATCTCTCTTCATTAATATAGCGTCATGTCAGCGTATTAAATGTCCATCAAACTCTGCGAAACTCCCGCTGACACCGGTGTAATGGATGGATAGATAGCATGAGCGAGCCTGGTACTGGGCAGCGACCGTTCGGCTCCTCTGGTCGCCCGTACGCTTGAGCATTTCGAGGAGTGCTGTGCATGCAGACGCAGTGGTCCTTGCGATGCGATGCACAGAGCAGATCGCTGAAAACCCATGTGGCCTCAAGACTCGATCAGAGATTCATCAGAGTGACACTAGATACCAGAGCTGCCATTGGCCCGTTGCCAAGCCAATTACCGCGACGAAAATGGAAGAGCAGCAGACCGAGCAAGGCCGGCCACTCGGTTGCCTTTGCCATGCCGTGCCGATGCCGCGAAGAAGACAAGCCGCATCCCGGAACAGGCCCCCGGAGCGCGACCGCAGGCGTAGTAGCTTTTGGTGACGTGATCGCGCTGGAAACACACGCAAGTGCTGATGCTAGGCGCAAGGGGACAGCGGCACAAGACAAGGGCAACCGGACAGGGGGATTACAGTGGACGCCGGAGGGAAGCATGACGTGCCTGTGTTTAGCAGCAAACAGTTCGTGCACAAACGGACGCCAATGCTAATGCCGCTCATTTGCAGGCAGCTAGTGTCAAGCGCCAGCCAACCGAGAACCACCCAAACCAACTTGCCAAATTGACCACTGCCTTTGGCTGCAATGACACTTTTTTCTTTGACACGTAAGGAAGCCCCTACTGTGTTTTATTGCACAATAAAAAGGGTTTTGGAGTACAAAATCACGAAAAGAAAAGGTTACAAGAAAGACAAGAAGAACTACACATTTGTTCGCTTAAGTTACAAGTGGATTCTAGTGATTTACATGGCTGATTTTTTTCGTGAGAGTTCATAGCTGATTTGTATGGATTAAAGCCAGCAGAGTAGCTTAAGCGAACTGAGCCTATAAGCTTCGAGCCATGATTCCATTGTAGGACGATATTATTTTTACTGAGGTCTTGTTTAGTTCCCATTCAAAAACTTTACGTTCTGTCATATCGGATCTTATGACACATGTATTGAGTACTAAATATAAATTAAAAATAACTAATTATACAGTTTGCATGTAATTTACGAGATGAATCTTTTAAACCTAATTAGTCTATGATTTGACACTAAAATGCTACGGTAACACATGTGCTAATGATGAATTGAATAGGCTTAAAAATTTGTCTCGTGATTTATGGACGGATTCTGTAATTTATTTTCTTGTTAGTATCTGAACACCTCATGCAACACCCTATATAACATCCGATGTCGTATCCAAAAAATTTATGGCTCGAAACTATGCCTTGTTTAGATACAGGACGACGAAAAGTTTTTAGGATGTCACATCGGATATTGTGATACTAATTTCAAGTATTAAGATAGAGTATAAACAAAACTAATTACATAGACAGAGAGTAATTCGCAAGACATTTTTTTAAGAATAATTAATCTATAATTGGCAAACGTTTATTGTAGCACCAAATTATCAAAACATAGATTAATTAGGCTAAAAAATTCATCTCGCAAATTACTCACGATCTGTGTAATTAGTTATTTTTTAGTTTATATTTAATACTCCATATATGTGTCCAAATATCCATATGTCAAGGCAAAAACTGTTAGGGTGAGAACTAGACAAAGCCGAGATAGGGCATGCTACTAGTATAATTGAAAGGATCAAATCAGCCTAGAGGGGGGTGAATAGGTGATTTTTAACAATCTGAAACTTCACAGACTAGAAGATGTAGTTAGATAACAACCGGAGAGGCCGGTTTGTTTGGGTAGGTACTACCGGGTGTAAAACACCGGTACTACCAACACAAACAAACGGCACAACCGGGATCCTAAAAGGAACTACAAATCCAAAGTATGTAAGCTATGAAGGTAATACAAGAATCTACCCCACTTCCCTAAGTACGATAGATAGCAAATCTACTCTCACCAAGCCTTGGTTGCTTCCCTTGATGTAGATCGAGCCTTCCCAACCTAATAAGAAGATAAGGATAGGAAGAACACGAAGAACACAACAACAAGCGTAATATAGAAAGTAGAGACAACAACAAGCACACGAGACAAGCGATTTATCCCGAGGTTCGGCCAACCCACTAAGAAGTGCATACGTCCTCGTTGTTGAGGTGACCACAAAGGTCGGAGTCTATTTCACCTCCTCGCCTCACTCAAGCAACTACAAAGGCTACTCGAGTTTCTCCACTAGAAATCACAGGGGTAATACAAACACTTCGGGGAGCCCTCACAAGTGAATCAATACGGGCTACCACGAAGAACACCTAACCGGCTAGAGCTCAAAGAGCTCAAGAGTAAAAGACACAAATCAAGCCGGCTAGATGGAAACCAAGTGCTCAAGTCGTAGATCGAAGCTTCCCACTCTCTAATCTCACTTTCCTAGCTCAAATCTTGCAAGAGAATGGATCTAGGAGCAAAGGGGGAGAGAGAGTGGAGGAGTCAATGCTTTGAGAGAGTTTGTCTCAAGTTAGGTCAGCAATAAGTGAGTGGAATGAGTGGGTGACCGTGAAAAGTGAAGAGAGGAAGCATTTATACTTCCTCAGTCCCGAGGCTGGTCGGTAGTACCGACCACCCATGGTCGGTAGTACCGACCAGTTCACAACGGTCGCATAGATCCAGATCTGACTAAAAAGTCAACTACCGACCTCAGGTCGGTACCACTGCGGGCGGTAGTACCGGCCTTATGGCGGTACTACCGCCAGGCCAAATTGGTCGCGAACAGAGAGCTCCGCAGTTAGGAACTTGGTCCCTCGGAAACTACCGACCAAGGTCGGTACCACCGAGGGTCGGTAGTACCGACATAATGGCGGTACCACCGCCAAGTCAAAAGCGCGTCAGTCCAGAGAGCTCAGCAAACTTGGTTACTACCGGCCAGGGCTCGGTACCACCGAGGGCGGTAGTACCGACATAATGGCGGTACCACCGCCAGGCCAAAAATGATTCATCCAGAGACCTCTGTAAAACTTGACTTGCTACCGACCAGGGTCGGTACCACCGGGGGCGGTAGTACCGACATAATGGCGGTACCACCGCCAGGTCTTTTCGAGCGCGAATAGAGAGGTCTGAAAAACCAAGCTTACTACCGACCTGGGTCGGTACCACCGAGGGCGGTAGTACCGACATAATAGCGGTACTACCGCTAGGTCATTTTCGAACCAAAACAGAGAGGGTGTTTGAGCACTGCGCGGAGAAGCCGTGGTCGGTACTACCGACCACCCATGGTCGGTACCACCGACCATATAAAAAAATACCCTCTATGTGTTCGTGATTGTGCGGTGTTTCTCAAGCAAACTATAGTTAGTCGATTTGAGCACTTTTCTCCACACCTAGCCAACCTACTTTGCGACCCTCTTCATAGTCCGGCTTACCTATAACTCAAGTTTAAGATTGAAATTTTAAACTACTACTTGAGCTAGGCATCTTTATGTCCAAATGTATCCAACGTGCTTTGTTCACGAGATTTCAACGTTTCAAATCTTTCTTAGGACTAACACCTGCATACATGCTTTTATAAACCGGTTAGTCCCTAATTTGATTGTCATTAATTAACCAAAACCCATATTGGGGGCGAATGCACTTTCAATAATACCACCTCCACAAAAAGAATACCACCTCCTTAAGGTGTCCTTGGCAACAGCATGGAAAGGTGCATGAGAATTAGTGGTGTGGGGTGATAGAAGGAGTTAAGGTGGGAAATGGACAATCCTTTGTTTGATTTCGTGAAGAAAAAAAATAAGAGAGACAATTGTAGAGTGAATTTATATCCCCCATTTGATGTGGAGGTTTTAAGAAAGAAATTATAGGACAGAACACGAAGAAAGGCAAGGTTGTATTTATCTTTCATTATGAGCACAATTCCTCGGTCCTAAGGAATTGATTAGGTCAATCTCTGAGGTTTTCATGGAGTTTTATGGGCATTCAATATGTTGACATGATGTTGCGTTAATGAACAAGGACATGATAAAAATTTCGAGGAAATAAAGAGAATTTCATGTGGATAAAACTCTTTTACATTGTTTCTAAAATATGAGTGTGTTGAAAACTAGGACATGAAACACTCGCTGAGACTGGTCTTAGTGAGAGATGACTCTCTAAACTCTCATTTCTCTTCCCACCAAAACTACCACTCCTACAAAACAAACAAAAAGATATCTAAACTGATACCTCCAAATTCCCATTCCATGTAAAAATTTATACCATAAACTGATACCCTCATACTGAATTACATGGCAAAATATACTATAAATCACTACTACAGAACAGGGTCATAGGCCGATCTAACAATTGAGCTATAGTCTCGGCAACAAATTGCGTCCGGGACTAAAGACTTTTAGTCCCGGTGGGTAAAACCAACCGGGACTAAAGGTTCACCTTTAGTCCCGGTTGGTATTACCAACCCGGACTAAAGGTCCTCCAACCTTTAGTCGCGGTTGGTAATACCAACCGGGGCTAAAGGGTGAACCTTTAGCCCCGGTTGGTGTTACCAACCGGGACTAAAGGTCCTTTTAGCCCCGGTTGGTGTTACCAACCGGGGCTAAAGGTCCTTCCCGAGTGGATTCAAAAGGAAAACATCCAGAACTACATCACGTGGGTTGTGTAGCTCAGTTGGTAAGCGTGCCTGAGGCGAGAGGTGTTGAGTTCGAAGCTCACAAACGCAAATTTATTTTTTCTCGTGGAAGCCTTTAGCCCCGGTTCGGAGCAACCAGGGCTAAAGGTGGGACCCTTTAGTCCCGGATTGGTAGTCCCGGTTGGGAAACCGGGGCTAAAGGCCTATTTCTGTAGTAGTGAATACATTTCATGATGAATCCAATAATGTGTATTTAGTACAATGAATATGGATAAAATTTTTTTTCGTAAATTCAGTCATAGTTACGATGGTTTGACTTGGTACTATTTTAGTTTTTTTTATGTACCGAGGGAACATAATAGTACACAACATGTGTGTTATGCAGATCTTGAGATCCTATATATAAACAGTAAAGATCATATGCGCTTCACTGGTGCATTACATGCAGATACTTGCCGTTGCAATTGCAACAGTGAAGTAAAATCGTTAAACTGCGCTAGCTCCTTTTGAGATGTGTGCTAAACTGCAACCTACAAATTAGATTTGCATTTCTGAATACTAAAACTGCCGTTGGAAAGCACAAATGTCTATTCATTTTCAGGATGTGTGTTTGTGTATGTATCCGTTGTGAAATTAGACTGAATAACAGATTCAAAGACGCTTAGAATTTTTGTTATTATTATTTTTGGGTAAATCAGATACATATATGTACATGCACGATCATCGATGCCACGTTCACTCAAAAGTTACAAAGGGAAGACAGATAAACACGAAGCTACTAACAAAGTTGTCTCTCTATGCAGACTATGTTACACAAACGCCTGAGCCCTGACATGGTGGAGCTCACTTGCCACCGGCGATGGCGGCGCCGTAGGACCGGCTCCTCCTGACCTCCTCCGGCGGTATGAAGGCGTCCGGGCCGAGCCCCGGCACGTTGAACGCCACATCGTCGATGGTCCACGACTCCTCCATCCGCGTCACCACGCGCGCGGCGCGGACGCCGACGCCGAACCGGGCGAGGTGCGCCGTGGAGGTGCCCGCGTGCGCGACGGCCACGCCGCCGTCGACGGCGCGGTAGTCCGACACGGCCGACGCGATGGTGGTCTCCCAGTACATGGCGGCGGCGCCGGGGGACTGGATCCGGGTCAGCTGCGAGTCCTCCAGCCGCGCCAGGAGGCCGCTGCGCTGGCTGAAGAAGCCCGTCAGCCCGTGCCGGATCACCTCCGCGGTGCCGTCGCTCCAGCTCGACAGCACCGAGGGGCCCACGTCCAGGCGCAGCACGAAGCAGTCCTCGCCGTCCACCTCCTTCTCGCCGGCGTGCTCGGCCGTCGAGAAGATGGACGCGATCGTCACAGGGTCCAGGCCCTGCATGCACAAACCACCAATTCACTCTACTGTCAGAGAACATTGTAAATGACCACAATTTTTTTTTTCTGCAGGTTCACTGACAGCCTGTAAGATTATTGTAGTACATGTGTGTGCACGCACATGGATCATGGATGCAACAAAACCACAAATGAAAAATGTCATCAAAGTTGGGCAGATAAAAACCTCCTTGACATGTTGGCACGCATGTGTTTGGTGCTTTTAGGACCACCAATGCTAGCAAAATTCAGATGAGCAGATCAGATTCTCCAAGAAAATGGTAATCTAAGTGAGCCCAAGCGCATATGCTTTTCACTCTGAAATTTTATATCAGATTGTTCTACTCGGGGGAAATTTCAGAACATTCAGCTACTCTCATACTCTAGAGGACAGTGGAACATGCAACAGCTAGCAGCAAGTGGGAACTGGCAGTGCATTCCCAGCGTCAGTGCTTTGGTAAGAACATGTCAGTACACCATAATTTATTGTCATGGGACAGAGGACACTGCTGATATAATGATGCGGTACTGCTAAACAAAGCACCCTTCTTTAAAAGTCTCTCTGATGGTACAGACAGCTAAGCGCCTCAACATATGTGCTGCATCCGTACAGTGCTCCAGCACGAGTACTAACATTTTGAAGTAGCTAGGGCACTACTTACATTTGTTATCCATTTCTGAAGGGACCTAGTGAAACTTAATGGTACTATACTCATCAAGAGGTAAATGAACAAATTGTATTAGGTGCTTGTGCTTCATCAAAGTAGTCCACTGAAGTCATATGCTTGCTCACTTGAGCTGTACTCATTATCAAATTGGCCTAATGGTACACCCTAAAAAACCGACTCGAACAATAAACTAGTGTGTAGAACAATCAGATAAAACCTGCTCTGCGGAATTTATATATTTTTTTAAAAAAATGTCTGATCCGGTAAGCACGAAAATCTTGAGGATCAGAGCATGACCTCAGCCCCCAATTTTTCCTACTGCTATAGCCTTGCTGACAGATACCTACTGACAGCCTTACAGAGTATTAATCGATCCTACCAAATAAAGCACAAGATCTGGAATTTATTTCCTTTCAGAGTATTAGGAACACTGTTCATGATATTCCCAAAATAAGACAGACCTAGTCACGCATTTTTGTAATCGTAATCGCAGGACTTGTATATTCTCCTTGCCAAGTCGTTCAGCCAAAACATAAAAGTATTTTCGTCAACTCCCACAATCACACTAGCATATGTGTACTGATAGTGTAGGCTCAGGATGAACCTATATACTACAAGGGTTCCACTTGCCAAGTTGATCTGGATAAGCGTAAAGAAAAGCACCCAATCTGAGTTAATGATGAACCGAGGCCCAGAGTGATCAAACAAACATTCAGACATCTCATACTAGGCTGACGAAGCTCTTTATAAAAAAGAGGTGCCCACAGACAGAGATATTCTTATTCTAGCTCCATGTGACGGATGCAAAATTAAAGGCGGGCTAATCTCTCACACCACCTACTGCTGCTAATGCCTTCTTCCCAGGTCAAACAAAGCCAGTTAGGACTCGAGACTCTCCTAAACAGAAGAGCTCAAACGAGAGCAGAGCATGAGCCATTAGGCAATCATGACATCAACAGTGTGGCATGCTGCAGATCCCAAGATAACAACTGTTCAGTGCAGAGGCCAAGTACTCCCTCCGTCCCTAAATAAGTGTCGTTCTCGCTTCCCGAGAAAAAGTTGTCGACAACTATATATTAAAATATATTAATATTTATGCTAAGTAATTACTATCATCGAAAAGATCCTTACATCTAGTTTTTTAATAAAATTATTTGGAGATGTAAATATTACACATATTTTGTATAAATTGAGTCAAACACGTGGCACGCACACCAACGGCGACAGTTATTTATGGACGGAGGGAGTACATCCAACTATCCGAGTGCTTTTTTTTTCTTAAGATTCTTCATCGCATTCGCATTCGCATCGAGTTGTTTAAGGGATCTTCTGCGTTTCTTTTTTTTTTTCGTCTCATAGTCATCGACTGCAAAGTGAAAGGGCGTGCGCAAAAGCAGGAGGCTATTCGATGGATGGCATGCGAAAGCAGAGGGAAAGCTAGCAATGGCGCCAGTGGGGCCCGCCTGTCATGGACAGGCATGGGCCAGGCTAGCTAGCACAGCAGCAGCAGCAGTAACGCTGTGCATGCGAGGCATGCCATGGCGATCGGCAAAGCGACGAGACGGCGGGAAAAAAGGCGAACGCCAGGGGGGGGGGGGGGGGGGGGGGGGAAGGAAACATGGCATCACGATGCAAAAACAAACAAAGAGAGAGAGAGAGAGAGAGAGATGGGTGGTGCAGGCAGTGAGTGGGAAGGAGGGAGCGGCGTTTGCCAACCTGGAGCGCGCGTCGGAGCGGGCGGGAGCCGCCGCGCGCGGCGTGGGCGCCGAGCCAGGGCGTGCGGCGCCAGGCGACGCGGCCGTCGCTGCCCGCGGCGACGCTCTGCCCGGCCACGGACATCTCGACGAGCCACATGCTGGGCGCGAGCTGCCACAGCACGAAGCTCCCGTCGTGGCCGCGCCCGCTGCCGCCGCCGCCGCCGCCGGGCTCCTGCAGCATGGAGAGGCGCACCCGGCCGGACGCGTACATGCTCTTGACGGCGCCGTCCTCGAGCTTGCCGCACCCCGTGGTGGCCCTGAACTGCTCGATGATGTACTGCGCCGACGACGCCACCTGCACGCACGCCCAGCCCAGCCATCATTCTAAGCAAAGCGAACGGTGCGGGAGGGAGGAGCAAGGTTTTAGGGGACACGGCGCACGTACGTGGCGGGGAAGGCGCGGGAGGAGGGGCACGGGGGAGAGCGGGCAGGCGAGCACGGAGAGGAGCACGCGCAGGTCGGCGGCCGGGCGGGCGTCGTCCCCTGCCGCGCCCCCGGAGAGGAGGCGCGCCCACCGGTGCAGCGCCGCGTGGAGGCCCGAGCGGCGCCGCGCCGCGTCCTCCTCCCCGCCGCCGGGCTCCTCCGCCAGCGGCTCCAGCGCCACCCTCGATCTCATCTCGCTCTCCTTCCCTGCTGCCTGTGTTTAGCTTCCGCGTCAGGCTGCCGTGCCGTGCGTGTTTGTTGCTGCAGCTGTTGCTTCTTCTCGTTATAAGCGGAGGAGGGCCGGAGGAGGTGACGGACGGACGGACGCGCACGCGCACGCAGACGCAGACGAGGGCCAGCGTACGAGTCGCTTAACGGTAGACTTGACTGACCCGTGGGGCCATGGCGCAGGTGGGGGTCCGCGCGTCAGCGGAAGCGCTCGCCCCGGCGCGCGTGTGGAGTGGAGTGCCGCGAAAGGCAGGGCAGGGGGAGCGTGAGCGTCCAAGGGAAGGGAGGCAAGAAGGAAACGGGGCTGGCTGCCGCTGGGGACTGGGGAGGTTGGGGAGCGGTCAAAATCTGGCGCGCTCACGCCGTCGCGCTGGTGGACTGGTGGTGGTGGTGGCGTTGTTGGTGGCGGCGTGCGTGGCAGCTGAGCTGAGCTCAGCGGCCGCCTCCGCCTCCTGGGCGTGCTTCCCAGCCGAGTCAACCTCCGCCAACGCCTAGTGGTCACCCAGCTAATCCTACGTTCCAGTTCCATTGACGAATCACTGCTGCTGCTTCCTGCTTGAGCCGCCTGTGTAACCAGAACCGAACCGTTCCCTGTGGAAATTGTCCCGCTCCGTTCCAAAGCAGACCGTCCCGTTAGCGTTAGGGTTAGGCTGCTGTGCTCACGGCTGGCATGGGTAGGCGTAGCCATAGCCCATCATAGCCAACCTGCTGCTGAGGAACAGTTGCGGTCTCGTTCGCTATCGGTCGCGGTCGCGGTGGAGTAGCGCGCACGTTTGAACTGAGGCCGACGCCGACGTGTGCGGGGGGCTTTCTGTTCTGGGGAGGGACAGGGGGCGGGGGGATTCGATTCCGTTGACGTGGCCGCCGGGACGGCCGGGGGCCTCTCTCGCCGTCTCGTCGTCCCCTGGATCGGAGCTGGATGGGATGGCCCATGGCCCATGCCCACCGCACTGCGTGTGCTTGCGTTGCATGCCTCATGTCAGTGTACAGTCGGTACGTGCAGTTGCCGTTAGCCGGCGGCCGCAAGCATCGATGGAGCTAGAGGCGCTTTCGGGTGCGTGCACGACGGCGGGACGCGACGGCGACTCGGCAACCCGTGCAAGCAATAGCAATAGCAACAAATGCAAATGCACGCGCGCGGGGGGATCGGATCGGGCTCATTTGGGGTGTGATTGGTTGGCTGCGTACCCTTCAGCCAGGCTCACGAGATGCGGGTTGCTAATGTTTGGTTGACTGCATGGTGTTCTGGGTCTGGCTCTGCTCATGCAAAAGGCTCTCCTCAGCCTGGCTCACCGGATACGTAGGAATTGAGCGTTTCTCCAGAGCCAGGCTCACCAGATGCAAGCGATTACTCAGTTAATGATATTGTTAGCGCATGATTAGCATATATTAATTGATATTAATATATTTTCAAAAATATTAAGAAATAATAATGTAAATTAAGAGCAATGAAAAATAGTTGCACATAATAAATTGTGTAATTATGTTTATTAACCTTAAACAATAATGGTTTATCTCATGCAATGTATTCTTGTGCAAGCAACCAAACATCATCTTAACTCAGCCAGGCTAGTTAGGTGCAAGCAACCAAACATGACATTGTTGCATGCTGTGAGCCTAGCTCTAGAGGGCCTGGCTCCTAGATACGAGCCAGGCTAGACTGATACGCAAACCAATCACGCCCTTGATTGATGTGGGCGGCCGCCCGCCCGCTGCAACGACGGAGCGAGGGCGACGCGGCAACCAACCGGCAGACGAGAGATTTCTTTGGCTTGCCTGCCCGGGATGCCTTGGCTTCTTCGTCAATGCTAGCTAGGCTACGATCCAACAAGCTTCCAAGGTGGTTCATCTTTGTTTTTTTACCAGTTCCTTGTGCCTTTTTTTTGGTACTAGTATGAATGCACATGGAAAACAACACGGGATCAGGCTGAGTACACTTGAAGGCTTTCCTTGCCGCGTTTTTCTCTCTTTTTTACTGATGATGATCTGCTGCTAATCAGCTCTGAAGAAGATTGTCTAAAAATAATCCGTCACTGTCAGGAGCAGCCAAGAACTGATGAAAACCCCTGTCTGTCATATTCAGCAGCGTATTGAATGATCCTGTGCGGCGTGGGGGTCTCTCGGTCTCGGTCCCTACCTCTCTGACGAGTCATATCTCCTCGCTTTAAATCCCGCTGCCCCTGTCCGAATTCCCAATGATTTCCCTGAATTCCAGAAATGAAAAGTGTACGGATTCGGGGGGTCGTATAATACTGGTACTGCACAGGGGTGGCCATTGCTCGAAGGCCTGAGATAATGGTTGCGTGCTTTATTGTTGCTGGGCGCAGGTGCCGCCCATTGGCCAAGCAGCAGTGACCAGCAGAATTACTCTAGATTATTTGCAGCATCAGTGTTCTTGCCATCGAACACTTGAATGTGGGCTGATAGCAGGTCAATATTTGTAGCAAAAACTAAAGCTTTCCGGTGTCTGTTGGATTGGGAAAAAAAAGAAACCGGGGGAGAGAAACTTCTGTCCCGGCGACCAGATTCAGGTACCCAAAATGAACTACTAAGGGCGTCTCCAGTGATTAGCTCTTGGCTAGCTCATAGAATATTTTCTCATATTTTAATAGGAGAGAGAAGAGAGCTATCTCTTGTCTAAGAGATAGTCTTATACACACACTTCGAGATTATGTGAGAATGATAAGTGGGGTCATTTATATTAAGAGCTATGTGCTAAGAGATAGGTCATTTGAAGGGTTGTCTCTTAGAGTACTTAGAGCTAGATACTAGCTTTTATTGTTGCGGATGCTCTAAGTATTTGATTAGACCCTAATCTAATGTAGGGCCTGATGAAATGAGTAGTGAATTAAACCTGCTTCAGACTTACTCCTGCTATACAACAACTACTACAAAGGATGGATGACGACAGGGATGTTTGTATTCAGCTACTCCTACTTGCATTGTGCACCAAGCAATGCAAGCAAGTTCGTAGTGGACGCAGAATATCAGTTTCCGTGTTACTGTCAGAATGATGGCGCCGGTAGCTGCTGCTGCCTGGCCTGATCAACCGCTCAAGTGACATAACGAAATTGCAAGCCTGTTCCGTTCCTAGGAGGCGGCGACATCGATCGGACCGCGATTCGTTCCAGTTCAATGCAAGTCCATGTCCACCACAAACTGACACGGAGGAGGAGGACGTGTCCCTCTCATGCATTGCAACTTGAGCGCTGTTTGGCTTGGCAGAAGCTGGAGAGAAATAGAAGACCACCACAGAGGACTTGGTTTTGTTAATGGTTACTACTCCTATAATAATGTAGAGCATGAGCATGTCTGTTTGGTTGTCACTCTAAGAACATGGAGCCTGTTCGGTTCATGGTTATACATCGATCCTAGGCGTTCGATCTTAGATGTTTGAGGTTACCAAGCGTTTGGTTCAAGTAATGTAATGTAACTGCATTGCGGACAAGAAAGGGATACCGAGCTATTCAAATTTGGTCCTGCTCTTCCTCAACTGTAATCGTATCTTGTTTCCAGCTGTAATCGGATTACTTCATCACATTTGGGTATCCAGTGCTCGAACCAAACACTGTGTTAGATCGAGCTGCTTGACAGGTCAGGTCGCCAAGCAAACAGTCCTGTGATGCGTGAGTGTCAGCATTGCATGAGCCACCCGGGTATTAGCTCATTTGATGTTGTTGTATTTTTAGTGGAGAGAGAAAAACATTTAATATACATTCTGGTGATCTTTGTTATGTTTTGTGACAAGAATGAACGAAAAACATTTAATATACATTCTGGTGATCTTTGTTATGTTTTGTGACAAGAATGAACTTTAGTAACTTCTGGGTGTCTGATGGCAACTCTTTTTGACAATATGTTGGTTAGGTTGTGGTGGTGTACCTTCCTTGTCGTCACCGTTTTTAAGCAACTAATTAGTCTATCTGATTCGGAGGGGGTAAAAGCGCTGTCACATTTGCCGACGTATTCCTCCAGAAGAATCACCACAGGCACAAAGCTGATAGAGATGGAATTCACTAGGATTTTTTTTTTATCGGGTACAATTTGGACGCACACAACCTATACACACGTGTGCGCATCCGTACACACGCAAAGAGAGACTGGGAAGCTCGTCGTCTCCAGGTCACCTCCAGTGAGCCGTACACACGCAACGAGAGATTGGGAAGCTCGTCGTCTCCAGGTCACCTCCAGTGAGCGGGAAACGCGCAGTATCACTGAACGCGCACGCGTGCGTGTACCTGCAAAATCTGGAAAAAATCCAGATAATAGGTGCGACACCAGAGTTTGAACCTCGGTGGCTAGCGTCCCACCGGACTGCTCTACCACCGAACCACAGACCCTTTCGCGGAATTCACTAGGATTGGAACGGAAACAGTCAAACGGGAGAGCCACTATCCGGCCCGTTTTGTGGGATCCTGGTCAATTGGTCATGCTACGGAAAACATCCGTATTGTGCCCATTTTAGTTAGGCCCAAAGCCCAGTAACAAGACCCAAAAGAAAAAAGAAAAAAAGAATGGACCAGCCTAGTGATTCATGTACTCCTCCCGCGATGTTCCAAGATTGGTAGACGCTGCCGAGATTCATCATTCATGTGCCCCTGGAATGCACGGGCGCAGTGGCGGACAGGATTACAGGTTCACGGGACGGATGCAGCTTGTGTGCTATTTTCTTCTTCAGCGCAGCGGCGAGGGAAAAAGGAGGGAGCGTCATGGATCGTAGCGTTGCTCTGCGAAGTTGCAGGAGGCGGGGAAGATAACCCATGAAGAAGGCATGGAGTCTCGTTCAGAGTTCAAATGTGACCCGCCCTCCGTACGCAGCGCAGTCACCTGTCTAAGCCGTCGGAAACTCGGAAGCATGGATGCCAAGTGATGCCACCGCATTGGGGGTGTTCGGTGGAATGCCCATGAGGTAAACAGCTTGCTAATATAATTTGGCTGGGTTAGTGCGGTAGCTTTTTTCACCTCCACGTGTGTGCCAATCATCGGGGTCACGGTGTTAGAACTGTTCTTGTGCTGGCCATCAAGTGCCAAGGGAAATGCTTAGCTATGGCAAGTTCGCAACAGATGCTACTATTAGTGTTTTTTTTCCTGTGGTGATAGGCACTAGGCAATATCAGGTCTACGCTTCTAGTTATTTACAAGCCGTGTCTGTCTAATTTTAACAACACTAAATAGTATACCATCTTCCCTTTTTTTCCCCCTGAGAACATTCAGGCACCTCAAACCTTGATTTGTTATTTTTGGGGCGAAGACACCATCGCCAGTGTTTTTCCCACTTGCCCCTGTTGCGTGGTCATTAGCCATTCACCACTCATGCTTGGTTCCTAAATCTACTCCCCGTTTGCCTTGCAAAATTTGCTGTTGTTTTCATCTTTCTGCCTCGCAGACCTCTTGGACAAGAGGAGGTCCTATTGGATGGATGGCGCAAGAAATTTGAAGGTAGAGATAAAGCTCACTGTTGTTCGATTTTCACTTCTTGGCCTTTTCTTTTTCCCGGGAACACTTTATGCACAGATTTCTTGGTCTCTTCTTTCTTCCCCTCTACTTTTCTTTTCCTTTTTTTTTTCTTTGTAACGAACTTTCTTTACCCTCTTCTTGGCGTCTTGAGCAGTACATTTTCGCACAAGAGATATTACACAGGGCTTTTCAATTGTAGTTGACATGCATCGTGTTTAAAATTGCGAATAGTTAAGGGAATTCATGAATCTGTTTCTAATGCGCTTTCCAATTGAAAGGTCCTACATTTTATATCCTTTGATTTAATTTTCCTTCTTGGCAAAGGGTGTCGACGCACTCATAAAGAACTCCTGAAGAGATTCAGATGACGAACAAAAGCAGCAAGGCACATCAGAGAAAACTCTAGGCAAAAGGGTGAACAAAGAAAACTGTCACATATTACTATTTAATCAGGAAAATGGGGTTGTCAATCTCGTACCCACCAGATGACTACCTGCCTGAGGATGAGGATGATGGTATGGACAGGCTCTTTGTGCGGTCTCTAAGCTTTGATACTCTCAGCAGACTTGAGACTCTTGAATCGCCACCAGCATTGCTTGACGCACTGACTTCCAAGAGACTCATCGTAAGAGGCTCTTTAAGCTTTGAAAAAAGGGAGGGTGATCCATTTCAAGTTGAAACTACGCTATCAATCGTGAGTCCTAAACCTGCAAAGAGTTACAACTACAAGCCTATCATCCTGCCAAGATATAGGTCCACGGAGAACCTACCACCAAATTCTCCGGTAATTGGGATGGTCAGCCCAATGCACCAGGCTGCAGCAACAAGAGTGCAGAAGGTCTACAAGAGCTTCAGGACAAGGCGGCAGCTTGCTGATTGTGCTGTTCTTGTTGAACAACGCTGGTTTGTAAAATTTCTTGTGTTAATCATGCATTTTCATACATGATATAGTGTGATTTTGACAATGGTGCAACATTACTGAATTTCGTGAATTGTATGCTACATCCAGGTGGAAACTACTTGATTTTGCGTTGCTCAAGCGCAATTCAGTGTCTTTTTTCGATGTACAGAAGCCTGAGTCGGCCCTCTCGAGGTGGTCTCGTGCCAGAATGAGAGCTGCCAAGGTAAATTCATGTTCATGTGTTTACACATTATGCTACTTAATCGTTATTTTGAGCTTGGAACTTAGAATTTATAGCGCAGTTGTGTGCCTTAGTATTATGGTCCTACTATACTGGTTCTTGGCATTACTGTGATCCTTTTTTGGGCATTAATTGTTTTGATAATATTGTGAACTTGATAAACTGAACAAGTCAAACTAATTTTATTCTGCTGTTACTGTTAAATTTGGTCTGGTAGTTTTTTTTATTGCTGAATGACATTAATATGCCAACAGCCCATTGCTGCTATGAAGCTGATATGCTTAACTGCTAAAACGGTGTAGTCGGATTTCCAAAAGGACTATTGTCATATCTTTGTTCTAGTATGATCGAATACTGAATTTGCATCTGGTGTTTTCCTGCTTTTGCTTAGGTAGGAAAAGGTCTTTCCAAGGATGAAAAGGCTCAGAAGCTAGCACTGCAACACTGGCTTGAAGCAGTACGCATGAAAACAATTTCTTTCAAACACTAACTGATGAAAGAACATCACAGAACATTCATGTTTCATGGGCAGATTGATCCTCGACATCGGTATGGCCACAACCTCCACTACTACTACCAATACTGGCTACACTGTGAGAGCAAACAGCCATTCTTTTACTGGTATAGTTCACGTGAAACTTTTAAAGCTATCTCCAGACCAGCTGAAGAAAAGAAGTACAGAGTTCTCTGAAATCACGTTTTGATAGGTTGGATATAGGTGAAGGAAAGGAGGTTAATATTGATGATCACTGTCCAAGATGGAAGCTGCTGCAGCAATGCATCAAGTATCTTGGCCCGGTTAGTGCTCCAACCCTCACAGCAATGGATATGAAATCTCAGAGCAGAAAAGGCTTCATATCTGAAACCGTAGATGATTTGCTACTTTGTGCAGAAAGAAAGGGAGTCCTATGAGGTTGTGGTTGAGGATGGAAAGATGATGTACAAGCTGAACAACAAAATCATCGACACATCCGAAGGCCCCAGGGATGCAAAATGGATCTTCGTGCTGAGCACAACGAGAGTTCTATACATCGGTACGGTATGTCTAACCACACCGCCTTGAAACCTTAAGCAGGCAGTAGAAAAGAACCTGAACCATGAAGCTGACCTCTAACAGATGAAATGTAATAATAATCACATTGTTGCAGAAGAGCAAGGGCACATTTCAGCACTCCAGCTTCCTCGCCGGTGGAGCCACATCTGCTGCTGGCAGACTGATCGTAGAGAATGGGATTCTAAGGGTGCATGGATCAACACTTGTCTACCACCTTCGTATTGTACAGCACCCAAGTCACCTGTCTGATTCAGTTTAGCATCTTTCAGGCTGTCTGGCCACACAGTGGGCACTACCGTCCCACGGAGGCAAACTTTCGTGAGTTCATGAACTATCTGAAGACTAGGGACGTGGATCTTACAAATGTCAAGGTGAAGAGGCAAATCAGAGTGCTACACATATATGATATACCACCTTAGCCCAGGAACAAAAACCTATTACATTGCCCTTTTTTCCTGACACAAGACCATCTTTTGGTTGTTGTTTTTCTACAGCTGAGCCCGTCAGAAGAAGAGGAGGAGGAGTGGTTCAGGCAAAGGGGCAGCCTCGCCCAGCTTAAGCTCGCGGAGAACAGCAATCACGCGAGTGAAGAAGCCTCCTCCAATTTTTTCAAAAAAGAAGACTCCAACTCCAAGTCTCACCCCGCTGGAGCTGGCGGTGGCGGTGGCAAAGACAAGACCACTGCAAAGGCCACACCAGCCACGCCACCACCATCCACGACGACGAGCCATGATAAAACAACAACCAGCGCAGCGACATCGTCAGTCACGCCGGCCATGAAGAGGTCCTCGTCGGGCAGCCGGCTGCACCGCAAGCGGCCTCCCCGGCTGGCAGTGAGCAATAGCCGGCTGGCAAAGGGCAGCGCGGAGCAGGGCGCGGGCGCGTTCGGGGACTGCCTGGAGTTCTGCAAGGAGAACCTGTTCCGGGGCGGCGAGGGCGGCGAGGGCGAGGAGGAGGTGGTGGTGCCGCAGGAGAAGATCCTGCGCCGCATCAACTCCAAGATGAGCCTGCACTCGTACCAGCTCGGGAACCAGCTCTCGTTCCGCTGGACCACCGGCGCCGGGCCCAGGATCGGGTGCGTCCGGGACTACCCGCCGGAGCTGCAGTTCCGGTCACTGGTGCAGGTCAGCCTGTCGCCGCGGGGTGACGTCGGGCCGCCCAGGCTCGGCACGACTCCCCGGCAGAGCCCGTGCGCACCGCTTGTGCCGTCCACGCCCGGAGGCCTCGTGACGCCACTGTACGGTCACGGTGCGGCGGGGACACCTGCGCCGCGGCTGCAACACGGTGCGGCCTGAGTTCTGTCTGGCACGTTACCCGTCTCTGGTGGCATGCAGCAAGCCGCTTCGCCATGAGGTCGTGACCCAGGAAATTATCTTGGGGGACCAGATGGACGAACAAGTAGGGGCGAAGTTTTTTTTCTCCTGCTGAGGGCAAAGGTTTCCAATAAAAGACATGGACGAATGGTTAAACAAAGGCATATATACAGGAGCGTATTTGTGAAACAAAATTATTAATTTGAGGCGTTCAGAAGTCTAAAGTAAAGTATCGCATCATCTATGGTCAACATATATATATCGATGTGTACTGCAAAGTGTTGTTCCAGCACCCAAGAGTCCAATAATCCAAGAGGCTATATATTTTTTCACTCTTTCATGCATTGGTTCTACCAGAAACACAATGATTTGCATGTAACACAAGACTTAGAAGCTGATACAAATACTAATGGGCATCAGCAAGTAAAAAATTCTTATTGTGACACTATATCAAGTGCCTGCCGAGGGCATCCACGATGGCATCGCAGGCTGATAGCTTTGCCGGTTGACTGCGCTCGGTTGCCGGTCGCCGCTTCCTCAGAACTGCTGGAAGGCTAGTAGGAATGGGAACTCCCTTGCCCTTACACGTGGCGTGTACATGTTTTTTTGTTTTTATTACCAAAATACTAGGAAGGATGGCTAGGGTCTGTTTGATTGGGCTATGGCTACGTAACCAGCTGCGTTGGGCTGTGAGCCTGGAGAAGATGAGGCTGTAGAAATGTAGAAATTTAAAGTTGTTTGGTTAAACAAGTATAAATGGTCTGTTTGGTACAGCTCAGCTACACTGTTTTTTTAGAAAATACTTTTATGAGCAACTTACTATGTGAAGCTGAGCTGTTTTGAAAATAGTGTTTGACAAAACAGCTTCAACAACAACTTCATACATAGTTGAGAGTGAGAAATAGTCAAATGGGGATGTAAGCTGTAAAAAGCTACTTTTTTCAGCTTCATATCAGCTTATGGTTTTGTGAGAGGGAGAATAAAACAGTAAAAAGTGTTTGACAAAAGAAAAACAACTCACAACAGCTAAGCTATTGTGAGCTGCACCAAACAGACCCAAAATATGCCTCTTATCTTTATTTCTTTTGAAACGATTATAAAACAATTTTTATTTCACCTATGTTAAAAAACAAAAGTCAAAAGCAAAATCAAAGGAACTTTGAAAAACATACTACGAAGATTCTGCCTCTAGAAAAGTCACCTCTAAAAACAGCCCTTTCGGTTGACCTTTTAGGGTCAAAGCCAAAAACTCAACCAAACAAACCCTACAAGCATCTCCAAGAGTCTATAAATTTACTCTGTATAAATCATCAATTTGATAGTTATTATTTAAGTAAAAGTCATTTTTTTACCCTCCAATCATTCACGCTCTCCACAGAAATAAATTTACTCTGTATAAATAATCAATTTGATAGTTATTTAAGTAAAAGTCGTTTTTTTACCCTCCAATCATTCACGCTCTCCACAGAAATACCTGATTCAATCAACAGGTTCTGAGAAAACATACAGATAAAATGATCCAACCAACATCTAAGTGATCACCAGAACAAGATCCTTTGGAGAAGCACCAAGACCGTCATCATCTGTCATCAAGCAAATGTCGAGATTATGATAGCCACCACTATGACCATCAGACTATGACAACCACATAGTGGACCAGAGCACCAAGCAGAATCAAACCCTGAGATTCAACTAGTATTCAATACATGCATCGATTGAGCTAATGTAAGGATATCCATGTTTCAGCACAAGTGCACTTTCAACCAGGATCATAAAACCAAACTGCAATCTCATCACCAGGTTTACTAATCATAAGGCAGGTGTTCTAAGGGTCACACCAAATTCAACAAACATAGCACAAATTTGACAAGATCCAACTCCATACATGAACCACCAAGACACCCAAGCCACCTTAGCGCAGCCTCCTGGCCTCCCTCTCGGACTCAAGCAGGGTGAGGATGTCGCCCTCGCGAACTGGGCCCTTGACGTTCCTCATGATGAGACGGTTCTGGTCATCCAAGAACTTCACTCTGACCTGGGTCACCTGACCCCTGGAGCCAGTCCTGCCCATCACCTTCACCACAACAGCAAGCTTCACCTGGGTGTCCATGCTGCACTGGTAGAAAGCATTTGACAGTTATCAAAGTGAACCAGATCCTTTGGTCACAATATTAATTAAAACTGCCAGTTACACAAACATAAACTGACACATGGTTTGCTCAAATTGCAGCTTTGAAGCAGAAACTGGCAGACAAATTAGCAACATTATACACAAACAACAAAAAAAAACATGCTCTATTGGTATCCAGAAAGAGACGTGAAGTTCACAGAATTTTTGCTCTAGCACAATTCCATATTATTACCAGCACCTTGCATTGGAATGGTTCTCCTAGAATGCTTGCTTGCTGTGGCAAGATTCCAAATTTTCAATATCACCTTGCATTCAAGAGGCTTCAAACCATAGCAGAAATCAGGTTTTGTTTGCTAGGCTTTCGAGCACGAGTGAAGCATATAGTAATGATTTAAGCACTGCGCTAAAAACAAAGCATCCATGTTTAATTCGACAACACCAAAAATTGTATGTTAGTTAAGGGCACTGCGCTAAGAAATATGTGTCCTTCATGATGCTAAAAATTAACTAGACTATCCTAAGGAACAAGGGTACTTCATTCACGGCCCACATCAAAACCTAGCAGACTCATTAAGGTTCAATAACAAAGTCTCTACAGATCACATCAATTCAATAAGCAAGAACCCACACGGCCACAGCTACAACAGATTCCTGGTCAGTGGTCACACAGCACAGCATCCAACATTTAAAATGAACAAAATCAGAGATACTGCTACTCATCCATCACGTAGCAGCCATGGCACCAGAACAAGCGCCTTGACGACAGAAGATTCAGAACGCTCACACAACAATAGAGTCTCCCAAACAGGAAATTGGTACTATAAACATCTGGATAAATAAACACAAGACGCAGTATAACCTGCAACTACGGCATATAGCAGGGATGGATGGACTGGAGATAGAAGGGGGCTCACCTCTCGCTTCTTAGGCGAACGGAGACCGACGAGCTCACGGGCACGCGAAGCAAACTGGAGCGGCGGCGCGAGGAGAGCACTGGAGGCGGAAAGGGAAACCCTAGGCCTGCGCTGGCTTGTTATTATACGGAGTATTTCACAATCGGGTTTGTACTTTCTACTTTGTAGTTGAGCTGAGGCCGCCGTGGACCGTGGACGGGAACGGGATGCCCTGGCTGGCGTTGGGCTAGACCGTCTGGATGGGCCTCATCGAAAGCCATCTCGTGTGCTGGGTTCATAATGGGCCGAGCCGAGTGTCAGGACGTTGTAGAGGCGACATTTTCCATAGCAGTTTCGCGGCACCGAAGACCGGCCCGTTACGGCCCACGACGAGTGCTCGTGTGCGAGCAAGCGCAATGCAGTGCCTGTGGCATGTGTGTTTTTTTCACCTGTCGAGCATCCGACAGCCATTACTTAAGACCAGTGAACAGTCTGGATGCGTCACGTGTTCACAGAAAACAGTACCAAGAAGGATCAGCAACCAGATGACAGGTAAGGTACTGGTACAGTGTACTACATTGGTTGGAGCTAGCAATACCCTTAAACCATCGTCTTAGCTTAGCTTAACACATGCTGTAACATAGTACCCGTAGCATAACAGGAAATACAGTACAACTAAAATAACAACACCAGCGGCAGCAAATTGTCTGTCACGTCACGTACTAGAACAACAACAGCACATCACATTCTTCTGGTACAGTAATAATTTTTTTGGTGGCACAACACAACTTGACAGAGGTCTAGAATGAGCTAGGCGACAGCTCTGGCGCGAGCAGGAGAAGGTAGCCGGCGAGCAGCAGCGCCGTCGTCAGTGCAGCACCCGCCGAGGAGGAGACGCCGCCGCCTCCGTTGGTCGCCGCACGCAGCGCGCGGGAGTCGGTCGTCGCCGTCGAGTTGTCCTTGGCTGCAAAGGCGAACCAGAGATTTAGAGTGGTCAGATCTCGATCGAGCGTAAATCTGAAGTGTTTCGCGATAGAAATATGTACAGTATGTATAATCATGGCAAAATGGTCTCCCTCGATCTGTTAAGTTTATCGAAAAGGAAACGTCAATTGAATGAACAGCAACGCATGGAGGCAGGCTGACCGACCTGGAGCGGCAGTGGAGCCCTTGTCGCCGCTGGGGCTGAAGACGGCGGCGTCTTTGGAGCCCGGAGGGATATGGAGCAGCTCTGCAGCAAAAAAATTCACATAGACATATAAAGGCCGGCGAAAGTTGCATTTCTGCTACTGACATCACTGCCATTTTCCAAATGAAAACTGAAATGCAGTTGGTGCAGTTACATCATCATTCCCTGGGCTGGTCAGCTTTGCTAAAACTAAAACTGACACCATATGATATTGCCATTCCCACAAACTCAAAGAAAGCAACACCATACTAGCTAGTACGTACGAGCGCAGTGGGAGACGTTGGCGCGGGTGGCGCCGCAGGCGTTGGGGAGCGCGAGCGCGAGGGTGGCGTTGATCTTGATGCCCAGGTTTGGGTCGTCCTTGTCCTTGACGAGCACGCACAGGCACTTGGGGCTCTTGCCCAGCACCTGCCGCAGGCCGCCGCAGCAGTCGGGCGGCGGCGCGCGGGCCTGCCCCTGCACGTACTGCAGGCACGGCGCCAGCCCCACCAGCTGGTCCGCGCACTCCGTCTTGTCCGCGCTCATGTCGCCGCCCGCCACGGGCGCCATGGCGATGGCCGTGGCCGCCGCCGCCGCCGCCGTCAGCACCAGCAACGCCGCCCACCGCGCCATCGATCGACGACCACGCCGTGAGTGTGTCTGTCTAGTGTTGCTCGCTCTCCTTCTCCGTGCGGGCTGCGGTTCAAAGTGTGAGTGGGAGTGACTGAGTGAGTGAGCTGGGCCGCCGCTGGCTGGGTGGTTTGGTGAGGAGCAGTTATAGCATCATCCGGACGAGTCAAAAAGACGTTTTTTTTTACAAGAGAAGAGAAAGCAAGCAGGACGTGACGTGGCGTGGCGTGCCCCGTGCCCCGTGCCCGGCCGCGGTACTGTTCGTGTCGTGCTGGAGCTGGTGTGGTATGGGCAGGCGGGTTCGCAGTGGCACACTGTTTCATGGCCTGCCCTGCCAGTCCCGGGACGGGACTGGAGGTGGAGGCCCAGCTGTTCTGTCCGGACACCGGGCTAGAGACGGTAAAAACAACAACAGGCCAGCAAGCGGTCCTGGAGCTGGAGTGTGTGGTCACTGGAGAAACGCCATGGATGGATGGATGCCCACGAGAATCCACTCGGATCCGTTGCCAATTCGTCATTGGACCTTGTGTTGACGGACACGAGCACGGACTACGGAAGCAACCCAGACCCAGCAGCGCATGCCGTCCGGGCCCGTCTTGGCTATGGGCTATGCCGGCATGCCGCTGTGGCTACGCGGACGGGAGCAGGAGAGCATTCATGCGCGCCGTGGGGAGTGGGGACTGTCGCTGGCGGCACCACTCGAGCAGCTCTGGTGGAAAGCCTGAAACTCCATGTGCCATCGCGGACTGCCTGACAACACCAAAGAGAGAGGGCTAGGCCATTGCCGTTGCCAACTTTTTCTTCTTCCTTGGCCATTGCATTGCATTCATGTCATATCTAGTAGGGTACTACCCACCACCACATATACACAAACAAATGAAACAATTCGTTTCAGCCTTTCAGGTACGAAATTGCATCGGTGACGCGCCGGAACCTGCCCGTTCAAAGGCACCGGGAATAGGCACCTCACAGGGCTTCTTCAACAAATTGGCATGGCAAAAGAAGACGCAAACAAAGCAGTTAAGCAGCAGCCCACCCTTGGACAAATCCTTCACAGGAAGGAAGCAGTAAAAGGGAATATGAGTGAGATTACCGGCAGGCGGCAGCAACTCTAACCAGAAGTGGTCATGTTCTCGTAGCTGTTAAGTTCAGGATTCAGATACTGTCAGGCCGTACACGGACAGGACCATCGTTGAGAGGCAAGCCATCTAATGCGGCTTTAACTTTTACGTACAAGGGATAGCAGCGGCAATGAATTGTAGGCAGGCACCATAGCGAACAGGCCACTGTTACTGTAGGCAGGGAGTGTCGTCAAGATGCTGCCAGCGCAGCAGGTGAAATCAAGATTGCCGCCGGCTAGTCTTTCCATCGACTTTTTTACACAGGCATTACATTACCCGATTGGGCGACAGCCAACATGCCAGGCTAAGGCCCCGTTCACTGCACCTCAGCTTCACCAGTGAAACTGTTTTTTTAGAAAATAGCTTCATGAGCAACTACTAAGATGAAGCTGAACTGTTTTGAAAAAAGTGTTTGGCAAAACATCTTCATCAACAACTTCATGCATGGTTGTGAAGCTGTTGTGAGCTGTACCAAACAAGCCCTAAATTGTCCCGCTAGCAAGTTCAATCCTGGGGGCTTAGAAATGAACTGGGGAAATTTCATTTCTTCCCAGCCAGTTTCAACATGTTCTTGCCTTGTGAAACAACATAAATAGTATGGCAAGTTCAAGAATCAAAATATAATAATGATAAGATTGGGATGGGTGTTTCAGAAACCAAGCAAATCATTGCAAGAGACATCAAATTTCAGAGTTTTCATTCAATATAGCATCCCCAATGTGAAGCACAATTCTTTTTGAGGCAGCCTCACCAAGTATTTGTTCCATATCCTTCATGATAACCCAACATCACTTTTCAGCTAAGCATCTCCAACCAAAAAAAACTACGACAAAGCTGATCCCCCGCTCAAGAGACATACACAATGGAAGGGATCATTTCCAGTTTGTAAGAACTAGAGTACATTCTGGTAGGAGACAAAAATGTAGACAACAAACTCACATTGAATGTGAGGCTGGAAAACTAAAAATGACATACAAATCTATTAAATTATTTCTCTTTGCATTGATAATATATCTTCTATAGGAAGTTATATTCCAACTAGTGCCGCTAAAAAACATCAGGGCGGAAATGTGAAAGGGTGAGGAACATCACAAGCCTCTTTCCCTTAGGCTTCTCATTCCTGGCTTTGCGAGGGTACATTCTCATGCGGTTGTCAAGAATCCCACCCCTACAGATCCTCCTGGTGAACGTAGATGAATCAGATATGAGATATAGATGGTAAAATGAGCAACATCAGCACATCAAGAGTAATATTATGCAGGTTCAAGACATGGCCACATATGCTAGCACAATTTCTAGCAACTCATGCACTCAGTGAGTTCCACAATCAAGCATACAACTTAAGAATATAGGAGACAGACCTTACTTTTGTCTACAAAGATGATTAACACACAACAAAAAAGTAAAATTCAAAGGCAGTGCTGCATTAGTAATAGTAATATTCCGCCCATACCTAAAGTATTATCTTCTAACTCTAAGCTTGCACCGGAATTCTGCTAGGAGTGCTATATGATCCGATGACCATTCAGGAGAAGGAAGAGCCGTGTCTTTTCTCAAGCTATCCTCATCCAACAGTTCCAATAACGACTCCACAGTCAATGAATCCGCTGAAATAGTAGATCACATTGTAAAAGACAATGTTAACAATATCTACTTATTGCAGGTCAAGAGAGATAGCCAAAGTAAAGGGGGGGCGGGACAAGCACTTGAAGCAGTTCAAGAATTTAAGCACTAACCTGTGTAAAATATGTAATCTATGGTACCAGTAAAATCCCTTGTGCAATTTGTGAACAATGGCTCGTTTGTCCCAGGGTCCATCCTCCTTCGCTGGTGATCCAAATCATAGCCAACACCAGCCATACTCACGAATGATGAGTATGCGCTGACCTATGAACAAGCAAATCCTTTATTCAGAGTCACAACAAGAATAAAAAAGGAAACCAATAGGTAAGATCCACGATAGACTAAACATACCAGAGGAAGCTGGTGTGTCAGCTTGCTTAGAGGGCGCAAAATTCCAAGAGGATCTATTGCCAGATCTGGATGCAAATTATCAACTTTGCCCCTTGCAAGAAGCCCATGTGACGTACTACATGAACCAAATGATTGTTTACCATTCGGTAGAAGTATTCAAATTGAAAGACAATAACTCTAAGTCTCTAAGACACACAAAAAAAGAAGGCCTGCTAATATCTAACAAACCTTCCAGGAGTCGAATTAAAATCTCCACAGACCAACATTGGAATGTCTGCACTGACAGCTATTTTTTCCAACCCTTTTAGGAGGGTATGAATCTGCAAGAATTTGCAAGCCATGAGATTCATTGGTTAAAGAAATTATAAAATGTTATAAAATTATATAGGAGAAAGGGGAAATGATTTGAACCTGCCATAGCTTCACATCTTTAAGGTCATGGTGGATATTTATATGTGTATTAGCCTGCAAAAAAATCAAGAAACAAATATGTTATAATTATCTACAGCCTAAAACAGACCTACAGCAGACAGACAAACTTTAGAAACTTTGACCGCTACTAGTCAAATAGACCACCATCAAAAGTTTAGTTCTTTATTTATCGTAATAAAATTACAGAATTTCGATAGCACATACTTAGACCAGAGATCATATTTATGTCCAATACAGAAAACATAGGTGGTACAAGAGACCCACACAATAAAACAAGATCAATTAATATATTCAAAAGCCCAACAAAAAAGAATTAGAGGGATACTTGACATGATCTAGTCAAAAGAGTTCTGCTTTCCATTCTCAAACTGAACACTGTCTATAACTGAAAGTCTTTGCACTTCTTTTTTTACTGTTCAGTGAGAACCTTGTTTTCTTGTCACTTTTGTCAGGTAAAAACATGGCTGACCACCTTCCAGACTAAAAGCGTAGAGGACCCGATGACCAGTTTACATGTCTCCAATATCTTATTTATTCCCCTAACTAATACCATTATCCCCATGTCTATCAGAGCAGTTCAGTCTGGCTTCATCAGTGTATGGATCTAGCTACACCATGCCATTTATATTCATTCTAAGAATCCCACACCTAATGGTAGTTTACAAAAGGATGGCAAACAAATTATGGTCAATGAACATTTACCTAACCACGCTAAATTCCACATGAACTAGTGATATAAAAAAATACAAGTACCAAAATTACATGACACGAGAGCATGGTTCTCCTTGATGAGAAAAATAAAGCATTCTCACCGGTGAAGATACCATCACTACTCACAACACAAAAAATAACAACAAAACCAAAAGAACTCAGAAGTCAGAACTAAAGGATTATCGAAATAACAAGTTGTGTCTAATAATACTCATCATGTCCATGGGTTATTATGAACAGAGATAACATGCAAATACACCCCTGACATAACAAGAGCACCACAACTGTGTTAAATAAAAACAGCATTGCCTGATCCGGTGTTCTATTTTTTTATATATTTTTCAAACCATGAGAGAACATCTTGGTACTCTAGTGTTCATTAACAGGACCTGAAAAGGTTGCATGAAATGTCATCCTTATTCTAGCACATGGATTTCAGCATAGCTGTTCTCACCAAACTCATGGAAGTGATTTTGATTATCTTAAAAGCAGCACAGAGATGATACTAGTGATGCTAGCATGCGATAGTAAGGAAGCACTTACCACACAAAGAAGTTGTCTTTTACTAGGATTTTCATTCCCATGGTTACCAAATTTAGCTTCTAAAACTGCAATTAGCGCAATATTATCCTGCATGGCAGATAAAGATTGTAATAGGTGTAAGGCAATCACCGACCATGTAGCATGTATGGTGTATTTGTAGTTTCCAAATTGGTTGTACCTTAACCAGACGAGTTAGGGCCAACTTTTTTTGAGCGGCAGGAATAATTGCTTCAGTTAAAGACTGTGCAGCCTTATTAAACTCAACCTGCATAGAACAAAGTCCAGAAAGTATTAGATGCTGATAGTCTCAAGTTAACTCTCAAACACTACAGGAATAATAAAGGCACCGACCTCGTATTTTTTGACATGCGAAAATCTGTCCCGTCGGAAGAAAGTAGCGCAACCATCAATTGCTTGAGGACTTCCAGTGTATACCTGTTACAGCAATATTTCCAAATTAAGCATTACACCATACCAAGGTTTGCAGCAAGCAGAAAAGAACCAGGCAAACCTCTGTTGTTCTTTTCTTATAAAGAGCTTGATACCCATGTTTATCAAGCTCCGCTGAAAAAAATTCTTCAAAGTGATTACTTTGTACCTGCAAATGGTAACATATAGATCGCCTTTAGAAACATAGAAATGGCATGGTTTTTCTTTTACGCTAATTCTTACCCAAAAAAAAAACTCTTTCCTTTCTGAAACATGGATATATGACAAAGGGAATAATTACAGGTGTCACTTATGTTATATGTTTCATGGGTTAGAGGAGGATGCAGCACAATCAAGTAACAAAAATCAAACAATTTAAAGACAATCCAGAAGGCAGCTAGCAATGTTGCGATAGTACTTCTCGTTCGACAGCAAGATGCTGGGAAACAGGAAAATATTCTGCCACGGGCCAGTGAAGAAAGCACATTAACATTATTGCTATAACTACAATATAGCTGCTCAGAATTAACAGAAAGAAGAGTAAAGAATAGTATCATGAAGCATTGGAAAAATGTCAAGATATCACAGATTGACAGGAACAAAAAAAACATCAACAGTAGTTTCTTAAACTCATCATGCTGAACATAATAAGTGCAATTTATTAACAAGTAAAGAAGTAAATCAGAGCCTTAAACTTCAAACATGAAAAAAAAATAGCATCCATACCTCCTGAAGGCAGATAATATCAGCATGATAACCAATAATTTCACGCAACAAATTTTGCCTTCTATAAGCCCATGTAAGTGCCCAAGTTGGACAATAGCTGTATGTATCACTTGTTGCATATGTATCAGCAAGAATATTGTAGGACAGCACAGAAAATGTCCCAAAAGAAGAAGTTCGGCTATCTAAATCAAAGTGGCCCATTGCATCAGCTGCATTCACAGGGATCAAGCGACGCGGTGTCGGGGTCGGTGCTGGGATCACACGGGATGTCATGACCGAAGTGGGAGCTCTCACAGTCCCCCGTGTTTCCACATCGACAACTATACATTCAAATCTTAGTACATGACCGATATCATCAGTAGTTGCTGTATATGTTCGCGAGCATCCCACTTCAAACCAAGTTTCACCGGAACTCTTTTCGGTGCCTGTTGGATACACAGGTGTAGGTCCATTATTAACACCTGAGCTCTGCGAAAAATTTGATGTTGAACCAGACAACGCAGCACTAATAATCCCTGAACCCGAACTGCCACTACCAAATCTGCCAAATAACTCATCATCTTCAGTTCCGTTTTCATTTAAAGCACTTATAGCACGTTCATGCAAAACCCTGTGGTGTTGCCAAGCATCAGAGAAGCACTTAGCAGAACAATGGTAGCTCTTAGCAACAGGTATTTTTGACTTCAGACACCCTATGCACTGAAGCGTTGCTTGTTCCGTTGGGTGTACACTGCAGATAGCGGCTCTACGATCACTTTGTATGCGGTACCTTCAAGCAAGGAAAATAAATATTCAGCATTTTATCGGTATTCTTGTCTTAAAAGTTCAAAACTGTGTTACAGGAGATTTTGGGCATAAGAAAAGAAAGAATGGGCATCACAGTGAAAGATTATCGTAAGTTGCTTGTATGGAGATTAGCACTGCAAAAGTGGCATCCTTTACCAGTTCTTTCGTAACATGTTCAGCAGGTACATCCATTTCTAGACAATATTCAAGCATCCTATGCTACACTGTAAGACATTGGCCCTTAATGCACCATGAAAACATAGCAACTAGAAAGTGAGCCTTAAGCATCGACCTATCCATATATTTATCAGTCAGTATGCACTACTCCAAATGACTATACTGTTCCCATAGATTGTGCTGGATTAGAAAATTTACTATGCCAGTCAAAAACTATGCAAAATTTAGCAGATATCATATTTGTCTGGCAAGAGCCCAATTGAGTATTGAAACTAGTGATGTATCTTAGCCTGTAGCATCCTATGAGCAGACTGTACTATAGTACTCCCTCCGTCCAAAAATAATGTTCGTATTAGACTAGTCAAAAAGTCAAACTTTATAAATTTTGACCAACAATTAATCAAATTGTATAAAAGTTTAGAGTATAAAACTTACATCAATAGATTCGTGTTAAAAGTGTCTTTAAGATGCTATTGAGCTTTTAGCCACCAACTTTATATTATAAGAGAAATTAATGGTCAAAATATATCATGTATGACTTTTTGACCAGTCTAATACGAATATCATTTTTGGACGGAGGGAGTAATATTCAGTATCACACAAACCAAACAAAAAGAACACTTCGACAGACCAGAATGTGATATGTGCTTAAAATCACTAATAACTTGGTTATTCTTTACACGAAGTGTTCAAATGGTGAAACAATTAAATGAAGCAGCTTGTGTCCAATAGCAACTCAAACGGATTAACCGTGCTTGGTTGACTATAACCGAGACTGAAGAGAGAAAAGGTTCGAGGTGGGCTGCTCACCACTTGTAGCGCATGAAGTACCCATCCACGGGCGCGGCCTCAGACACGTCGTCGGTGAAGACGCCGCCGTCGGGGCGCCGCAGGAGCACATACGGCGTGATCTCACAGCCGACAATCGGGATCTCCGACGGGAGGTGCACCCGCAGCACGGTCAGCATCCTTCCCCCAGGGGCGGGCTTCACCTGGGTCATGAGGGTTCAGGTGAACCCCCGAAATTATTGAACCCAACACCGCCCACGCCTGAATTAGGCACCGGGAGCTGCTCAGATGTTCACAAGTATCGATCTTGCGCGCTGACGAAGATGAACCCTATCAGACCAAGGCCGGATGGATTGGATTGCGTTACCAGGGCACCACGCAGCACAACAATCGACGGCTAACTGGGTCGGAATGGAGAAAACATCGATTTAGGTTTGATTCAGAACACTACCAAATGTCCAAATCCTCACTTAGAACGAAGGAACTCATCCGAGCAAGGGTTACTAACCAGCAACAGAAGGAACCAGTCGTCGCCTAGATGGTGATGGATCTCCGGCCCCGCTAGGTCGATAGAGAAGCAACAGGCGGAGGAGCCTGCGGATGAGAAGGGGGCGGTGGCGGCGGAGCTGTGCTCGGCGTCGAGGCTTTGGGGCTTAAAGCCCTGCTGCGTCCATTTGAGGAAGTGTGAGTCTAACTGCAGCAACACGTTCACACGATTTACTCAACACGATTATAGCCAACCACTCGCCTCTATTATTGATCATGCTCTTGTTTGTACAGTTCGATGTGGATGTTTCCTTTTTTAAGTTTATACGACCATTTCAGAACAGCCTGCTTATGTACAATATATAATATACGGTCCAGCACAGCACTTAAAATCACATATGCATAAGCTCAAAAATACTACATCACAAGACTTAGGATTTGTTTGTTTCCACGGTCGTGTCGTGTTTGAGTCGAAATCACAAGAAAATCCCACCGAACGGTCTCGAGTCGCGTGTGTTCATCGGCCGCCCACAACCTCATACGCGGAAAAATGAACTGCACGATCCAAAATCATGAACATAGCTTTCGCCTAATGTTGGCTCATGCCAATTTTAATGGTGAGTTCCTTTTGTTGTTTCCAAAATTGTTATGTCATATTAAATAAAATAAAACTTGAATGTGAGGGTGTGAGTTTCATTCTAAAGTTTTATAGACATTAAATTTCATGACTCATAGAAAGCTGATATTCGTGTTAAGAGAGTCTCATCTAGATGAAACTCATTTCTTTTCTTTCTTCTTAAATGTAATGTCATGTCATCAAAAACGCTTATGTGGCAGCATATTTAATGCAAATGAAATTCAAATGAAACCCCCATTAAGATTGACATTATCGCGGTCGTGCGATGCGATACCGTGGAAACAAACATATATTAGACGTATGATTAACAATTTATACTTAAAATATTTTCCCCTTTATAACCGTTAACCGAGGTATGAGTTGTTCCCTTTATAGCCACTAATTATTTATTTATAATTTTATTAATCATAACATTTATTTTAGATTTTTGATAAGATTCATCGTTTGTAAAATATGGGCATAAAAACCTTAAAAAAAGAAAACGTTGAATAAGATAGTATGTTCTAAGCAACTCAGGTCTCTTTTGGAATATATAAAACCTTTATAAAAATAAACTAATTTATGTCAAAATCATGTATAGTTCCTATAAATTTTTTGTATTTTAACAGGACCCTCGATATATATACCAAAATCACCGGACTACGAAGAAAAGTTTGCCATTATTGCCTCTATTGTCATACAAAGTGTGATGGTCAAACTTCACAAAACTTCATCATCCTTTGCGAATGAATATGATAGGGCAGTGCGATCGAAACATCTCGTATGTCTCTAAAATCTCACGGTTGTCTTCTACTGGTTGATCATCTAGTTAGACAAAATCATTTGAGTAGTTATCATCTCTTTTGAGTGTATAAGCATTGTCACTTTTCTAATTTGGTGTAGCTCTATGTGTAGTTTTTCCAATAAAAAAACATAGCAAGGACTCAAGAGTCAAGTTTAGTTGCACCGATACTTTCGCACAATCAAATTATACGTGTGGGAAAAATGTTTTTTTTCATCCATCAATATATAAAACTCAAACATTATTTTGCTATCTAACAAACATGATGTTGCGAGAAAACTGTAATATGTGTCATGACATATGCTTTTTCACTTTTCATTTTATTGGCATGTAGTGCGATAAACAGAAAAGATTGTTCAGATCTTCATTGATATATAGAGATACTTGGAGGCATGGCCTTGATGAGTGTTGTATTTATTTATACTAGAAGATACCCTACGATGTTGTGGAATTTTCTTAGAAATAAAACCACTATGAGTTAGCCTCTACACTTTCACGCATTAGTTATTGTTAAAAATTGAAAAGGAAATAGCCAAAGAATCCAATAAAAGACAAAGAAAATTAGATATAATTGTAAGATGATAAAACTACAAAACAAATAGCAAGTAGATGTATGTACCTCTTACTCTGGTAGGAAAATGATGAAGACGCTAGTGGTAGAACAATTCAGTTTAATAAGAAAATATTGGAAATTGTTATTGATTTTTTGTTGCATATCTGTTCTTTTTGTACATGATCAAGTGTTTTCAACAACAGAACAAAACACGATTATAAGATTGTTATACCATCGAATCACAACTACAAAATTCTAGAGAAAAAGCAACACTGCATAAAAAACAAAAACAATGATTGATTGGTATATTGTCACCAAATAAACAAAAATAGGTAACATAGAATACAATTGAACCGTACGAGTATGAATAAACAATTGAATAGGTAGCACTCACTGCCTTCTGCCCTAAAGCTCATTGTCGACTAGCGACAAGCCGAACTGGATGCCCTCTTGGATGCCCTCTCACGGTGATCGGACATCACTCGTACTGACACAACAACTTTTGTGTCAGCCCTGCATGTCATGGCCCTATTGATGTTATGCAAGAACATCTCCATCTACAACCCCCTGGGCAGACTCGCCACTCTTGCTTCATCAACCAGATCTACTTCCAAAAGAACCAGATATCCTAAATGGTTGGTGTCATCCAGATTTAGTTGCCATGCCCCCTCGAGTAGATCTATCCAACACACCCCTCCGCAATCGTTCCAAACTCCCCCATCAACAATGTGCATTTATCTTTAAACTCATGACATGTAACACCCCAATTTTAAGAACAAAATTGGAGCACAATATATGTATGCCAGGATCAATTTTCATACATATATCCACATCATAGTAAATATCAAAACAATGCTTTATTAATATATCGTACATTATTACCAAAAATGACCCTCGGGTCCAAAAGAAAAGTACAGACTCTCAGTCTAACTCTAATGTAGACTCGCGGAAACTGGACGCCATCTCCACAGGAAGGTCGACCGGGGGCTGCGCCATCCTAGTGCAAGTCGTCTGGGTCGTATCCACCGTCTTCTCGGTACTCCTGCTCTGCGTCGTAGACTCCAACGTCTGGGTGGGGTAGCAGGGGGTTCAAAGAGGAAGGGTGAGTACATCGAAATGTACTCCGCAAGTGTAGGAAATAAATGCTTATGAGGCTAATAACAAAGGTAGGCTGACTTTATTTGACTCAAGCGCCTAAAGCAACACTTCCTATTAAATCCTATTAAACCTATGCACCTATTTACTAGGTTATAACCACAGACTCCAACGGTAACAGAACCACACTCGGAGTCGCACCGAGTACCCACACCTGAAGTCCATCAGGCAAACCACACCTGAAGTCCATCAGATGACCCGAACCAGGCCGTTACAAGGAGTCCTATGTGTATTAGTTCCACACGTCACGACATAGAGAGCTACCTTCCGTAATAACTCCAGGTCTGCGCTCGAGCCTGGGAGTCACTCCCGTACCAAGCAGTAACCCGCGTAGAAGAAGCCTCTGTACCCATGTCATATGAGACTAATAACCACATAAGGCTTCTCTAACGAACTAGAACCAACCCACCAACTAATCTCGAAGAAGTCCAAGCCCGCTCGTGACCGTGAGCACGGCTGATATATCAGTTTTACACTCTGCAGAGGTTGCACATCGTTACCCATGAGTCGTGCAAATCCCGTCACGCTAAACACTGCCAAGGTGCATAGCAGGTTGCACCGCAAGGCCTTTACAAAGTCCCTCCGAGTCTGTGTTACACGTACTCTAAGGTTTCTCCCCTGTCCATAAGTCAACGACCCCAAGGGACCCCTCTTGAGCCACTAAACAAACCCCGTGTAGCATAACTTAGAGGAAAACTAATTAATTAGCCAGGTCCAGCCCATCCAGATCTCATGGTTGCGCTGTATTGCCGGGTTACTTGTCCAAGAACCGGGTCCTAGGGATCCAGGCAGGACAATCTAGCACTCGCCCAGAACCGAAAATCAAAAGCAGCTGCCGAGTCCCACGGCACAAAACCACCAATACGGGTCCATCCTGCCGGATTTACCTAACAACCATGTTACTACAAAAATTACCATGTCCACATCGTTTCATAGTTCATTGATCAGGATTAATTATAATTGACCGTCATTCCATCCCAACATGACTGCAGGGCTAAGCATGACTTCTACCCGAACAACCCAAAACAGGCGACAAGGATGATAGATCAAAATCTAGTAAACCATAACATGGGATTCAAATTAATGACAAGCATGCATCTACAAGATCTAACTACTCTAGTACCAAAAGTAAAATGAAGTAGGTGCAAGATGTTCAAGGACACTTGCCTTCGGACTGGGTCGAATCAACTGGGTCGCAAGGATGGTCTGGAGCGTCCTCGTACTCCGCACTCTCTGGCCCAATCATCATACATGGCACAATACAACAAAATAAATAACAGTACAACAAATTGTATGAAAACCGTAAACTAACAGATCTACTGCGTAGAGCTCGACGAGACGAATCTAACGCAAGTTGAACGGGTCAAATCGGAGTTAAATTGAGCAAGTTATGGGCATTTGAAGTTGGATGGCAATTCTGTGAATAAATCAAACTCATTTTCATATTTTAAATAAATAAAAACTGAATTTAAAAGAGATCCGGACCGGGCCTCATTTATCCGATTTCACAGGGGCTAAGATGAAAGAGATTACAGACTCAGTGAATAGTGCTCCACGGAGCGCGGGTTGATTTAGTGGAAAGACGAGGGCTTTTCTGCAAAAATAGCGCCGATGCGGCCGGCTGCTAGCGTGGTGCCCGCGTGGCGACAGGTGGCGCAAGCCTATTGGCTCGGTGCGCCACCGTGCGCGTGGTCCGATCTGCTGGTGCCCGTGGACAGCGTCTACGGACCCGTGGTCTGGGTGTATACCCCTTCAGGGCGCCATCTAATCTAGGCCGTCCGTGCTCGATCTGACGACCGGAAGGGAAGAGGGCGGCGCCGGTGAGTCCCGCGCGGCGGCGCCATTGACGAGCTCGCCGGCGTGGCTCGGGAATCCGCTAGGGTTCGGTAGGAATTAAATAAAAGGGTCTAGGAGATAGGGGAGCTCACCACGAGTCCAACGGTGGACTTCTCGCCGACGAAAATCGACTGGAGAGGAAGAGCGATGGCGGGGCGAATGCTCGGTGGGTCGGAGCTCCGGCGGGCGCGACGAGGGGTGCTGCGGCCACCAACCGGGGAACGAAACGGCCGCGGAGGCTTCAGTCGTACGCGTCAAGGTTGATGGGGAAGAAAACAGAGCCGACGGGGCAAACGGGAGCGCTGGCCAGCGGAGCTTGGTGCGGCGGCGGCGATGCAGTGGTGGTGGGTTTCGGAAAAGATGGGAAAAGGGGAAAAAGAAGGGCAAGGCTACTAATAGGCGAGCGGAGGAGGTCTGGCGGCTCGATCTGTTAATGCGGATCATCCGCGGAAGTTCGGAGGAGAGCGTTGCGAGCGGTAGCGGCGGCAAACGCGCTACGGCTGGTGCGGTAGAGGTGGGCAGGGCCGGTTTAGAGGGGAAAAGGGTGCACAAGGAGGAGGGAACAACTTTGACGCGCCCCGGAGACCTTGAGCGGAGGGTTTATAGGGGTGAGGGCCCATGGGAGTGGCCGGTCCACGAGCTCGGGTTGTTGGGCGATGGCGGCTGAGGTCGGGGTCGAGCTGAGCTAACCGGGGAATCCCGATTGGAGGGGAGAGGGTGGTTGGGAGGGTGTGGCTCGGTCTTTGCAGCATCTAGATCGTGAGGGAGGAGGAGACGTGGAGCGGCGTTGCGGCATCGTCCTCAGCGGCCAACGAGCAGAGCAGAGGAGGAGCGTGCAGGGCGGGGAGGGAGTTGAGGACGACGGCTGACAGCGGGGGGAAAGGCGCCTGGGCCGCGCGGAGTCGCGCGCGCGCGGGGAGGACGCGGGTCGGTGCTGGGCCAAGGGGGAGGGGGAGCTTGGGAGGAGGCGGGCCAGGCCGGAGGGAAGTGGCGCGGGCCGGCGCGGGTTGGAGAGAAAGAGGGGGAGGGCCGGCTGGGCTTGGACCGAAACGGTGCAGGCCGGGAGAGTGGGGAGAGAGGGTTGGGGCCCAAACAAATTTCCTTTTCTTTTTCTTTTCAAAGCTTTTTGCAAACCTTTTGTAAATTCATTTGAAAACACATTTCAAATCGGTTTGAAATCAAAACCAGTTTTCAAACTTTTGAAAATGTTTTTCCTAGGTTTTCAAATAAAACTTTTGAGTTTGAAAATTTTGTAAATTTTTCATAAGCTTTTATTTATTTTCTAAATAGAATAAATTCGATTCGCCCTATTCGGGTTTAACAAAATTCTTTTTCACCCAATAAAACTGTGCAACGGCATGAATGCAACAAACACCTGGTTAGATTTTTCCTCCATCTAGGGTTTTGGTCATTTTCTAATTAAATTCTAGTTTATTTTAATTAATTAAAAATCCGGGGTGTTACATGACATTGCCTCCAGTTCCACAACAATGATCTAACTACCCGAACATCAATCATAGGAGAGGAGAGAGATGACAAAAAGAGTTATAAATGGGAGAGATATAAGGTGTTCACATGCCTATGAGTGGGTCATGCTATTTCTTTTCCTAACACCATCTTTTCACAATGTCAAAGTGGTCCATATGTTTGTTGCAATATCCCATAACAAAAACAATAATAATCTTCTCGACTATCACCACACTCTACTTTGCCCAAAAAAAAAAACAAATCAATATTCAATCATATAGATGGAACAATAAAGATAGAGACTTTATCGTTTACAAAACTTACATAACTCAAACCATAAGTCCATAACCATCAGCTCTAACACAAGAGCGAAAAGAAAGAGATCCAGCTAAAACCATCATTACTAGTACCAAATGATGTTTATTTCATAATTAATCTAATAATATTTATTTGATATCATAAATATTAAAATATTCTTATTTATAATTAATTAATTTTATAAGATATAAAACGTGACACTTTGCTAGAAATACATGTTTTCATGGGATGGAGGGAGTATAAAATAGCCTTTCCCTTTTTTTAGGCATCCTCGACTCCTCGTATATATAGCCCAGTGGGCTTGATAGCCTTTCCCAGCGAGCGCCCCCAGCTGAGCCCAGCGCCCACCCATTTGAGCCGTCGTGCTCCCCGTGGGGGTCCTCGCTGTGCCGATCACTCCTGCCGTGCCACTAAATGAGACAGGCGACCGCGACCAACCGGCGACTGTTCATGGCCGACGGGCGTCGCGGGGCGCGCGGCACGCCGCCGCCTGCTGCTGCTAGCGCTCGTTGGAATGGCGTGTGGCGTGGTGGTCCATGCAGTGCTCGCGGAATGAATGAAAAATACTCCATAAAAAACTGCCGATCCAAATGCTGCTAAGCTAAAGAAGGATGATTATTATTCGATGGAAATGGAATTGGTACAGCACATGCCTTGAACTCTCCGACAGGGACGCGCAACCTCCTGCAATGAACACGCACGCACGCACAGCACAGTACACCCTCGTAGCACATTATCCGGCCGGGTCCGTCCGGCCGCTGCGTCGTCTGTTTCGTCTTTCTTTCTCCCGGCAAATGCATGCGCTCTGTACATGCATGTTTAGGTCGATGAGGCGATCGTGTATTGAGGCCAGCGCTTTTCTGATAGCTTAGCGTACTTGCCCCAACACCGACGGCGCGCGGGAGAAGCCATCAGCGTGTGGCCGCGCGCGTCGCCGTCGCCATTGAAGCGAGCGCGAGGCACGCCGGGCCCGGGCTCGTCCCCTACATATCCGAGCTCCTCCTAGCAACCAGCAGGGCAGGACAACATGGGTTTTTGGTTCCGGATTGCTGTTGGAAAGCGGCAGCAGACGGAGCCGGCAGCCGGCATGGTTGTTGCTTGTAGTTGAGGTTGTGGGTGGTGAAAGCCACACCAGATCGATCACCTAGGTAGCTACTCGTGGTCGTCGTGGAAGCAAAACGCCGCGGCAACTAACCAACCTTTGTGCTTTCTGGAGCTGTGTTGGACCTGAGACTGGAGCGTGAGAGTGAGTGAGACCGACCAGGCAAAACCTGGGGCGGCAGTACTACAGTTGGTACCGTTGTTTCTCCATCTCTGCTTCCTGGTGCTAACCAGGCGTGTTGTCTGGAGTGCCAGGACGTACTCTCGCGCCGGCTGGAATGTAGTAGAGTCTAGTACCCAACTAACATAATACAGTACGTATTTTTATGCCTAATAAACCGAAGAACGCACGGGCCAACCACCCGGAGCTATTCTGCTTCTGCCTGGTGACGAGTCCCTCCCGTGCCACTGCCATGGATCCTCTCCGTGCACGGCCATTCTGATGTGGCTTGCCGCTTGCCTTGCCCTGCCCGGTCAGAATCCTCTCTGTTTCCTCGGGTTTGCTTGCCTTGCCCTGTCAGCCTGTCGGTATGCCGACCATAAGCCCATACCACAGCCATTCTAATCACATGCCTGATTCAGGCGTGCAGTAATGTACATGTAATTTTCGGACGGATTCACAATCCCCGGTACACGAAAGCGATCCATCCCAATTCGGCAATTCCTCATCGACCTTGAGCAGAGCACCGAGCACGTGACCGGCGGCAACAAAACACGTGAGCTTGGAGATCGAGTGCTGCAAGCAAGTCAAGTCTGCACCTTCTGCATCCGGATCCCGCCACCCTTTACCGCTCACCAACCGATCGGTCCACGCAGGCACCCAGCGCACGTCGC
The DNA here is from genome assembly GCA_009763385.1 of Coix lacryma-jobi var. lacryma-jobi. Classification (NCBI taxonomy): domain Eukaryota; kingdom Viridiplantae; phylum Streptophyta; class Magnoliopsida; order Poales; family Poaceae; genus Coix; species Coix lacryma-jobi. Next base: position 6,227,196 of record CM019823.1, on the reverse strand, counting down.
GCGCCGCTATAAATCCCCTCCACGCACTCGCTCCCGCCGCCACGCAGCTGCACTCCAGTCTCCACGTCCACGGGCTAGCAGCAGTAGCAGCATCCCATGCACGCAATGGCGTGGTGGGGCGTCGAGGGCGAGGGCGACCCGCCGTTCCCGTCCGTGGACAAGTGCGACGCGTCCCGCCTCGGGCGCCGGACCTCCACGGTGGTGGCGGACCTGGACGGCGCGCTGCTCCGCTCCCCGACCGCCTTCCCCTACTACGCGCTCGTCGCCTTCGAGACGGGCGGCGCGGCGCGCCTGGCGCTCCTCCTGCTCCTGGCGCCGCTGGCCGAGGCGCTGCGCCCCGCGGTGTCGGAGGCCGCGGGCACGCGGGTGCTGGTCTTCGCGGCCACGGCGGGCGCGCGCGTGGCCGACGTCCAGTCCGCCGCGCGCGCCGTGCTGCCCAGGTTCTACGCCGCCGACGTGCACCCGGCCGCCTGGCGGGTCTTCTCCGCGTGCGGCGGGAGGAGGCTCGTGCTCACCGCCGCGCCGCGGGTCATGGCCGAGCCCTTCCTGCGGGGGTACCTCGGCGCCGACGCCGTCGCGGGCACGGAGCTCGTCGCGTGGCGGGGACGCGCCACGGGGTGCGTGGACGCGCGCCGCGGCGGCGTGCTCGTTGGCGAGAGCAAGGCACGGGCGCTGAGGGAGATGCTCGACGCCGGGGAGATGCCCAATGTCGGGCTCGGCTACCGGAGATCGGATTACGGCTTCATGAGCATAAACAATTTGCAACATACATATGCCAAATATAATGCTGCAACACTAATAATACCCTTTTCACTTTGCATGCCTTCATTCCATAATGGGTTTTGTGAAAAATAGTGTTAAGCATACTTTGAATAATTAACGATGCCTGCAAATGAAAAGGTATTATTAGGGGGTGCTTGGATCCATATTAAAATTTTAGCCGAGTCACATCTCCAAGATTAGAAAAAACACATCTCCAATAGTTTTCAGTACAATCTCCCAATCTTTTTGGCACTTAAAAAACCCACTCAAAGCACGTAAAGATCTGCATGTCTACAATAGAAAAGGAATACAGAGTATAAAAGAGTTCATGATACAAATGTATAATAGAAAAAAATATAAAAGTGATTGAGATAATTTTGAAATAGTATAGAATTTTTTGATGTAAAATTGTCTCTTATATTTTAGGAGTAAATTATTATAAACTATTGAAGATGGACTTATTTATTTCTCCTCCCAATACTTCTTTAGGAGTTGTAAAACAACATATTTTTTGAAACAAAATATTCTATAGGCCTCACAATTTGTGCTTTTCCTCCTGGCTGATTTATTGTGGCTACAGTTGATTTGTAGACTGATTTATTTTTGTGAGAAACATTATACCATATCTAAAAAGTAGAATTAATTCTGACTAAATAGTGCAAACAAACACAACCGCTGTTTCGGGGGCCGTCTCACCACTAGTTTTCTCTTCGCGTGTTGCATATGCATCGCGCTAGACAAGAAAAATCAAATGAGGACAAGGGTCACGATCGTTAACGCTGCTTGTCAGCATTCTTACTTTACTTAAATATAGGTAGATAGCAGGACACATGATACATGAAACGATCTTTATTCGCTTAAACTTATCAACGGGTTGATAGACTTAATTTATTTTTTATATATACTGTTAAAACAATCCAAATTAACCGAAAAGTACAAGCGAACAACCCCAGATGATGACAACCATTTGTTACCGTAGGTACGGTACATCCTTAGCCCCAGATGATGACAACCATTTGTTACCGTACGTACGGTACATCCTTGTGTTTGGTTGAGTGCACAAACTGGTCGTGGGTTTTGCGAGCTGTGAGTAGTGACGAGTGGACAAGTAGTAGTCCCCGTCGTCCTTTCTTATTTCTGCATGGTTTTTCTCCGGCCTGTCTCGAAAGCAGAAAAGTCATCGGTCTCTATGGGACTGTTTGGATGAATGGCTAAAGGTCTAGTCAGGCTTCGGTAATACAACACCTATATATTTGGTTGTTTGTATAGTTGCTAAGTCAGGCTTTATAAGGGCACTCACAATGCAGACTCTACTTAGAGTCTAAGTCCATTTATTAGCTCGAAGCTATCATAGACTTGGAGTCTAAATAAGACTTAAAGTCTTGTTTTTTCTTCCTCTCTCTTCAATAACTACACTGCCACATCAGCAAAATACAATAAATATAAGTGTAATAAATAGGTTTAGACTCTATGATAGAGTCTGCATTGTGAGTGCCCTAAAGCCATTTAAGGGGGAGAAAGGTGGTTACCCGGAAACAAAACAACAACTTGTTTTCAGAAACCAGACTTGGCTAAGGTTTGCCTCATGTCCTCGTACCTAAAAATACACATAAAACACTATTTTCTTATACAGGCTAACTTAGTCTACTTAACCAAATAAATGTATCTTTTATTATTGGAGCCAGACTTTAACTGTCCTGAGACCAGATTTTAAACATCAACCAAACAGACCGTACTCCTACGCAGAAGCTCTGGATAGATGGAGGTTGCATTGCATCCAGCAGCTAACACTGACAGAGTCTGAGATGAGTATTTCTGAGTACGCAGGAGGCCTACCTCGTGCCGCGGACGCCGGTGGAGGCCGTGCGCGCGGACAAGCTCCCGAAGCGGGTCGTCTTCCACGACGGCCGCCTGGTGCAGCGCCCGACCCCGCTCGTGGCCCTGCTCACCGTGCTGTGGTTCCCCGTCGGCCTCCTGCTCTCGCTCGTCCGCGTCGCCGCAGGGGTGCTCCTCCCGATGCGGTGGCTCCACGTCGCGCTCCACGCGCTGGGCGTGCGCGTCGTCGTGCGGGGCGCGCCACCGCCACCGCCGCCGCCGGCACGCACGGGGGTGCTCTTCGCCTGCTGCCACCGCACGCTCCTGGACGCCATCTTCCTCTCGGTGGCGCTGGGCCGGCCCGTGGCCGCCGTCACCTACTCGCTGTCCCGCCTGTCGGAGTTCCTGTCCCCGATCCGCACGGTGCGGCTCGTCCGCGACCGCGCCGCCGACGCGGCCACCATCAGGCGCGTGCTCGCCGAGGAGGGGGACCTCGCCATCTGCCCCGAGGGGACCACGTGCCGGGAGCCGTTCCTGCTGCGGTTCTCGGCGCTCTTCGCCGAGCTCGCCGACGACGTCGTGCCGGTGGCGGTGGAGTGCCGGATGAGCATGTTCCACGGCACCACGGCGACGGGGTGGAAGGGGATGGACCCCTTCTACTTCTTGATGAACCCGAGCCCCGTGTACACGGTCACGTTCCTCGACAGGCTGCCGCCCGAGCTCACCTGCGGCGGCGGGGGCAAGTCCAGCCACTGGGTGGCCAACTACGTGCAGATGCTTATAGCCTCCACGCTGTCGTACGAGTGCACCGGCCTCAACAGGAAGGACAAGTACAGGGAGCTAGCCGACAACGACGGTGTCGTCCCTGTAAACAAACCTCTAGTTAAATTTTTGTAACTTCGCCACCGTAGATTGCGTAATAATCAGGTCCTGGACTCCTGGTGGTACTGAATCGACGTGTTTGGTTTGTTCTCGGGTAACATAACTGAAAATGGAATCGATTCAGGCGTGTTTAGTTGAGAGATGAAAAGTTTTTTTTTGTCACATCGAAGGTTGCGACACTAATTTAATATAAAAAAATTGACTAATTAAAAATAAATTTCATATTCTGTCAGAAAACCGTAAGACAAATTTATTAAGGTTAATTAATTTGTCATTAGCATATATTTATTGTAGCACAATATTATCAAATTATAGACTAATTAAACTTAAAAAAATGTTTTGTAAAGTTATCGCAACCATGTATGTGTCAAACATTCGATAGGATAGCTGAAAAGTTTTCAGAGTATGAGCTAAGCAACCTCTCACTGGGGTTTGATTGGTGAAATCATTGATTCCAGACTTTATGTTGGAGCAGATGTGGTAACAGTATTGCAGAAAGACACCAACGACGTAATGAGAAAAGGATCGAGAAGCGGCGGTATCGGCAATGAATAGAGCGCTATTTGATTACACGACATCTCAAAATAGGAAGACAATTATGTCGTTATCTAGCCTCAGAAGTATTTAGATTGCGTTATGTTCCACCGAACCAAACACTTCGCCAAACACTTCGATACTGTCGATCCACTACTGCATGACATAGCGTTATAAAGCTCTGCTTTTCCCCTATCGATTACCAGTCATAAAACATGGGTGTCTTTTCTTTTTTTTTTTAAAAAAAAGGGGGGGAACCCAGAGTTCTATTAGTCATGTGGTCCAGCTAAGAAAGAGAGTTTGATACTTGATCTTGCCACAACAGTGGACCATCCATACATGTCAAGCCATGAAGTCAAGGGTATCAATTGCAAAATTACAAACTCTGGATACATGATCACACGCTCTGTTCGTTTGAACCGTACTACGACTTAAGTATTGTCTCTCACATAATACAAATAAAACAGTAGAAATCAGTCATGAAAATCATTAGCATAGCAATACCAATACAGATAGATAACTAATAATATAATTGAATTTTGACCTCGCCCATCAGGATGCCCATCCCCAACCTATCCATGCCTGGTTTCGATAAAGACTAAGCGGCGGTAGCTGCATCAGTCTCCAAAATAGCACGATCCATTCCTAATGCAGCCGGCTGCTCTAGTCCCTTCAAACAAGCAGCTGCTTCAGCTTCAACATATTTTGGAGTGACAAACAATTTTATCGAACCTGCTCCTGCCACTACCATGCTGAAGTGGTTTCTAATGACAAGATCTCACCGAGCTTTAATTGAACTCGGGATAAAGAGGCCATCACATTCCTTACAAAAAATAAAAACTCGTCACAGGTAATCTCGACTACCACTGCGGATAGCGGAGAGACGACGCAGGGTATGTTAGTATCCACTCTACTCTAAATTTCACATTTCTACAAAAATTAGAGCATTTTAGCTCAGATTTTAGCTGTAATGCACTAGTGTGAAATTGACCAAAGTTTAAATTAACTTTAGACCATCTATTTGAAGACTTTAGCTCTAAAATTTAGAGGTCTAAAGTTTAGATGTGCAAATCCAAACAAACCCATAGGAGAGATTGAGAGAACTTCGTCCAATCCCAATACATTTGCCTGCTTTGTGATGGAATTCAAACCGCAAAAACACCATTGGGTTATCATCAATGCAAGTTTCATATCTCAGTTTCTAACACACTCAAATTTTTGAAACAGTGCAGAAGAGTTTCATCCCTATAAAACTCTTTCTACTCTCATGACACTCTTATCACTCATCTCTTAATTAATATAGTGACATATCTACATATTTAATGCTCATAAAACTTTATGAAATCCTCATTGAGACTGACCTTAGGACCACCTTTTTATCGGTTGCCAATTCAACTTCAACAGTCACGAATAGGAATGTCAACGGGGAATTCCCCGTCGGGGAGCAGCTGCCCATCCCCATCCCCGCGGGGGAGGATTTGCCCCCATCCCCGTCCCCGTGAATGATAATGGGGAAGTTTCGCCCCCATCCCCATCCCCGTACGGGGATTTATCCACGTGGGGTTCCCCGTCCCCGTCACAAATTCAAATCTGAAGGCCAAAGAAACACTGCTACTAAAATTTCCACTAAGCAAGTTGAGCAAGAAAAATTTGATTTTCATTAAGGATAAATAAAACCAAGAAACAATACCAATTTCCATCTAAAAAAAATCCAAATCCAACTAAAATACAAAAGAACAATTGAATAAGTATTAGAAGCACTATGGGCTAGTGGGCCTTCAACATTGTCACAGTCGGGTCCCCGCGGGGAGCGGGGACGGGGACTTGTATACCATCCCCGTCCCCGTGAACCCCGACGGGGATGAGTTTCCCCCCGTTTAATCCCCCACGGGGGAGAAATTGCTACCATCTTCGTCCCCTAATAGTCGTCCCCTAATAGGTGAATTCCCCACGGGGAAACGGGGAACGGGGCCCCGTTGACATCTCTAGTACGAAAGAGAGGGCCCAACCATTGTTTGCTCAAGAGAAATCCCAGCGTTGTTGATGATCATAGTTTGCACAACTGATATATACACCCTTTGCCAAAAAGGATCATCATAGGTTTAGAGTAAGCCAACTTTGTTAAGTTAAACTAAATTTATAAAAAATAGCATCAATTATATGTGTAACTTCGTATATGTATTATAAAATATATTTATTATTTATTAAACGAAACTTACTATGTATCATAAGCATTAGTACTCTTTATATATGTTTCGTTGAAGTTAAATACCAATTAACCTCTCGAAAGGTGAAAATGACATTTTTTACTTTGAAAACGGGGATTATGATCCAACGGTTATGATCTATTCTAAATCCAATAACCTATCTTACAGATCCTACCATCTTATTCAAGGTTCCTAATTTTTCTATTTTCTTGTGCAGGTCACAAACCATTCGACCTCCCTTCGCCTCATCGCCGAAGTCCCCAACACCGATGTGTAAGTGAAAGGGTCGAGATGGCGGACTAGAGGGGGTGAATAGTCTTTTTTAAAAATAAACTTAATCGGAGCGGCTAACCGAAACAAATGCGGAATTAAAACTATCGGTCTAACCAAGACTATAACCCTCTACCTAAACTCTATGACACCTTACAAAAGATCCTAATCAATGCAAATAAGGTGTCGGGCAAGCTAGAGCTCACCTAACCAATTCTAGAAGCAAGGTCACACAAGCCTATGCAACTAGTACTTCAAGCACGGGGGAGCTCCTATGCAATCTAGCAAGCAAAGCACAAAGACTAAGCTCACTAGCAATGCTCAATAACAAGGCTACACAAGCCAAATTAGAGAGCTCAACTTAGTTACACAAACTAAGCAACTAAACACTAGCACAAAAATAAGTATTGCAATACAAGCTAGTGTAAACAACAGGTAGTCGGTACTACCAGGCTGCTAGGCCGGTACTACCGGGCTGTTAGGCCGGTACTACCGAGCACCTGCACGGAGCTACGAAATCTAAGAGAATGAGATGCAATCTCAGATCTAGCAATTACCCCACTTCCCTAGATGACGTAGATGACGAATGTAGCTTCCCCACGTCTTGATTCCTTGCCAAAAGGTAGATCGAGTCTTCCCAACCTAAGATAGAGTGAAGGAGGGAGGAAGAACACGAAGAACACAAACACGCGCGTAATATGCAAGGAACAAAGAACAATAAGAGCAACAAGAGACGGGGACACAAGATTTTATCCCGAGGTTCACTTGGTTGCCATCAAGCTAGTCCCCGTTGAAGCAAGCCCAAGGTTGCCGCCGATCCTCTTGCTAGTGGTGACCCCAAGTCACGCTCTCCACGATGGAGTGCTCACCAAGAGCTCTAGCGTTCGATCCGGCCGGACCACTTGGCGCTCTTCACGCCTCTTTCCACTAGAGTTGCTCTTCGCGATCTCCCGCGGGACGAGCACAATGCCCCTCACAAGGCTTCTCCGGAGCCACGCACAATCTTCACCCGGGCTTCACGACGGAGACACGCACCAAGCCATCTATGAGGTGGCAACCTCCAAGAGTAATAAGCACCACCGGCTTGCAACTCGAACACCTAGTGTCACTCGATGCAATCTCTCAAAGCAACGCACTAGAATCGCTCACTCGCAATAGATTCACACACTAGCAAGCACAAGCGAATTAGAGGGCTCCTAAGCACTTCCCAACCATGGACACAAAGTGTGGCGTAACGGTCCTAATCCCATGGCCCACTGGTCCCCGTCTACCTCTGACAGCCGAACCGATGTTCCGCGTGATTAAGACTGTTCGTTACTGGGCTGCATCAGCGCCCATCGTCCGCAGGATCATCTCACAATTCGGTCACAGCACTGGATACTTTTACAAATAACATCAGAATACAGAGCGGAAGACTTAAATAACATTAGTTTTACAAACTGAGGTTCCAAATAAAATTAAGGGTGCAGTTATTACAAACCATGTTCGGGTAATAGAAATAGGCAACGTAGCGGAGTACAACAAAATAAAGATACTTTCAAACACCCAGCCCGAGGGTGTACACTTTAGTCTTCGGCCTCATCGGCCTCTTCCTGGACGATGGTCATGCAGCAGGGCGCAAGACACATCGGGGACTCAGTCATACCTGCAGCATGGGTAACAAACCCTGAGTACTGGGGTACTCAACAAGACTTACCCGACTAAAGAAAAGGAAGAAGACTCAGGAATGAGAGGCTTAGGAAGTCAAGGTAAGGCTTAAGCAAGATCAAGTATTTTGCAGAAAAAGCATTTTGTAAACCTTGTTCTATTTTTGGAAAGGTTCAAGTATTTCTCAATTCTTCATTGCTCATGATTCTTTTTACCTTTCAAAACATACCTAGTTGAGAACCACTCTCCGTTGACAGTCAGTGACCAAGTCTCCATAACGAGGAGCAACGTTAATCCGGATAAATAATACTCAGCTGAGGATCCCTATCCACACTGCATATGTAGCACCCAAGCTTGCATATGCCAATTCGTCTACCACGATTCCTCCAAGATTGGGCCCGGTCCTACGCCACCCGGAAGTACAGTACACCACTCATATCCAGGTACGACGACCACGTGGGTACATGCTACTTCCGCCATCTCTCCACTCCCAGTGCGCGGTTGTCGGTCCAATAAAGGATTCCTCGGAGCCAGAGCTTTCCGAAGTATGTGAATAGTTGCAAGTCTTGGCCAGTAGGCCCCCATACGGATGGTCCCTAAATTTTTCTGCCAGAATCATACCTTGGTTATATCTCACCCAAGCGTAATAGTCCTGTCAGTTTTTCAACCCTGTCCCGGTCGGTGTCAACTGTTGAGTCCCGGACTACAACATGACGGCACCGTACGCTCGGACAACCTCTCCTCGCAATTGACTAGGTACGGATCAGATACCTAGCCAATGGCCAGGGAGTAAAACCAAATTCCCATAAAAATTCTTTAAGTGATCACACTTTTGAAATTGATATTTTTATTGCAAATCTATTGTATAGCATCACTAAGCATTTGCAAATAGTTTTTAAACAGGGCAGGTGGAGGTGGATCTTCTGGTGGAGGTAAACAGTGCAGGTAATAGGTCATCACACAACTCCTATAACCTAATGCAGTAGTTTAACTCAAAGACATTTTAAGTAAACCTTTTATAAAAACAAGGAAGGTTAAAATGCACCGGGGCTTGCCTTGAAGAGCAAAGAGGACAGGCTCGGGGTCGGCAGTGCAGGTGTCGGAGCTCGGGGTCGCCTCAGGGGTAGGTTCGTCAGCGGCTGCTTCGACTTTGATGTTTTCTCCTTCGGTCACTATACGGATGCAATGATGTATGCTTATGAGGATGCTGACATGAACAATAGGCTTGCTAAAACGCAGGACAAAACCTACTGATTCTAGAGTACACTTTCCATCGCGTAAGTAATTTCTTAGTGTGGACATAAAGTTACTTATCTTTATCCCTAAGCAAAATTAATCAACCTATTAAGCATCATTTAACCGACCTAAGCACAAATCATGCATGGCATCACAAATATCATAGACCAAATGGGTGGGGGTCTATGAACAACAAACAATCCCAAAAGTCACATCACAGGGCATACAACATGAACCCTACTTGATTTTCTATTTTTCCTAATTATTTAAAAAGGTCATTTTATGAAGTTGCTCCAAAAATTACTAAATTAATCTCATAAGTTCATTAAGGTATAAAAAGATGGCAAAACAAATTTCATAATTTTGGAGGTCATTAAGGTGCTCAATTAAAATCAGTCATTAAATAACAAAAGGCACTATTTACAATTAAAGTAAATGCTCAAAAATCAACTTGTTCCAAAAGACTTCAAAATTTCACCAGAGACTAAACATGGCATAGGAAACTCACAAAAATTTATCTCATGATTTTTGGAGTTATAAATGATTTTCTAAAAATCCAAAACCATCCATTTATTAATTAAAAGAGGGATTTTACATTTTCAAATTCTTGAAGAAAAAGTCAAGTTTTTATTTTTATAAAATACTTCAGGGTATAAAGAGTCTACCATGAATTTTCAGAATTTTTGGAACCATACAGAAAATCACACAAAAAGATGAAACACTGAACACTATTCACATCTTTCAAAAGGAAAAAGAGCACTGTGTTCCTTCCTCGCAGGGCTCGGGCGAATCGCGCGGCGGACCGCAGGGCTCGGGCGAATCGCAGGCGAGGGGACGGCGGACCGGCCGCTCGGGCTCGCGCTGGGAAAGCCGAGGGTGGGGGAAGATTCGCGAGCTCACCGTGAGTCGGGAGAGAGAGGCTCGGCGAGGCGGTGCAGGGTCGGAGGAGGGAGTCCGACGGTGGGTGGTGGCGGATCTCTTCGGCAGCGATCGGCGTCCGGCGGCTCTGTCCACCAAAAGAGGTCGCCGAGGGTGCGGTTAGGAGCGCGTTGAGGTGAGGAAGAGAGGGCAGGGGTCGGAGGGAAAATAGAAGCACTCACGGCGGCGAATTTCTCGCTTAGCCGAAACGCGGCCGTTTGCCGGAGTCGGGGACGAAGCTCCTGCGCCGGCGATAGGAGGGCGGAGAGGTGAAATTGGTTGCTCGGGAAGGTGGAGCAGCTCAATGCGAAGGCGGTGGAGGGCTCGGCGGGTGCTGGGGTGGTCTGGTGGCTCAGGGTGCCGTGGTGGCGGCAATGGCGGAGCTCGGCGGCTTTTATAGCCGCGGGGCGGCGCTGGGGGTCCGGGCGAGGGGTGAGGAGCGTCCGCGCGGCATTAACGGAGGTAGGGGGCAAGGTAGGGCGGCTCGGTGTGGGGCGGGAGCTCGCGCGCGGCGCGGCGGCTTGCCGGCGGCCGGCAGCTGCCCGCTGTCCGGCCGTAGGGGAAAGAGGAGGGTAGGGTAGGGGATGGCGAGGCGGCGGTAGGTAGGGGCTCGGGGAGGTCGAGCGCGCTAGCTCTGGCCTTGGGCGACACGGAACGGGTCAGCCGGGCTCGGCGAGGCTGACTCGGCGTGGGCGGAGGTAGGGGACCGGAGAGGTCGAGCGCTTAGCGCTGGCCTCGGGCGACACGGCGCGGGTCAGCCGGGCTCGGCGAGGCTGAGCTGCGCCGCCGTGGCGGGGGGCCCCTTGCTTTAAAGCTCGCACAGAGACGTCATCCACCCTTCTAACTGGATTTTGAAATAACTCCCAAAATTTGAACTACACAAAGAAAACTCAAAACACCAAAGTTGCTCAAAACTTTGAGACCTACAACTTTGTCAACATAAACTTTTTCTGAAACTCAATAGTTTTTGAGATAATTTTGAAAACCGAAAAGGGGACAAAATTGAAGTTTGCAAGAATTTGAAATTACTTCTGATTTTATATTGAAACTTGAAAATCTGTAAACACCAAAGTTGTTCCTTTTGACAAGATCTACAACTTTGCTAAAAGGACTAACCACAAATTTTGAATAGTTTTTGAATTAGAAAAAGAGGGGTAAAACTAGAGTTTGGAATTTAGAGTTTTTCAAAAGGGATTTAAATTCTATTTCTGATTTTGAACTTCGATCAACACAACAAAACATCAGGGCACTCAACTGAACAAGATTCACACAAAGCTAGACATAGAGATGAAATTACCATTTTGCCCTTATAGGAAGATTTGGGCCTTTAGGGTTTTTTGAAAAAGAGATCACTACAAGTCACTCCAGAAGAAGGTAAAATGCAAAACAAGCATTAGGCAAACATAATGCATGGCAAGGATAATTAATGACTAAAGATGATGACATGTCAGGTTAATTACATATTAATCACCAGAGGTGTTACAGCCTTCCCCCCTAAAAGAAATCTCGCCCTGAGATTCCGCGCCTCAAAAGACAAAGACAAAACTTTACATCTACAGAGTATCGAGAAAGTCGGGATAAGCCTTTGCTAAGAAGTCTTCGGATTCCCAAGTGGCTTCTTCTTCAGAGTGTTGGCTCCACTAAATCTTGTACCATCTTGTGGTAGTCCTCCTGGTAACACGATCCTTGTAATCCAACACGCGAACTGGATACTCGGAGTATGACAGATCGGGTTCTAACTCAACACCTTCAACTTCCACCACGTGTTCGGGTATTCGAGACATTTCTTGAGTTGGGAGACGTGAAACACATTATGGACTGCGGAAAGATGATCGGGTAACTTCAGTTGTAAGCTACCTTGCCACAACGTTCCAGAATTTCAAAGGGACCCATATAGCGTGGTGCTAACTTTCCCTTGACTCCAAAACGAGTGACTCCCTTGGTGGGTGAGACCTTCAGATACACATAATCTCCGATCTGGAACTCCAAAGGTCGACGTCTCTTGTCAGCATAGCTTTTCTGTCGAGACTGCGCAATCTTCATATTCTCTTGTATTTGCTTGACTTTTTCTTCCATATCTTTTACTAGGTCAACCTCAAAGAATTCCCTTTCTCCAGGTTCAGACCAACTGAGAGGTGTATGACAACGGCGACCGTACAGTGCTTCAAAGGGTGCCATTTTAATGCTTTCTTGGTAACTGTTATTATATGAGAATTCTGCCAAGGCTAAACAGTCATCTCAAGTATCTGCGAAGGTGAGCACGCAGGCTCTCAACATGTCCTCTAACACTTGGTTGACTCGCTCAGTTTGTCCATCCGTTTGTGGATGATATGTCGTGCTATGCAAGAGTTTGGTTCCAAGTGAGGTATGGAATGCTTTCCAGAATTTTGCGACGAACTGGGTACCACGATCAGAGATAATGGTCTTGGGTACGCCATGGAGTTTTACTATGTTGTTCTTGTACATAGCGGCGTAAGTGGGGACGGTGTAGCTGGTCTTGACTGGCAGGAAGTGAGCTTGCTTAGTGAGGCGATCCACGATCACCCAGATGGAATCAAAACCCCTTGGTGTTTTGGGTAGTCCATTGATAAAATCCATACTGATATCGTCCCACTTCCAAGCAGGTACAGGTAAAGGTTGCAATTCTCCTCCGGGCTTCATGTGCACAGCTTTAACCCTCTGGCAAGTATCACATTGAGCGACATACCGGGCGATTTCAATCTTCATCTTTGTCCACCAGAATCTCTGCCTCAAGTCTTGGTACATCTTGTTGCTGTCAGGGTGGATAGAGAATCTAGTCAAGTGTGCTTCATCAAGGATTAACTGCCTCAACTCAGGCACTTTGGGAATTACCAGTCGGTTCTTGAACCAAACCACTCCTGCATCATCAATCCTGAAACAATCAGTTTTTCCGGCTCGGATCCTTTCGACGATGTGCTTGATTCCAGGGTTATCTTTCTGTGCAGTGATGATTTGTTTCCTGATAGGTGTTTCTATCCTGATATTATTCAGAGTTCCCTGCGGAACCATCTCAATACCCAGCTTTTCCAATTCATAACATAGGAAGAACCATAGGGTTTCATCACCAGACAGTTGTAGTACGACTTGCGACTGAGCGCATCGACGACTACATTTGCTTTTCCCGGATGGTAATGTACTTCGAGATCATAGTCCTTAATCAACTCGAGTCATCCTTCTCAGTCTCATATTCAGCTCTTCTTGAGTGAAGATATACTTCAGGCTTTTGTGATCAGTGTACATATTATAGGTACTGCCCAACAAATAATGACGCCAGATCTTTAAGGCATGCACCACTGCTGCTAACTCAAGATCATGGGTTGGATAATTCTCTTCATGTCGCTTAAGCTGCCGGGAGGCATACGCGATCACTCGACCTTCTTGCATCAAAACACAGCCCAAACCAGTACCAGACGCATCACAGTAGACATCAAAGGGCTTTTCGATGTTTGGCTGGGCTAGCACTGGTGACGTGGTTAGCAGATTCTTCAACGTTTGAAAGGCCTGCTCACAGGCTGGTGACCGGACAAACTTCACAGAATTCTTCAACAACTCGGTGATAAGCTTGGCGATTCTGGAGAAATCCGGGATGAAACGGCGATAATATCCAGCCATTCCCATGAAACTGCGGACTCCGTGAACAGTGGTAGGTGGCTCACAATCCAAAATGTCTGCCACCTTTCCGGGATCGACTGACACTCCTTCAGCGGATAGGACATGACCAAGGAACTGTATCTGATCTAACCAGAACTCACATTTACTGAACTTGGCATAAAGCTGATGATCTCTGAGGCGGGATAGAACGATACGAAGATGTTCGACATGTTTTTCAGGGGTTTTTGAGTAGACAAGGATGTCGTCAATGAACACGACCACAAATTTATCAAGCTCCGGCATGAATACGGAGTTCATGAGGTACATGAAGTGGGCAGGGGCATTGGTCAAACCGAAGGACATGACCAGGTACTCATATAGGCCGTACCTAGTAGTGAAAGCTGTTTTAGGAATGTCTTCGGGACGTATTTTTATTTGGTGGTAGCCAGATCTGAGGTCAATCTTGGAGAATACTCTGGCTCCAGCTAGCTGGTCAAAAAGAAGATCAATACGAGGCAAGGGATATTTATTTTTGATGGTGGCCTCGTTGAGTGGGCGATAATCAATGCATAGTCTGAGACTCTTGTCTTTCTTCTTCACAAAGATTGCAGGACAGCCCCAAGGAGATGAACTTGGGCGAATGAAGCCTTTATCCAGCAACTCTTGTAACTGGATTTTTGGCTCTGCCAACTCTCTGGGAGGCATTCGATAAGCTCTGCGGGATATAGGAGCAGTCCCGGGCTTAAGCTCTATGGCAAACTCAACATCACGGTCAGGAGGTAGGCCAGGTAAGTCTTCTGGAAAAACATCAGGGAATTCACAGACCACGGGGATGTCCCTGGTCTCCTGAACATAGGTGGTATTCAACTGCGTGGCTGCTGATTTCGAAGGCATTGGAAGTTGGAGAAGGAGCTTGGAGGTACTGTTAGGAATGCCCACTCTCACAACCCTATTCAGAATGTCCATCATGGCTTTATACTGACACATCCAATTCATGCCTAAAATGACATCTATTATTACCCACCTTGTTATCCTGTTACTTACTATTATAATGTAGAATTGCTTAGCCTGCTGAATAAAAGTAATAGTTGAGGATGTTTCCGTAATACCCTGATGGGTAGTTACCGGATCACGGTTGGCTATATTTGCTATCGTGGAAAAGAACCTGAGTTGTAGTGAAATACGGTCAACTGGAAGGCAAGGCACAAGTTTGGAAACTTGGAGCAATCCGTCCGTTGGATCGTGTAGGTTTGTATCGATGTTGGCCCTCGTTCATTTTTGAACGCGCCCTTTTACTTAGGGATATGTCGGTGCCGTAATCATCGACCCCAAAGCCGGTTAGAAGCTGTTCGGGCCGGTCTCAACCCGTGTCGTGCCCTCTAGTATGGAAATTGCGATCTGCCGCGTGAGGCCATCGCCAGGTTCCAATTGGGCGGTCCGTGCTGTGAGCCGCGACGATTACCACCACGAACAAGCATCGAGCGGTTGCCCAATGCATGGACCCGACGGGGAAAGTGTGGGTTGGTATTAAAGGTCTTTCACCAGCTGGTTTGGAATTCGATTCGAGTCGCCGTCTCCCCCGGTTAGTGGGAAACTATGGCGAGCTTCACCACGATACAACTCCATGTGATGTTTTAAAGGTTCAACTAAAATGTGGATAAGTCAACTGGATATGGTTATATTATTGATTGGTAGATTCAAGTGAGTGCTCTAGTACAGGTGAAAAACCTAGAATTAAGGAATAGGTCTAAAAATGACAGCTCATCATTATCATTAATTACCTCTTATCTAAAATTAAGCTTTTCGCAACTGAAAGATCCCAGCTCTACCTCAAAAGCCTTGCATACCGTTGGAGTCTTTATTTTCAGTTGGACGGGTAAGTCTAGCTGAGTACCTTCCCGTACTCAGGGTTTATCCCGTTGTTGCAGATGGCCAGGTCTACTTCGGCTATTGTAAGCACTGCCTCTACCCAGTGGAAGGTGATGAGGAGTAGGCCCAGGGCAGGGTCGTCCAGAAGCTTCCCTTTTTCTTTTGATGGTCTGAGACTTCTAGTGGCACATTATCTAAAAAGGGAAGAGTGAGTTGTGTGAGTTGGTTTTATCGAACAGTGTTTATTTGGACCACGTGTGTGGTGGTCGTGCTTTAAACTATTTCAGCTTCCGCACTTTTAAACTCGGTATTGTAATAACTCCGTTTTAAATTCGCACTCTGATACTTTAAATTCGGTTTCGTTTCTCTGTGTTGTATCTTTACGAATGTAATCCTTGAACGATGCGATCCTGTATGATGTATGATGTTAGAAATCCTTCGAGATTTCCGGACTACCGGGGTTGTATGGGTTCAAGTATCAGTCGAAGTCAGACGGATTTGGCTAAGATAATACTTGAGCTCTTATAATCAGGACGGTTCCGCCACACGCCCAATCCTCCGGATAGTTGTGGTAGCTACAGGGGTGACAACTTTGTAGATTGTTATAATCCACCACGTTAGGGTTGGTGTTTTCGTAGAGCTTTTTGGCATCCTTATCCCGATTACCCTTTTCCCAGTCTTTTTCGAGAATCGGAAAGGTACTGTTGCTCCGAAGTAAGTAAAGTATAGTGAGCCTTTAATTAAATAGACCGCTTACAAAACCCTTACATCCCTCTCTAACCACATTATCATTCTTTTCTTGGACGTTCTTAATTCTTCTAGTACACTTCACATTCCCCGTGGAAATCGATACCCTCGAATACTCTCGGGTGAAAGCTACATCGGTATCCGTGCGCTTGCGGATTATTCTGTGTGCGTTTAAAATACCCAACAACCATGAGGTGGAGCAATCCTCCACAACTATCATGTTGTGGTCATGCTCAACACCCTGATGTGCCTCTTCCTTGGGCTCACTAACATCATCATCTTTTGGAGCACTCTCATACTTGTCGTTGAGGAACTTCCACATGTTATGGGAGGACTCCATATCCATGATATCACTAAAGATATCATCATGCAAAGATCTAAAAATGATGTTAGTAGCTTGGCACTCGAGATCTAGGCATTTCTTTTGTGCTTGAGTTAGATTTGTTTCATCCAACACATGAGAAAAGCCTACATCTACGATCCACCACATTTGAGGGCAAATAAACTTGAAATTGCAAATCATCCAAGTTTTCCATTGTGTAAAGTGAGTGCCATCAAAAATGTGTGGACAATCAATTCCTAGCCCATAAGTCGCCATCCTCTCGGGTCGGTAAAGACCACAAATGAGAGACCTAGCTCTAATACCACTTGAAAGGGTCAGAAACTTAATCGGAGCGGCTAACCGAAACAAATGCGGAATTAAAACTATCGGTCTAGCCAAGACTATACCCCTCTACCTAAACTCTATGACACCTTACAAAAGATCCTAATCAATGCAAATAAGGTGTCGGGCTAGCTAGAGCTCACCTAACCAATTCTAGAAGCAAGGTCACACAAGCCTATGCAACTAGTACTTCAAGCACGGGGGAGCTCCTATGCAATCTAGCAAGCAAAGCACAAAGCCTAAGCTCACTAGCAATGCTCAATAACAAGGCTACACAAGCCAAATTAGAGAGCTCAACTTAGTTACACAAACTAAGCAACTAAACACTAGCACAAAAATAAGTATTGCAATACAAGCTAGTGTAAACAACAGGTAGTCGATACTACCGGGCTGCTAGACCGGTACTACCGACACCGGTACTACCGGGCTGTTAGGCCGGTACTACCGAGCACCCGCAGGGAGCTACGAAATCTAAGGGAATGAGATGCAATCTCAGATCTAGCAATTACCCCACTTCCCTAGATGATGTAGATGACGAATGTAGCTTCCCCACGTCTTGATTCCTTGCCAAAAGGTAGATCGAGTCTTCCCAACCTAAGATAGAGTGAAGGAGGGAGGAAGAACACGAAGAACACAAACACGCGTAATATGCAAGGAACAAAGAACAATAAGAGCAACAAGAGACGAGGACACAAGATTTTATCCCGAGGTTCACTTGGTTGCCACCAAGCTAGTCCCCGTTGAAGCAAGCCCAAGGTTGCCACCGATCCTCTTGCTAGTGGTGACCCCAAGTCACGCTCTCCACGATGGAGTGCTCACCAAGAGCTCTAGCGTTCGTTCCGGCCGGACCACTTGGCGCTCTTCACGCCTCTTTCCACTAGAGTTGCTCTTCGCGATCTTCCGCGGGGCGAGCACAATGCCCCTCACAAAGCTTCTCCGGAGCCACGCACAATCTTCACGCGGGCTTCACGACGGAGACACGCACCAAGCCGTCTATGAGGTGGCAACCTCCAAGAGTAATAAGCACCACCGGCTTGCAACTCGAACACCTAGTGCCACTCGATGCAATCTCTCAAAGCAACGCACTAGAATCGCTCACTCGCAATAGATTCGCACACTAGCAAGCACAAGCGAGTTAGAGGGCTCCTAAGCACTTCCCAACCATGGACACAAAGTCCCTAGGGTGCTCAACTCCATCCAAGGGCCGGCCACCCCTCTATTTATAGAGGGGAGCCACAAACTAGTCGTTTTCCCCTTTTCGCGAACTCCCACGCCTATGGTCGGTACTACCGGGGCGAGGGTCGGTACTATCGGCGGTCCAAAAGACCGTTAGAAACGACTTTCTAACACGGGCGGTAGTAGGGTCGGTACTACCGGCCCCGGTACTACCGGCCTTATAGCGGTACTACCGGTAGGCTAAAACTTCCCCTACACAGAGAGCCTCCAAACTTCCTCCAAACCTCGGTACCACCGACCCCTAGGGTCGGTACTACCGTGCCTGGTACTACCGGCCTTATGACGGTACTACCGGTAGGCCAAACCGTCTCCCGAACAGAGAGTTTGCGCGCTGCACACAGGGGTCGGTAGTAGGGTCGGTACTACCGGCCTTATGGTGGTACTACCTCTAGGCCAAAACTCCTCCGAACAGAGAGTTTGCGCGCTACCCACAGAGGGGTCGGTAGTAGGGTCGGTACTACCGGCCTTATGGCGGTACTACCGACTTCAGCATCTTGAACTCCTCGCTAAAACGGCCATAACTCTTAGCTCCGAACTCCGATTTCGATGATATTGGACATTTTGGAAAGCTTATTCAGAGGGCTACACATCCCACATACAAAGCTAATCCAACCCACAAAGGGTTAGTACAGAATTCCAATCCAAGATCCATCGCTTCTCTTTTTCAACCAAAGGTTTCTCCGAAAACTTCTCCGAGTTGATTCAATTCAACTCCAACACCTTCTCCTTTGCAAATGTGCCAACACCACCAAGTGTATACAACCTTGTGCATGTGTGTTAGCATTTTCACAAACGTTTTCAAAGGATTTTCACTTGCTCTTACCGCGCCACTTGATCCTAGCAACATCGCAAAGTTAGATCGCTCAAGTGGCACTAGATGACCGATATGCAAACAAGTTTGCTCCTCTTAATAGTACGGCCATCTATCCTAAACCCGGTCATAATCTTCTCTACACACCTATGACCGGTGAAATGAAATGCCCTACAAATATACCTTTGCCTTGCGCATTTCATTCCATCTCCTTCGGTGTTGATGCAACACATGCACCAATCTATCTCCAAATGATATGATCCACTTCATATCATCACATGGCCTCCATGGTCCATCGATCTTGACATCACTTGCTCTTCACCATCGCTTCGGTCCTTCGGCGCCAAGTCTTGCTTAAGCCTCCCGACACTCGGTACCAACGGCTTCAAAGCCTCCAACTTGCCCTTCACCTTCGCAACCGGTCCATCAAGTCAAGTCTTGCCTTGATCTTCACCATCTTAGCCACATGACTCCATGTCATGTTTCATGTGCATTAAGCTCCTTCATCACATGTGTGAGCCTTGCAACATCTTCCAAGCCATTTCACCTCTATGACATATGTTGCTCACACATGATCACCTATGGACTAATCACCTGTGTAATTCACTTCAAACACATATTAGTCCACCTAAGTTGTCACTCAATTACCAAAACCAAACTAGGACCTTTCAGTAAGTCCTCACTACCTTCGCCGTCTTGCTTCTTCTTGTTAGACATTGGCCCCTGTCGCTACCGTTAGCCCTTGCATAGTCAAACTCTGCTCAGGACGACAATGGTCGTCTTTGCCTATGTACTGTCCAACTAGATGCCCGCTGTCACCTCGTCGTCCTAACCACCGCCACCTCTAGTCTAAACTGCTGTCATCAAAGCTTTTATACACCTATCATATTACAACAATAGAGTTGTTAGCATGCACAAAAAAATAGGTCTGAGAGAACAAAAGTTTTGCTAAGCCAAGATACAACAAAGTGAAGAGAGTAAGAGATAACAGGAGACAATATCCTAGACCTGTTCTAAGGGTATATAGGTGACTTATCCTCTTGTTTTAATTACGCAATTTTATACAATTCATCTATAAATGACACACCCCACTAGATTAAATCAGATGATCAACATATTCGGGCTTCTTATTATAGTGCATAAAGGAGCCAGTGAAGGAAAAAAAGTAACTTTACTACTCCTTCGAATTATAAGTTACTCTGACTTTTTTGATGCATTCACCTTACTATGTATCAAGATATAACATTATGTTTTTTATATAAATTAATATATCAAAAAAGTCACAACGATTTAGAAAGAAATAATTTTTAGTTCATTTCAAGAGAAGGGACAAAAACAATAATTCCTACAATACGCAAGAGAGCTGCCATATAACAATTCACATCAATTGAAACAAGCATAACAATATTCCATAATCTTAAAACGCCCCCAAAAAACGCGAATCTCCAGGCACCTGCGCAGCCAAATCCATCCTTCTATCCGAGCAGCCGCCACCGCGTCCGCGATGCCGTTAAACCCTAACTCCAACAGCCTCTTCCTCGTCACACTATTTCTAGGGTTTTACCCGCCCCAATAGCTCCCCTTCCGTCTCTTCCCCTTCAACAACAGCCGCGCCGCCGCCGCCGCCGCCGCCTCTATCGACTCGCCGGGAGCTTTGCCGGAGGAAAGCGCCATGGATCGGTACCATCGGGTGGAGAAGCCGCGGCCCGAGGCCGCCGCCATCAGCGAGAACGAGATCCGCATCACCACTCAGGGCCTCATCCGCAACTACGTCACCTACGCCACCTCGCTCGTCCAGGTACCGAGCTCCTCCCGTAGTCGTTATGCTGTTGGGACGACTTGTTGATCCAGACCACGCTTCCTACATCGCTCTGCTAGGGTGTGCGCCAGACCAGATCTTGCTGCCGCGTGTGGAGGCGGCAATAATTGCTGAGCGTGGACGTCCTGCTGTGTTGAGGAGTGGGGGTTTCGGATCGGAACATACGACTGTGTTGAGGAGTGAGGGTTTCGGAGCATACGGATTTTAGAGTAGTTGTGGTGGATTGCGCTGTGTCCTATGTGGGTGCCTAGTTGCTGGTTGCGTCCTTCTGGTGCGGTATGTCTTCAGTTCTGCGATTTGCCCCCCATTGTGTTGTATATCGCATAAAATCCTCGAAGTTCTTGCAAGGTATGGTGGAGCATATATGCATTCTTGAGCTAAGGAACTGTGTAGCATCGAGTGACGATTTGTCGACCATTTATTTTGGATATAAGGAGGTCGGAACCATGTAGCAACCATTTATTCAGGACATAAGGAGGTCGAGACAATTTTCTTACTAATGGCACTGACGCACTGGTCCAGTACTATTATCCAGGTTTAGCTATTCTGCCAATGGACATCTAGCCTAGTGGTTAGAGCACTTGAGTAGCATCCAGCAGGCCTGGTTCGACTCCCCGTGGGAGCTAATTAAACAGGCCTGAAATAAAAGAAAATATAAAAAAATAGGTTAGGGTTCCCCTGCTGACTTCGGTTAAGTATTGTAGGTTTGGTATCAACAATTGATTTCATCTGCCCTTTTTGGGTGCAATTGAAGTACGCCATGCAGTGTAACCATTAGCACATCGTTTGATGGTCTGCTGTTCATCAAGCTATTGTTATTGAATTGAGTGGTTGACTGGTTGTTGCCCATATCGATCAATAAAGGTGGACGTCCCCTGAAATCGTGTCGTGCCGTCAAGATTGACACCTTTTGTGATATGAACCGTCCATTCCAAAACCAACTGTACGGAAGATATCCCCTGAAATCGTGTCGTGCAGTCAAGATTGTCACTTTTTGTGATCTGAACCGTTCATTCCAAAACCAACCGTACGGTAGTTATGCTACCACAACACCACTGCCAACTTTTTCCCAATAAGGGATGTGAGGTCCAAATCGAAATAGGAAATATTGCTAGTTATATTGACATTATGTCCAATCACTTGCTCATCCCCATATCTTCTATGTTTGTGTCTACCTTTCCCAGCCCTCTCTGCCTTAGTTTTTAGCATACCTCCTGTTGCCTCAGAAAATACTTGATGACGAGTCTGTAATTTGTGAGCAATGTTGGACATTGACTGTCCTCAGTTCATCTCAACTTCTAGGATGGCGTCCAGTGTGGACCTAACACATGACCTAAGGGAGTCCCTTTATATACAATAACTCATAAATGATAAACTGCACCAGAGCTATGATAGAACATTCAGTTGGTTCGTTTGAACTGTTGTTTGTTTGTTTGTTTTGAGTATTTCTCAGTATTCCAATAGACATAATCTTAAGCTCCTTGAGACATTAAACAACTGTCATAGCCAAAGGGAACTATTACCTATGTTGATTTTTATTTGTGGAGGAAGTGTGATGGCAACCTCAAATTCAGGTATGACAATGCCAAGCCAGCCAATAACACAATACTCGTGATCATTTTGTTCTTGTACAAATCTTATTTGCAATTTCTGCTTAAATAGATAACATCTGAAATGCAGTATCATCCATATTAGTCACCTAATTTATGCATATTATCTATCTTATATTAGCTTTTCAAATCAGGAAAAACGGGTGAAGGAAATTGTATTGAAGGCTATGGGACAGGCTATAAGCAAGACGGTGGCTATTGCTGAGATCATAAAGGTTGGCTTGCCAATCCCATAAACTGTATTGTTTTAGTCACCGTCTTCTACTCTTTTGTATGACGCGTGATTCGTATCTCTACCAAACTGCAGAAGAGGATTCCTGGTTTGCATCAAGATACAATAATCAGTTCTGTTAGTATTACTGATGTATGGGAGCCCATTGAGGAAGGCCTTGTACCGTTGAGTACCTGAGTTTCACAACACTGTTTTTTTGGTTGATATATTGTTGGAGCATCCATTTGCTTTTTATTGATTTATTATGTTGTATGATTGCAGATTGGAGATGACTCGTCATGTTTCAATGATCTCAATTTCCTTGTCACCTAAGGAGCTTGACAAGAATTCACCCGGGTATTCTGTTTGTTTTGCTTCTTTATGATGACATCTCTTTAGTTTATGAACTGATACCTAGCTGGTTATTAGAGCTCAGCAATATTTAGTCTATTTCTTTTGCAGGTATCAAGCTCCTCTGCATTCAGATCTTAAGCCACAAAGATATCAACAACCTCAGCAATATCAACAGCACCAACCAAGACAAAATCCAGTCCAAACAGGTGAAAATCTGTCAGTAAATTAAATTCTATTTTTTGATCAAGTGCTAATCTGTTTATAATGCATTGAAGATTCATATGGACGTGGCCGAGGTAGAGGCAGGGGGAGAGGAAGGGGCTGGGGTAGCAGGGGTGGGTATGGCGGAGGCTATGGTGGATACGAATATGATAACAACCAAGGAGGTTATGGTGGGTATGGACACCAAGGTGGATATGGACATCAAGGTGGATATGGAAACCAGGGAGGATATGGCCATAACCAAGGTGGTTATGGCGGTTATGGTTACAATCAAGGTGGATATGGAGGATATGGTATGTACTAAAATGAATGCTTGTCTACCATATTATTCAATTTTTCAACAACATTGCTGAGGCATTTGTAATCACTACGACAGGAATTCAGTCCTCCAGATTGCTTCAGTTCATATGTTAAGCTTTTCCTGGTTTCATCTTGTTGGTTCTATACAATAATGTATGATGATACTATTTTTGTCATCAGACAATGGAGGCTGGAACTACAACCGGAATAGAGGAGGTGGTGGTGGTGGCCGAGGACGAGGCAACTGGGGCTATGGTGGTATGTACAGTATGTCACTGTCGGCAGTAATCTCTGATGTTTGATCTATAGATTTTTGCATGAGTTAGACCTCACCTGCTTGCCCTTCTGACCATGACTGTTGTTTGGGTATATCAAGAAGTGCCTTCTGGTCAATTTTGTCATTGTCAGTCTCAGTAATCTTTGCTCTATAGATTTTGGCATGAGTTAGACCTCACCGACTTGCCCTTCTGATCATGACTGTTTATAGGGGATCAAAATTGTTACTGTAGGTTTTTTTTCCTTTTCTTCAGTAGACTTAAGTTGGATGTTGACTATCCTGTAGCAAGGGGGTTCTTAAAAAAAGAACTGCAGCATGTTTGGTGTTTCTATTTTAATCATTATCTCATTGGTGGTTATCCCTTCAGATTAAGAAAAAGTTTGAAGGTTCTTTCTTGTGCAGTGAAGCCTAACAATTTGTGGCGCTATTACACAGGTCCTGGATATGACCGAGGTGGCAGGGGCGCAGGTGGCCCTGGCGGTAGGGGCTATGTGCGAGGCCGTGGACGAATGGGCGGCAGCCGTGGGCGGGGCAACCAAAACTACTAGATCAAGGGTTGGATTTGCCAACCCGCACCTGCGGTTATGTATGACACTGGAAAAGAAGCAAAGAAAAAAAAAGTTCCATAGCCGTGGTGCTGTTTCTTAGTCCTCCCAGATTTTAGTATAATCGCCAATGGTGCCTGTACCATTGCTTCAATTCTGTGGGATTTTGACATGAGTTGTTCAGTTTTCCCTGGGACATCTTTGCTGTATTTAAGAGTGCATTTTTTGATAGTTTATCAGTATCCAGTTTCTGGCCATTTGCATTCCTATTTAATTTCGTCCAATTGATTCGTTGTTGGGCTCCAGAGAAAAAAAAAGTGTGGAATCTGTTGCTATGGTGATTCTACTTGGCTTCTAGTGTTTTCTTAATCATACCATATATTTCAGATAATTTGTGTTATTTTCTGCCCAAATCTTTTGTGGGGGCTTGGGGCCTGCATATGTTTCGGTGGAACAACGCGAATAGAAATCTACGCTTATGCTTTTACTAGTATTCCAAATCGGAAGTTGTTTTGGCTTTTATTGATTATTGATTTATAGTGTTTACTATATAGTCTATTTATATCTTAGTCCATACATAACATGTATGTAGAAAATGATTTACAGTTTAGAATAGAGAGTACATGGATTTACTCGATGTGAATGCACAACAATGAAAAAGGGCAATTTGTCGGTTATACATCAATTTAATCATAATGAAAAAAAAAATGGATGATTCAATTGGTTGGGATAAGAGGGGTTGTCAGCCGTCCCATTATTATTGAGTTCCTCATCACATCAGGACGGTGAGATATGCTTTATTATCATAAGAAATTTCTGGTACCGGTGGGGGCTATAGATAGCTTTTCTTCAGTCCCTTATCGAAACCACATCACTCCAGCTGTTGCTAGATAAGGTCGACAAGGGAGGGAAATACATACGGCTATCTAACCAAACTGCATGACAGTATGAGCTTTTCGTGTGACTAGTATAAGGCCACTCTAGAAGAGTTTCACTTCTTGATTTTCGGAAGAAGTAGTTCTGATGGAAAGGAGGTGATAATTTAGAAGTAATTCTTGTGGTAAATGAATAAAGAGTTGCGAGAAGCGGTAGAGAGTATTTTATTTTAAGCTCACAACCCGTACCGTGAATGAAGAAGTGATTCTCGTCCGTTTTCCACCATAATTCAGTTGTATTTTAAGTATTCGTTAGGACTCGGTATAAATAAACGACTGAGCGTTAAGTCGGAACTGAGAGCCGTACCAAAATGCCTATGGTAGAACCTGTACAGGATCCTCTCGATCGATAAGGGTGGGCACGCACACGATCGAGCCGGCGTCCCACACCGCCACCCGCCACACGACACCGGCAGTGGCCAGCGGCGCCGCATGATGGTCGGATCCACTCCAGTCTCCAGTAGTCCAGTGCCACGTCCATCGCTTGCGTGACGCTAGTACCCGGATGGCCAGCTACTGGACACGGCCCGATGAACTTGCCCAGGTATGCAGGCTCCGGCCCGACCACACTGGGTCAAGTTCTCAAGTCCGAGTGAGGGCTGATGAACCTGGACGGGTTCCCGGCCTCGTGCGTAGCCCGGGCAGGTTCACGATCTGGTGTGGCACGTCGATGCCGCAGCAGCTGCTGGTTTAGTGTATTACTTATAAACAAGGACAGCTCCTCTTTCTCGTTCGCCGCGGTGTCTGACCGTACTACGTCTTCGGCGACGAAGCATCTCGAGATCTCTTTGCTTCGTTCATCATTTGCTGTAGAGATCTCTTTGCTATAGCTAGAGCTAGACGACAGCGCAAGAGGAGGAGGAGGGGCATGGATCAGCTGGTCGCCATGGCGATGATGGCTCAGCCGGCGAGCCCGACCTCGCCGCACGTCGCGCACAAGATCCCCGCCGGCGACGGGCCTTACGCAAGGGCCAAGCACTTCCAGGTAATTAAATTAAAGCCTCGACGCCACCATCTATTTTAGTTTGATTCCCTGCCATGGGCAATGCTTATAAATTAAGCTAGCATTTTGAGTTGTTGGTTTCCATCCATATCAATCATTAGCTATTGGTTGTCTCGCCTGAGACGGATTTTTCTTTTCTTTTTTGCTTGTTTATCATCAATTTTTGTTTTTGCGTAAAACGCTAGCTTGTTTATCACTTTGCTGTCAACGTATGGTTGGTCTAGCTTAATTGTAGGTCTCAATATTATTCATTAGTTTTTTTTGCGTGTCCGGTGATTACTTCAATGCCACACACATAATCACACATATATACCATTAGCTTGAGATCTATATATATAGCCACTCTATGACTTTTGTATTACCCGAGTAAAAATTAGCAAAATCGATCATTTGGCTCCCTTTTTGCAACAAAAAAGGTGAAAGAGCAATCTTTGTTTCCCGTACAACCAAACAACATATTACATGTTTGAAGAACAGAGATGCACATGGCGAGCAACCTGCCATTATTATATATAGTCACAGAGATGCATATGGCTGTTGACATCTACCATTAGTACTAATTGACATGAACTTCATCTGTTACCGGCCGGTGATGTGATGATGAACGAACACGTACGAATTAATTAAGCTGGTGGAGAAGGACCTGGACGCGTCGATCGCGTGGTTCTGGAAGGCGATCGGCACGGGCGACAAGGTGGACAGCGCGCTAAAGGACATGGCGGTGGTGATGAAGCAGCGCGGGTACCTGGCGGAGGCCATCGACGCCATCCGGTCGCTGCGGCACCTGTGCCCCACCAAGCAGTCCCAGGAGTCGCTGGACAACATCCTGCTCGACCTCTACAAGGCCAGCGGGCGGACCAAGGAGGAGATCGAGCTGCTCAAGCACAAGCTCCGCAAGATCTACCTCGGCGAGGCGTTCCATGGCAAGACCACCAAGCGCGCCCGCTCGCACGGCCGCAAGATCCACGTCTCCGTCAAGCAGGAGACCTCGCGGGTCCTGGTAATTAAGTTGTTTCTTCGGCCTCGACCTCTCGCCGGCGCCACCTTCCGGTGCATGCCATTGCCATTATTATATATGATTCGATGATGGATCTGACGCGAGCTCTGGCTTCGCCGGACGCCGGACATGCACCCATGCATCCCACAGGGCAACCTCGCGTGGGCGTACATGCAGCAGCGCAACTTCATGGCGGCGGAGGTGGTGTACCGGAAGGCGCAGATGATCGACCCGGACGCCAACAAGGCGTGCAACCTCGCGCTCTGCCTCATTGAGCAGACCCGGCTCGCCGACGCCGAGCTCGTCCTCGCCGACGTGCACGCCGGGAGGTACCAGGCGCGCGACGGCAAGATCGTCCGCAAAGTGGAGGAGCTGCTGGCCCGGATCGTGGCGCAGCAGGCGTGGCCGGGCGGCGGCGCCGACGGACGACGACGACGCCGGGACGACAGCGGGAGCGAGAGCGAGAGCGACGACGATGACTGGGTCGAGAACCAGATGCTGGCTCTGCTGGACGTGGCGGTGCCGTACCGGAAGAAGAGCAGCGGGAGGCTGCCCGTCTTCGAGGAGATCTCGCCTGTCTCCAGCAGGGAGCAGGTGGCTTGCTAGAAGCAGCTATATGGATCAGCAGCAGCATCTTTTAGGGCCGGCCGGCCGGGAGTGTGTGCCGATCGATCGAGCTCCATGCATATACCATTTCATCGAGTCTTTAATTTTGGATGAACTCCGTGGCGCCAGCACAGCAGTATAGAATCAGCAGAAAGGTAAAGCGTACAAGTGTGTGTGCCTTGTGATTGTGAATCTGTGGAGCTGAGATAGTGTGCAGTAGCATCAGCAGAAAGGTAAAGCGTGTAAAAGTGTGTGTGTGCGCGCGCGCGCCCGATATGCATCTGTGGATATTTTTTGCATGCATGCTTGTGTGCGTATTTATGTCATAGTCGTGCGAATGTGCTTAGCTTGTAATGTGTAAATATCTTTGTTCCACTAGGATCTCGCCTGTGTGTTGCAAAGAGGATAAGATAATATCATGGTAACTTAAGTTTGAATGTGTGTTACTATTATATTCATGTAGTATAATAATAACTACAATACATGGCAATCTTGGTGCACAGTTCTTGTTTGAAGTGCCATATATAACAAAAGATGGTCAGCATGTGCTTGCCAAAAATATATCAAGATTGCTGAATGAATTTCACTTCTTTCATGATAAAAGTTTTATATAGTTTCATTAAACTAATCTAATCATACATGTACTTCATTAGGAAATTGACCTGCTTATCATCTCTT
Organism: Coix lacryma-jobi var. lacryma-jobi; assembly: GCA_009763385.1. Taxonomy (NCBI): domain Eukaryota; kingdom Viridiplantae; phylum Streptophyta; class Magnoliopsida; order Poales; family Poaceae; genus Coix; species Coix lacryma-jobi. The sequence continues at coordinate 6,198,429 of CM019823.1, read as the reverse complement.
CCTACTTTTGACGGTAAAAGCTCCAAAAGTATACTGAACATGACCATACCTTAATTACAGTATTATTATATTGAGCACAAGAATTTACTTTTACGTTCGATTATTATTTTTGCAGTTGTTTTGGCAGCAGGTTGTGCTCAGCATCAAGTATCACTGTATCACTGCAAAAGAAAACAAACATTATATTTGCTACACAAACATTGCTCGTTCCTGCTAGGAAAAAACTGAGAACACAAATCATTGTCACTAACCCTTAACAGCAAAATTGGATAATTAGTGTGTGCTTTTAAATCCCCAGTTGGCAGTCTGCCTTTAAGGGGCTCCTCTAGGTTGTAGACGATACTTCCACATTTCTCCTTAATTAATCACATATTTATCCCCTTAATTAATTCCTCTCATCCCCTCATTTCTCCTACCCTAGCCATCGCCGCCTGGACTCAACCGCCGTCGACGAGCTGCTTCCTCGACCACGACGACCAGGTACCTCATCGCCCAAACGGAACACAACCGCCGTCGTCCATGAGTTGTTCCCTCCCCATTTCCACCTAAATTCCACCCCACTAAACCGCCACCGCCGGGGGGACCACAGCCGGCGACGAGCTGCGTCGTCGCCAACTACTTCGCTGGCCGCATCCCTCTCTATGTCGTCCCAAGACCATTCCAGCTCCATCCACATTTCACTCGCAATGACCTAACCCTAACCATCGCAGGATTTGGGTCATCGTCGAGGACTTTGATTGGATCTGCTTCGTCGTCGACAAGGGTTCACCGCAGCAGCTCTGCTTCCCCTTTGACGACCTCGATGGTGGCAACTAGGGGGCAACGCAACAAGCAACCTACACAAGAACAAGGTAATACACCTGTATGCATGGGATTTTTTTTTAAGTTGGTACTGCCCTTCAGCTTTGCATACGCCTTGTAATTTAATAATGTATATATAGATGTGGAATATCTATGCCCCCAATCTCACTTCAATGTAGTAATTCATGAACTACTGGAACATATCACCTCTAGTCTTTCTTCGCTCTAATCTATAACCTATCACCTCTTTTCTATTTGCTCTACAGTAGGCAATACTTGCTCTTACCTCTTATCTCTGTGCCAATTAGTATTACCTCCTAGTTCTTAGTAAACTCCTTTATATGAACTAATAGACACATTGTGCTATGTTGCAAGTAATACAACCTCCAATAACCGATTATGAGAGGGACCGGGATAGACATGTGGTGGACAATTTAAAGAGGATGCAAGAATTGGGACTGCACAATCTATCTGCCAGTTTTAATAATTCTTTACCACAACTTGTATCAATAAAGGGGATTGAAAAAACAACAAACAAGAAAACCAATAGTTCAGATTCAGATTCATCAGAGTATCTCCTTGGTGAAGATGATCAAGGACATAGTGATGATGATGACACTGAATCTGAAGAGCATCCAGAACCCCTGTCAATTAAGGTGCTTCTTTAACCTTCCAAGTAGTGGATGGGGAATATTTGAATTGCATTTGAATGTTTTCAATCTCATCTTTAATATAAGAAAAAGTCCAAAATACTACCCTCAAGTATGACCTATGTCTATATAACCCCTTAAACTGTCATTTGGTTCGGTTTAATCCCCTCAATTATTGCAATTGATACAATTTACCCCTCAACGAGATTTGTCATTTTATTTCTCCACATTCAAGTTACTTTTCCATTTTAAATTATGTGTAGGGATAGCTAGCGCCAAAGTTTAGGTTTTAAAAACATAATATCACAATTTTTTATCGTATTTTGATTGGTTGGGATGTATAATAAAAAATTAACATAAAAATAGAAAACTATGTTAAACATTATGGTACAAAATTCATAATATAATTTTAAAAATAATTATGATGTCCACTATCACCAAACAAAATTTGAAATGAAAACTCAAATTGTACATAGAGAAATAAATATGACAAATCTTGTTAAGGGGTAAATTGAACCAACAAAATAGTTAGGGGGAGTAAACTGATCTAAACATTAGTTTAGGGATTATGTGGACATAAACAATACTTTGAGGTAGTAATTTGGACCTTTTCCTTTAATATATGATCCTGCTTTCAGATTCATCATGTTTTTTTATACATGTAATTAATATATGGTCTTGCTTAATATTGCACATGGCTGGCTTTTTTAAGTATCCTTCCTCCAGGAACTAGGAGCAAGAGAGTGAGGGCATCTGAAGAATCACAGGTGCAACATTCTGGAGCCCAAACAAGATCATCAAAAAAGCTTAATAGTGCAGATACAAATGGGGACAATGTAGAGGCTCCTTACAGATGCTTATGATGGCATATCAGATAGCTATACTACACCTGGACTTACTGATCATGAGAGACTACCTTCAGAGGAAGACAGTGGAGTTGCTGGTCTTGACACTACATGTGTTGATGAAGGCAATGTAGATAGAGGTGAACAAACTGAAGGCAAGATATAGTAATTTTGTCAGTAAAATATGACATCTCTTTTGCTGATTTACATGAAACTAAAACATTTCATTAAATGCTACTTCTATTTTGTAGCTACTTGTCGGGGGTCCGCAAAAAGGGTACCCCCAATCAACGCAAACAGATAGGGTAAATCTAGAACACCGGTTAATAACAGACCTAACCAGTCTAACCCCCTAAAAAGCCGACCGCCCGAGGCCTACGACGCTGGCCCACCGAGCCGAGCCCTCCAAGCCAGGCCTCGGGCGCACGCTCGTTTTCCGTCTCGCTCGAGCCCTCCATGCCAAGCCTCGGGCGCACGGTCGTTTTCCGTCTCGCCCGAGCCCTCCAAGCCAGGCCTCGGGCGCGCGCTCGTTTTCGCCCGAACCCTCCAGGCCTCGGGCAAGCACTCCACTACCCTTCGAGCCCCCACAGCCGAACACCACACCTCGAGACCCCACGCAGGGACCTCGAGACTCTCTGGCACAGCGGCCTATCCCACGAGGCGCGTTATGCCTCCCTCGAGCGGTGCAGACATCGGATGCCAGCCCCATACCGCGCACTTAATTCATCCACCTACTCCAGTCACGTCCTCTGTAACACAACGTGTGCCACAGTGGTTCGGGGCAGAATCAAGTCTCGTTTTCACCACAAGTATGAGCGAAAAGGCGCCAGTGAAGCACTGTTAACCCACGCCCTACACTGTGGCACGTCCAAGCCGCGCCTCGAGGCCCAGATGCCTGCCGCTCAATCGATTTTCACGGGACTAGCCCATACCTGCGGGGGCTCGAGCCCCCCGTAGGCGTCGCCTCAAGACCGGCTCCGCGCCCCTCGAGCCCTAACTACTTTCATGCTATTGGAGGACAGGTACCCCAAGATCCGGAGGGACCCCGCCGCGTCCTGTACGTTCCGGGATGGGCGCTGTACGGCTTCCACCTCGCCGCGCCTCCACGTCCGCGCCCAGGATGGAGGCCACGCTTCAAGGACGCTTCAACAGCAACGCCCACGTCGGCTACAATGTCTTCGACAAGACAGGGTTCCTACCCTTCTTCGTAAGGGACACAATACACCCCGACACCTGTAATACCCCTGTGTAACTCTGGCCTCCCCTTGCTCTATAAAAGGGGACACCAAGGCCCTCATTCCGTCGGTCGAAAACAGACACGTTAAGACACAAGTCCACACACACACGAGTCCGGACTCCGGTCCACGCTCACTGAGCTTGTATTCGCCCCTGTACAAGCACTTAGGTGCAAGTAATACAAGAACATCCTCCCCCGCTGGACGTAGGGCCTTCTTTGCCCGAACCAGGATAAATCCTTGGTCCCTCTTGCATCACCATCCAGGAAGAGAAGCACGCGATCATATTACTCGTTGGTGTCATACCCCCGGTTTCGAAACACCGATAGTTGGCGCGCCAGATAGGGGCCTTCGCGTGTCGAGTCGGTTTCTCGCCGTTTCCTGAATGGCTGCTTCGACTCCTTCGTTCTCTGCCGGTGCCGTCATCTGGTTCGGGAGCCTCGAGTTCCTGGCCACTGACAACGGCAGCGAGCTAACCCTGCTCTCCACGGAGGGCCCGAGGGGAGGGCGCGTCGCGCCGCCCCGTGCGAGGAGCATGGCACGTCGCCCACACCATCACGCGTCGCCACCCCGTGAGCGGCGCCGTCGTCATCATCGTCGCGAGTCACAGGCGGTGCCGGCGGCATACACCCACTTCCCCGCGGCCGGCGCGGAGTTCCCAAGGAGGAGCTTGCCCGGCGCACGGCCGGAGACTTCCCGAGCGCGCCCGCGCCCGCCCAGCGACTTCGCGTTCATCATGCGCACGGACCAGGAGCCAGGCCAGAGGCCTCCGAGCCGTGCACCGTCGACGCCGCCCAGCCTCCTCCCGCACGGGGTGTACCGCGCTCGACGCCGGCAGTTCCCGTTCGGCCTCGACAGCTCCGCGGCAGCCTACGCCCGCCAGCTCAACGAGCGCAGTCGGGGCCGACAGACGGCGGAGCAGGAGGAACGCCCGGGCGTGCTGCTGCAGGCCATGGCCAACCTGGAGATTGTCCACCCCGCACGCGTCGACCGAGGCCTCCCACGAGCCGGCGGGCCACCTCGTCAAGCCACCTTCGGGGAGTGGTACCGCGAGCTGCAGCCCCGGCACGAGCCAAGGCGGCATGGCATCACCAGCTCCGACTCCGACGAATACGACTACCACGACCCCGACCTCTGGGATCCCACCAGGGAGTGCTTCCAACTCGAGGGGGTCGTATGCGACACCGAGGACGAGGGCGACGACGGCAGGCCAGCGCTCAACCTTGAAGGGCCCGGAGACGTGGCTGCGGCAGGCGGATCACGTGTTCACGGGAGGAACGAACCCCTTGCACCGGCTGCACCATCCCAGCACAGCGACGACCGAGCGGCGCAGCTCGCGCAGCTGCGGGAGGCCATCGCCAAGGCTGAGGAGGACCGACAACGCCTGCTGCAGCTCGAGAAAACCCTAGCACAAGAACCAGCCCGGCCTCGAGGTGCCGGCGCTCGTGGCCGAGCTCGAGAGGTCCACTGGCAGATCCTCGAGGACGGGGCGCCAGCACGCCCCGAGGTGCGTTTCCCGCGAGCGGGACAGAACGTGGAGGCGGCGGCGATGCTGCTCCGCGATCTGCCCGCCGTCTCCAACCCGGACGCTAGACGCATGCTTAGGGAAATGAAGAACCTCCTCGAGACTGCCGCTGTGCAGCAAGCTGTGATGGAACGACCCTAATCTCATGGCCCACGTGTCCCTGTCAACCTCTGACAGCCGAACCCATGTTCCATGTGATTAAGACCTGTTCGCCACCGGGCTACATCAGTGCCCAATGTCCGCAGGATCATCTCACAATTCGGTTACAACATTGCATACTTTTACAGATAACATCGGAATAAAGAGCGGAAGACTTAAATAACATTAGTTTTACAAGGCAGGGTTCCAAATAGAATTTAAGGTGCAGTTATTACAAACCAAGTTCTGATAATAGAAATAGACATAGGCAACATAGTGGAGAACAGCAAAGATACTTATAATCACCCAGCCCGAGGGTGTACAACTATTCTTCGGCCTCATCGGCCTCTTCCTGGACGATGGTCACGCAGCAGGGTGCAAGACACACCGGGGACTCTGTCATACCTGCAGCATGGGTAACAAACCCTGAGTACTGGGGTACTCAACAAGACTTACCCGACTAAAGAAAAAGGAAGAAGACTCAGGAATGAGAGGCTTAGGGTAGTCAAGGTAAGGCTTAAGCAAGATCAAGTATTTTGCAGAAAAGCATTTTTGTAAACCTTATTTTATTTTTGAAAGATTCAGTATTCCTCAATTCTTCATCGTTCATGATTCATTTTACATTCCAAAACATTCCTAGTTGAGAACCACTCTCCGTTGACAGTCAGTGGACCAAGTCTCCATAACCGAGGAGCAACATTAATCCGGATAAATAATACTCAGCTGAGGATCCCTATCCACACTGCATATGTAGCACCCAAGCTTGCATATGCCAACTCGTCTACCACGATTCCTCCAAGATTGGACCGGTCCTACGCCACCCGGAAGTACAGTACACCACTCCTTTCCAGGTACGACGACCACGTGGGTACATGCTACTTCCGCCATCTCTCCACTCCCAGTGCGCGGTTGTCGGTCCCAATCAAGGATTTCTCGGAGCCAGAGCTTTCTGAAGTATGTGAACAGTTACAAGTCTTGACCAGCAGGCCCCCATACGGATGGTCCCTAATTTCCAGCCAGAACTATACCTTGATTATATCTCACCCAAGCGTAATAGTCCTGTCAGTTTTTCAACCCTGTCCCGGTCGGTGTCAACTGTTGAGTCCCGGACTACAACATGACGGCACCGTACGCGCGGACAACCTCTCCTCGCTATTGACTAGGTACGGATCAGATACCTAGCCAACAGCCGGGGAGTAAGACCAAAATCCCACAAACATTCCTTAAGTGATCACACTTTTGAAATTGGTATTTTATTGCAAAGTCTAATTCAATAAGCCTTGCTAAGCATTTTTCAAATACTTTTGAACAGCAGGTATCAGGTGTATCAGTGGTCAAGGTGGATAGTGCATCAATTAGGATAGCACACAACTCCTATAAACCTAATGCAACAATTTAACTCAAAAGCATTTAAGGAAATTATTTTATAAATTCAAGAAAAGGGTTAAATGCACCGGGGCTTGCCTTGAAGAGCAAAGAGGGCAGACTCGAAGGCGGCAGGGCAGTTGTCGGAGCTCGGGGTAGCCTCAGGGACAGGTTCGTCGGCGGCTGCCTCGATCTTGACTCCTTCTTCGGTGACTATACGAGTGCAATGATGCATGCACATGAATATGCTAGCATGAACAATGCAAAACAGGGTATACAACATGAACCCTAAATCACTTTTTCTATTTTCCTTAATTATTTAAAAAGGTCATTTTATAAAGTTGCTCCAAAAATTACCAAATTAAACACATAAGTTCATTATGGTGTAGATAGATGGCAAAACAAATTTCATAATTTTTAGAGGTCATTAAGGTGCTCAAATAACTCCAGACATTAATTAACAAAAGACACTATTTAACAATTAAAGATAAATGCTCAAAAATCAACTTGTTCCAAAAGACTTCAAAATTACACCAGAGACTAAACATGGCATAGGAAGCTCACAAAAATTTATCTCATGATTTTTGGAGTTATAAATAGTTTTCTAAAAATCCAAAACTATCCATTTATTAATTAAAAGAGGGATTTTACATTTTTAAATTCTTGCCGAAAAGTCAAGTTTCATATTTTTATAAAATACTACACAGTGCACGGAGCATACCATAATTTTCTCAGTATTTAAGGAACAACAGATTAATTCACACAAAAAAGAGAAAACAGAACACTATTCACATCTTTCAGAAAAAGAAAAAGAGCACTGTGCTCCTTCTATGCAGGGCTCGGCGAATCGCGCGGGGTTCGGGCGAATCGCGCGGGGCTTGGGCGAAACGGAAAGCAAGCGTCCGTCCGAGGCCTGACTGGGAGGCTCGGGCGAGTCGGAAAACAAGCGTCCGTCCGAGGCCTGACTGGGAGGCTCGGGCGAGACGGAAAGCAAGCGTCCGTCCGAGGCCTGACTGGGAGGCTCGGGCGAGACGGAAAGCGTGCGTTCGCCGAGGCCTGGCTCGGGCGAAGCGGAGAACGTGTGCTCGAGACCTGGCTGGGAGGCTCGGGTGCTTACCACGGGTCGGAGGCAGGGCTCGGCTGCTTCGAGGGAGCGCGGTTCGCAGGCGTGCTCGAGGGTGTGGCTCGAGGATGAGGCTCGACACGTGCTCGAGGGTGAGGCTCGACACGTGCTTGAGGGTGAGGCTCGACGAAGGAGACGGCCGCGGCGGCACTCCGGCGATCCGGCGATCCTGCGCAACACACGAGACCGCAAGGGCCTGGTTAGAGTCGCGCGGAGCCAAGGAAGCTGACACAGGGGTCAGGGGAAGATGGTCGTGGCCGGAGAGGAAGTATTTGACGAACCCAAGTTCACCGGTGTTCCGTCGGAGTTTGGGAAGATGGGGTTACGCCGGGCGATTGGAGGCGGGGGAGGTGAAATTGAGGGGTGGGAAAGCTTCACGAGCTCAAGGCGGAGCTTTCGGGCTAGGTGGTTGAGCGGCGGAAGCTCTGGACTGGCCTGGCCACGGCGGCGGGGTCGAGTGAGGAGTTCGGACTCCGGCGGTCCCTTTTATAGGCACGGTCGGGGGACGGTAGAGAGCACAGGATGGTGTGGATGAGTTCGGCCAAGGCGTGCGCACTCGATTGCGAGCCGGCGGGAGGACGGCGTGCGCGCAGGGCCGGGTATGCGTTCGCCGGCGACGGCCACGCGGCGGCGGCGTGCTGGGAGCAGTGGGGGACGGGGCGGAGGTCAGCGCTTTGCGCGTGCGGGTGCGGCATGATGGCGCAGGCGCAGGCGACAAGTCGGGGGCGGGCGTGCGGCTGCCAGGCGCGCGTGGCGCAGGCGGCGCTGGCGCGCGGCCATGGCCGGGGCCCCCTAGCTGTAGGTTGAAGATGAACAGGGCTAGGTCTTAGGGTTTGACTATGGGCTGATCTCTGTATTTTGCAAATTACTCCCAAAACTTGAACTGAGCAGCAAAAACTCAAAACACCAAAGTTGTGCAGAAAAAGGAGATCTACAACTTTGTCTAAAAGAATATTTTCAAAATCCAAATAGTTTTTGGACCACATTTGAAAACAGAAAAGGGGACACTTTTGGGATTTGAATAAATTCAAAATTACTTTTGATTTTACATTGAAAGTTGGAAATATGCAAATATGAAAGTTGTTCCTTTTATCAAAACCTACAACTTTGCTAATATACCCTTTTTCTGAAACTCAATAGTTTTTAAATAAATTTTGAAAACTGAAAAGGGGACAAAAACTGGAATTTGAATGAATTTGGATTTACTTCAAACTTTGTACAGAAACTTGAAAATTTGTAAATACCAAAGTTGTTTCTCTTGGCCAGATCTACAACTTTGCTTTTTGGACCAACCCCAAATTTTGAATAATTTTTGAATTACAAAAGAGGGATAAAATCCAGGGTTTGGAAATCAGGGTTTTGCAAAGGGATTTGAAATCTGATTTTTGATTTTTGAACTTTGGCCACACAACAAAACTTCAAGACATCCAACTGAACAAGAATTACACAAAGCTAGGCACAGAGGTGAAATTACCATTTTTGCCCTTATAGGAAGATTTGGGCTTTTAGGGTTTTTGAAAAAGAGATTGCTACACAAGTACTAAGCAAACATAAATGCAAGGCAAGGATGATTAATGACTAATGATGATGATATGTCAGGTTAATTACAGTTAAACACCAGAGGTGTTACACAAGCCGAGAGCTCGGCGTCACGACGACGCGGAGCAGCCTCGGGGAAGCCGGCGGACACGCCCCGCAACGAGCGCGAGGCATCTGTCCACCAACCTGACGCCTCTCGAGCTAGGCCAGTCCGCGAACGGATCATCGACGACCGGCCACCTCGAGACCCCAACGACGCCCGCAACGACATCAATCGCCGGCGCAAGGACAAGGGGGCCCAGGAGCGTGGCTATAGCGCCCATCGGGGGGGGGGCGCTACAACAGCGACGAGGACTGGCAAGTCCTCGAGCCCCAGGGCCCCAGAGTCTTTAGCCGGGCCATCCGCAGCTCAACCCTCCCCGACCGCTTCCGACCGCCGACCAACATCGTGAAGTATGACGGGGAGGTCGAGCCCAAGCTCTGGCTCTCGGACTTCCGCCTAGGCTGCCAACTGGGCGGAGCGAAGAACGACGACCGTGTGATCATACGCCAACTCCCACTTTACCTCTCGGACACCGCCCGCCGGTGGCTCGAGGGGCTCCCGCCGGATCGGATCGACGACTGGGCCGACCTAGTCAGGGTCTTCGACGGGAATTTCAAGGGGACGTGCGTGCGCCCAGGCAACCCCTGGGATCTACGGCGTTGCAGGCAGGCGGCGAACGAGCCCCTCCGCGATTTTGCTCGACGGTTCTCGAAGCAGCGCCTCGAGCTCCCCCACGTGCCTGATGAGGACGTCATCTCAGCGTTCCTCGCGGGCACGACATGCCAAGAGCTAGTCCACGAGCTAGGACGCTACCGTCCCAGGACGGTTGAGGACCTGATGGATCGTGTCACCAGCTTTGCCTCAGGCGACGAGGCAGTGGGGGCCTTCTTTGGCCGTACCACGGACAAAGGCAAGGCGGTGGCCGCGCCGGAGGTCACGAACAAAGGCAACGACGCCACGAACGACAACAATAACAGCAACAAAAAGAAGAAGAACAAATGCAAAGGTCAGAAGGCGAAGCGCGACGCCAATGACGACGACGAAGAAGAAGTGCTCGCAGGCGCCCTCGAGCCTAAGAAGCCCCGAGGCCCCCCGGACGGGGCTGTTTTCGACCAGATGCTCGAGGGCCCCTGCACTTATCACAGGGGCCCCGTAAATCACAAGTTAAAGGACTGCCGACTGCTGAAAGGCTACTACTCCAAGCTCGGCGATAAGAAAGAAGACGCGCCTAAGGGCAAGGATGTCAATCGACGCGGCGGTGGGGACGCGGACGGCGACTTCCCCCCGGTGCGCGACTGCTACATGATCTACGGGGGGGCGACCGTCGGGCGCTCGGCTCGAGAAAGAAAGAAGGAGCGCCGGGAGGTCTTTGCACTCTGCCACGACGCCCCCCGGTATCTTGACTGGTCTGATGCGCCGATCACGTTCGACCGTGACGACCACCCGGACCGTGTCATCAACCCGGGGGCGTACCCCCTCGTCGTCGACCCCGTCATCGTCGACGTACAGTTCTCCAAGGTGTTGATGGATGGGGGCTCGAGCCTCAACATCATATACCTCAAGACACTCGACCTCCTGGGGATTTCAGAGGGTCAGCTCCGGCCCAGCGTCGGGGGGTTCCACGGAGTCGTACCGGGGAAGAAGGCCCACCCCCTCGGGCGCATCGACCTGCCGGTTTGCTTTGGCACGCCGGCCAACTTCCGCCGGGAGACGCTCACCTTCGAGGAGGCTCCCGAAGCGAAGCGTCACGCTGAAGGGTCGAGATGGCGGACTAGAGGGGGGGGGTGAATAGTCTTTTCTAAAAACTTAAACTTAATTGCAGCGGAATGGCTAACCGAAACAAATGCGGAATTAAATCTATCGGTCTAGCCAAGACTACACCCCTCTACTTATACTCTATGACACCTTATAAAAGATCCTAAACAAAGCAAATAAGGTGTCGGGCTAGCTAGAGCTCACCTAAACAATTCTAGCTTGCAAGGTTACACAAACCTAAGCAACTAGTACTCAAACAACCGGGGAGCTCCTACACATGCCACTAAGCAAAAAGCACAAAGCCTAAGCTCACTAGCAATGCTCAATAACAAGGCTACACAAGCCAAATTAGAGAGCTCAACTTAGCTACACAAACTAAGCAATGTGACTAGCAAGACTACAAGTCAACTAGTCACTCATGGGATCAACTTCTATGCTACACAAGCAAGGAAGGTAACTAGCAAGCTACACAAGCCAACTAATCATAAGAGCAACTAGCACATGTATATGAACAAGTAAATACAAGCTAGTGAAAAGAGTTTGCAAACCACCGAGAAGATGAACACGAAGTTGACACGGTGATTTTTCTCCCGAGGTTCACTTGGTTGCCACCAAGCTAGTCCCCGTTGTGTCGACCACACACTTTGGTAGTTCGGCGGCTAATAGGCACCACACCTAGCTCGACACTCGAGCGCCGCAAGAACTCACCCACAAGTGAGGGTAACTCAATGACACGCGCAATCCACTAGAGTTGCTCTTCGCGATCCCCGCGGGGCGAGCACAATGCCCCTCACAATCCTTCTCCGGAGCCACGCACAATCTTCACGCGGGCTTCACGACGGAGACTCGATCACCAAGCCGTCTAGGAGGTGGCAACCTCCAAGAGTAATAAGCACCACCGGCTTGCAACTCGAACACCTAGTGCCACTCGATGCTATCTCTCAAAGCAACGCACTAGAATCGCTCACTCGCAATAGATTCGCGCACTAGCAAGCACAAGCGAGTTAGAGGGCTCCCAGGCACATCCACTCAAGCCACCAAGGCTTTGGAGTGCTCAGCAGCCGGCCCTAAGCCGGCCTCAACTCCTATTTATAGAGGGGAGCGGCCAACTAGCCGTTTCCCTTTTCCTGCGCCTCGGTCGGTAGTACCGACCCTTCCTGGGCGGTACTACCGGCTTAGTCAAACTAGCCGTTACCACAAGGCCCGCTGATTTAGGCGAAGCACCGACTCTCTGGTCGGTACCTCCGAGGTCGGTAGTACCGGCCCTATGGCGGTACTACCGGCAGGCTACTTTCGAACGCATTCAAAAACTTCCTCCTGACTCTTGAACTACCGACCCCCTGGTCGGTACTTCCAAGCCCGGTGGTACCGGCCCTATGGCGGTACCACCGCCAGGTCATCTTCCACTCAACTCAGAGAGCTCCGCAAACTTGCCAACCACCGGCCTTGAGTCGGTCGTACCGAGCGCGGTACTACCGAGGTAATGGCGGTACTACCGGTAGGCCAAAACTGGCCACTTCCAGAGAGCTCCGCAAAACCCCTTCAGGGCCACGGTACCACCGACCCCTGGTCGGTACCACCGCCGGCGGTAGTACCGAGGTAATAGCGGTACCACCGCCAGGCCAAAAACGAGCCACATCCAGAGAGGCTGCAAACAGCCCTCCTGGGTCGGTACTACCGACACCCCCAGGTCGGTACCACCGACAACACACAGAAAACTTCATTTCCATCTCTGAGTTGATCCAAAACTATTTCAACAACTTCTCCTTTGCAAATGTGCTAACACCACCAAGTGTTCATCATCTTGTGCAAGTGTGTTAGCATTTTCACAATCATTTTTCAAAGGATTTTCACTTGCACTCACCACGCCACTCGATCATAGTAACATCGCAAAGTTAGATCGCTCAAGTGGCACTAGATGACCGATATGCAAACAAGTTTGCTCCTCTTAATAGTACGGCCATCTATCCTAAACCCGGTCATAATCTTCTCTACACACCTATGACCGGTGAAATGAAATGCCCTACAAATATACCTTTGCCTTGCGCATTCCATTCCATCTCCTTCGGTGTTGATGCAACACATGCACCAACCTATCTTGAAATGATATGATCCACTTCATATCATCACATGACCTCCATGGTCCATCGATCTTGACATCACTTGCTCTTCACCATCGCTTCGGTCCTTCGGCGCCAAGTCTTGCTTAAGCCTCCCGACACTCGGTACCAACGGCTTCAAAGCCCCAACTTGCCCTTCACCTTCGCAACCGGTCCATCAAGCCAAGTCTTGCCTTGATCTTCTCCATCTTAGCCATATGACCACATGTCATGTCACATATGCATTAAGCTCCTTCTTCATCTTCATGCATGAGCATTGCAACATCCTCCAAGCCAATTCTCCTCTATGGCATATGTTGCTCACACATGATCACCTATGGACTAATCACCTGTGTAATTTACTTCAAACACATATTAGTCCACCTAAGTTGTCACTCAATTACCAAAACCAAACAAGGACCTTTCAATCTCCCCCTTTTTGGTAATTGATGACAACTCTACAAAGATATGGAAATTAAGCTCCTTTGGATTCTATGTTACTTATCCAACATTAAGACCATATACGAGAATTTGGATAAGCACCATACAATCCGACTTTGTAGTGTTAACTCCCCCTACATGTGTGCTCAAATGGTTTGGTTTCAAGCTTGCACACATGCATAAATATGAAATTTGTGGGAGTGTTAGCACTACTAAGTGATGCTAAGGTATACATGATGAAATTTTACCTTTGAAGCGTGCATACCACATTTTGATTCATCCTTAGCATCGAAGAGTAGCTAGACATCATAAAAACTAGAAAACCCCGTGAGATCAACATTAATAGCAAGGGTCTAGTTTTGCATTAAAAGCACAAGTCTAGCTATTAACCTATGCATGCTAGTTATCAATTCATCAATTAAATCCTATAACTAGCATACACCACACAAGCATGCATATAAAATTTTAAAACTTATGCAATGCAAGCAAGCACATGATTATGCACATATCAAATGCAACAACCAAGTTCATGAGCTTGCTCCCCCTACTTGTGTGCTCTCATTGTCCAAGAATTTTGTTCCTTCAATCTTGCTCCCTCTTGATCCATGTCCATCTTCTTTTCTCCCTCTTTGTCCTTGACATATCATAATTGACATATCTTTTCCACATATCTTTTCCATAACTTCTCCCCCTTTGTCATCAATGACCATAAAAGGTATGCTTCTCTTGATACAAAGGGTTGGACTAGGGTAGATGGATGATACTTGAGTCTTCATTTTTGATGGACACCACCATATGTGTTGGAATGACACCATGTGTAGGATCTTTGACCTTGATACCAATTGGTGGGGCACCTCCCCTATGTCATAGCATGGGTCATCCACTTGATAAACTTGAGCTCTTGATGGTGAGGGATGTTTTGCTTGAATTGATCACTTAAAGTTGAGGATCACTTGAAGTCTTGTAGGATACCAATTGAATGGAAGTTTAAACTTGATATCCATTTGCATTATTGTCTTCTTCTTGAACTCTTGTCGTCTTCATGAGCTTCTCATTTGTGACTTGAACTAGGCAATATTGCATAAGATATCTAACTCGGTTTGCTCTAGAGTAAGCTTCTTCACACATCTTTCAATGGTTATCTTACTCATGTTGAATTAGACACTTGAATGTTCATCTTCTAGATCAAGTACTTGGGTTCACTAGCTCATGAACAAATTCACATACTATCCACTAGATCATATAGTCAATCAAGCAATAGTGGTAGGCTATGAATTTAAACTTTTCAATTGTTATACATGATCCTATTGAGCATGTACTATATGCACTAACCGCATACTAGTAAGGGATGAATATGATCATGCACATTACAATGATACCTTTGCTATCTTGGAGTAGAGGATAGTCATTTTGATTCCAATTAAGCTCCAAATAGCAATGTGAAGTCCATGGTGAAGACCAATATATACCAATTGATAGAACAAATCTTCACCCATATGATTAAGTGCACTATCTTGTTGTGGTTGGCTTGCTTCTTCATTTGAACATAGCTTGCATATGAATACCACTTGATTTGACATGATTTGCTTTTCTATCTTGGATGTTGCTTGCTTTGCTTGGTCAATCCTTTCATTGCTTCAACTAAGCATCTCAAATATCCTTTGAATCACCACTTCCATATTAGCCTTCCAAGTACCATACTTGGTTAACCTACCAAAGGCGGCAAGCCCCTACAAAAGGGAGAAGTGACCTCTCTCCAAAGAATCATCCTTGATACTCACTTGAATTGACTTTGTTTGATTGATCCATTTGAACTCTTCTTGAAATGTGACTTTGAATCCATCTTTGAGTCCTTTTCTCTCTTCCAAATGATCTTCAATTTGATACTAGAACTTGATCTTTATCTTCATCTTGATGTTGGTCTTGATCTTCAATTTGAGTACCAAATGTGTGCCAAATACACTTCCCAATCAAATGAACTTGTACTCATATTTGTCATACTTCTAGCTCATCTCAAAACCAAACATAGGTCCCTCAACCACTTATAAACATGATTCCAACTTGAGGACCTTTCAATCAAAGTGACTCTAGATTAATCCAATATTTGTCACTTTTCTGGCAGATTCTGTCCTTCTCAAAGAAACATGCATATCTCCCAAAATATAAGTCTAATGACTATGAAATTTGGTGGAGATGTGCCTCTCTAAGTGTTCTAGCAGCCATAAAAATTTGAGCTTCATTGGCTTTCTAGATTGCTACCAGATTTCAATTCTTTCCATAGTACTACATGCTGAAAACTGCTGCACAATAGTTGACAAGATCTACTCCAAAACCAAAGTACATCTTATCCAATAATCATGAATTTTGCACAGCGACTAATATCACAAGTGTAGAACATGTGTACCAAATTTCAAGCCAATCCAAAAAGATTTGATCATTCAAACATGGCTATTATCACAGCTAGCTCAGATTTCAGATTTTTGACAACTTTGAGCAATTGAGCTATACTCTACCAATATGAATCAAACTTGAGCTAACATGTTTGAATACTCTCACAAGACATATATCCATTCAAATCACTTACTAAAAGAAGTCTCATGAACATATCCATTCAAACTAACTCAATTTTGATCACTAAGCAATTTATCCATTCAATCATCTTATAGCAAGCAACATATGCATATATATCCGATTCAATCATCTCATATGCATTTAAAAGAACATGATCAACTAGAGATATACCTTAGTAGCTCATGATCATGAAATAGCAAGCTTCTACTCACCTTGATTGCAAGCCTTCAAATATTTCCAATCAATCACCACAACTTGATCTTTTGCACTTGTATGTTTTGCACTTGGACTTCACTCTTTTGTCTTGGCATTGGGATGGATAGCACTAGGCTTCATTACTTGACTCAATCACATGATGAATAATATGAAATCAATTGAGTCAAGCCTCCAATGCCATGGTACCTACACACATTCATCCACTTTTTGATGGTACCCAAACTAGTTTGGGTCCTCTCAAGTTAGGAGCAACATACTTAGGCATAGCCTTAGTATGAGTAGCGGGATGAGTTGCAATAGTAGCCTTAGAGGTACCATTTTCATCCTTCCTAAGCATAGAATCATTAATAATTGAAATAGGCTTAGGGGTCATACCTAGGGGACATGAATGAGCCATGTGTCCCCTTTCTCGGCATGAGTAGCAACTTCTCTTGGATTGAGCCTTCTCTTCTTTGCTCATTTGTTGCTTCTCATTGCCTTGCCTCTCATGAGTTGCTTGAGCCTTCTTCTCAAGCTTGTTAGGACACTTCGAGGCAAAGTGTCCCATGTCACCACACTTGTAGCATTTGATGTGAGCCAAATCTTTCTTCTTTTCTTCATTCTTGCTCATCATCATCTTGGCATCATGGATATGAGTTGGATGCCTTGCTCTTCCGCCCCTTCTTGTTTTCTTCTTCTTCATCAAGTCACCATCATGATGGTTGTTCTTGATTTGAGCTTGGGGCTTCTTCTTGTTGGGGCAAGCTTTTGCAAGATGTCCCATCTCATGGCATTGATAGCACATGAAATGAGATAGCTTCTTTTCTTCTTGCTTCCTCATTTTCTTGCCCTTGGCATTGCTTTTGTTGAAGCCAATGTCACTCTTGTCACCATAGCTTCTTTGATTCTTCATCATGTGCTCATGGGTGACCTTTGATTTGCACCACCTCTCTAACTTGTTGCTCAAGTTCTTCACTTCACTTTTGAGCTCATTGTTCTCCTTCAAAAGGTTAGTCTCACAAGACATAGAAGTAGAACAAGCATCTAATTGTGAGGAACATGGCATAGATATTAAATCATTGCAAGAGGTGGATACATTCTTCTTGCCTACATCACATGGGTTAGCACAAATATGTGATTGATCATTTGACCCAAATGATGAGCTCTCACTAGTTTTAGTTTCTTCATTAGAAAGCTTTTTAGTGAGAAAAGCATGGTTTTGTACCAAGTTGTCATGAGCAACACTAAGTTCCTCATGAGTCAATTTAAGCTCATCATGTGAACAAGTAGTAACATAAAGTAGATGCTTTTGTTGTTCACATGCATTCTTTAGAAATGAGTTTTCTTTTGTCAATTTCATTGTTTTAGCCATCTCATTTTCTAAAGCCTTAGTGAGTCTACATACAAGCTCAAAATTTGGATCATCACAATCAACTACCACATTAGCAATTGATACCTTAGTGTCACCATGTGACATGAAGCAATGTGGAGTAGTAGAAGAGCTTGAAGAGACATCACTCTCATAGCCGTCATCATCATCATCAAGTGTGCATGGAATGGCATCATCATTTGCACCACTTGAGCTTCGGCTATGGTCACCGTCATCTTTGTCAAGTGATCTTGTGGATTGATCATCATCATCATCACTTGACCATGAGGTGGAGCAATCCTTCACAACCACCATGTTTCGGTCATGCTCAATATCCTCATGTACCATCTCTATGTGATCCTCCTCCTTGAATTTGCCATCATCCCAAATAGAGAAATCACCATAGAGATATTTGAGTGCCATCCACATATCATGGGCACTCACCGAAGTCATCACCCTACCAAATATCTCATCTTGCAAAGCATTTGTTAGAAAACATTGGGCTTGTGCATCGAGTGTTAGGCAATCCTCTTGCGCTTGGGTTAGATTACTCTCATCCAAGGCATGAGTAAAACCAACAACAACGATCCACCAAAACTTCGGACCAAAAGCACGGAAATGATCAAGCATATGAAGTTTCCATCGTGCATAGTGTGTGCCATCAAAAATATGTGTGTCACACTCAACATCTAGCCAACTAGTCGCCATCCTCTCGGGTCGGTGAAGACCACAAATGAGAGACCTAGCTCTGATACCAATTGAAGGGTCGAGATGGCGGACTAGAGGGGGGGGTGAATAGTCTTTTCTAAAAACTTAAACTTAATTGCAGCGGAATGGCTAACCGAAACAAATGCGGAATTAAATCTATCGGTCTAGCCAAGACTACACCCCTCTACTTATACTCTATGACACCTTATAAAAGATCCTAAACAAAGCAAATAAGGTGTCGGGCTAGCTAGAGCTCACCTAAACAATTCTAGCTTGCAAGGTTACACAAACCTAAGCAACTAGTACTCAAACAACCGGGGAGCTCCTACACATGCCACTAAGCAAAAAGCACAAAGCCTAAGCTCACTAGCAATGCTCAATAACAAGGCTACACAAGCCAAATTAGAGAGCTCAACTTAGCTACACAAACTAAGCAATGTGACTAGCAAGACTACAAGTCAACTAGTCACTCATGGGATCAACTTCTATGCTACACAAGCAAGGAAGGTAACTAGCAAGCTACACAAGCCAACTAATCATAAGAGCAACTAGCACATGTATATGAACAAGTAAATACAAGCTAGTGAAAAGAGTTTGCAAACCACCGAGAAGATGAACACGAAGTTGACACGGTGATTTTTCTCCCGAGGTTCACTTGGTTGCCACCAAGCTAGTCCCCGTTGTGTCGACCACACACTTTGGTAGTTCGGCGGCTAATAGGCACCACACCTAGCTCGACACTCGAGCGCCGCAAGAACTCACCCACAAGTGAGGGTAACTCAATGACACGCGCAATCCACTAGAGTTGCTCTTCGCGATCCCCGCGGGGCGAGCACAATGCCCCTCACAATCCTTCTCCGGAGCCACGCACAATCTTCACACGGGCTTCACGACGGAGACTCGATCACCAAGCCGTCTAGGAGGTGGCAACCTCCAAGAGTAATAAGCACCACCGGCTTGCAACTCGAACACCTAGTGCCACTCGATGCTATCTCTCAAAGCAACGCACTAGAATCGCTCACTCGCAATAGATTCGCGCACTAGCAAGCACAAGCGAGTTAGAGGGCTCCCAGGCACATCCACTCAAGCCACCAAGGCTTTGGAGTGCTCAGCAGCCGGCCCTAAGCCGGCCTCAACTCCTATTTATAGAGGGGAGCGGCCAACTAGCCGTTTCCCTTTTCCTGCGCCTCGGTCGGTAGTACCGACCCTTCCTGGGCGGTACTACCGGCTTAGTCAAACTAGCCGTTACCACAAGGCCCGCTGATTTAGGCGAAGCACCGACTCTCTGGTCGGTACCTCCGAGGTCGGTAGTACCGGCCCTATGGCGGTACTACCGGCAGGCTACTTTCGAACGCATTCAAAAACTTCCTCCTGACTCTTGAACTACCGACCCCCTGGTCGGTACTTCCAAGCCCGGTGGTACCGGCCCTATGGCGGTACCACCGCCAGGTCATCTTCCACTCAACTCAGAGAGCTCCGCAAACTTGCCAACCACCGGCCTTGAGTCGGTCGTACCGAGCGCGGTACTACCGAGGTAATGGCGGTACTACCGGTAGGCCAAAACTGGCCACTTCCAGAGAGCTCCGCAAAACCCCTTCAGGGCCACGGTACCACCGACCCCTGGTCGGTACCACCGCCGGCGGTAGTACCGAGGTAATAGCGGTACCACCGCCAGGCCAAAAACGAGCCACATCCAGAGAGGCTGCAAACAGCCCTCCTGGGTCGGTACTACCGACACCCCCAGGTCGGTACCACCGACAACACACAGAAAACTTCATTTCCATCTCTGAGTTGATCCAAAACTATTTCAACAACTTCTCCTTTGCAAATGTGCTAACACCACCAAGTGTTCATCATCTTGTGCAAGTGTGTTAGCATTTTCACAATCATTTTTCAAAGGATTTTCACTTGCACTCACCACGCCACTCGATCATAGTAACATCGCAAAGTTAGATCGCTCAAGTGGCACTAGATGACCGATATGCAAACAAGTTTGCTCCTCTTAATAGTACGGCCATCTATCCTAAACCCGGTCATAATCTTCTCTACACACCTATGACCGGTGAAATGAAATGCCCTACAAATATACCTTTGCCTTGCGCATTCCATTCCATCTCCTTCGGTGTTGATGCAACACATGCACCAACCTATCTTGAAATGATATGATCCACTTCATATCATCACATGACCTCCATGGTCCATCGATCTTGACATCACTTGCTCTTCACCATCGCTTCGGTCCTTCGGCGCCAAGTCTTGCTTAAGCCTCCCGACACTCGGTACCAACGGCTTCAAAGCCCCAACTTGCCCTTCACCTTCGCAACCGGTCCATCAAGCCAAGTCTTGCCTTGATCTTCTCCATCTTAGCCATATGACCACATGTCATGTCACATATGCATTAAGCTCCTTCTTCATCTTCATGCATGAGCATTGCAACATCCTCCAAGCCAATTCTCCTCTATGGCATATGTTGCTCACACATGATCACCTATGGACTAATCACCTGTGTAATTTACTTCAAACACATATTAGTCCACCTAAGTTGTCACTCAATTACCAAAACCAAACAAGGACCTTTCACACGCTAGCAACTTCGAGCCGACGGAGCACACAAAGCGGATACCCGTCGACCCGACCTCGACCGATGGCAAGACGCTGGCCGTCAGTGCCAGCCTCGAGCCTAAATAGGAAGCAGTGCTCGTCGACTTTCTCCGCGCGAACATCGACATGTTTGCGTGGGGTCCCTCGGACATGCCGGGCATACCAAGGGAAGTCGCCGAGCACGCCTTGGAAATCCGGGCCGGTTCCAGACCGGTGAAGCAACGCCTGCGCCGCTTCGACGAGGAGAAGCGCAGGATCATCGGCGAGGAGGTGCACAAGCTTTTGGCGGCCGGGTTCATCAAGGAGGTATTTTACCCAGAGTGGCTAGCTAACCCTGTATTAGTTAGGAAAAAGAATGGAAAAATACGGATGTGTGTAGACTACACTGGTCTGAATAAAGCATGTCCAAAAGTTCCATTTCCTTTACCCAGAATTGATCAGATTGTCGATTCCACTGCTGGGTGCGAAGTGCTTTCGTTCCTTGATGCATATTCCGGCTACCACCAAATTAAGATGAAAAAATCCGACGAACTCGCAACCTCTTTTATCACGCCATTTGGTATGTATTGCTACGTTACGATGCCCTTCGGCCTACGAAACGCCGGGGCAACGTATCAACGATGCATGCAACACATCTTTGGCGAGCACATAGGCAGGACCGTCGAGGCCTACGTCGATGACATCGTGGTTAAAACCAAGAAAGTCGGGAACCTCATCAGCGACCTCGAGACCACATTCGAATGCCTCCGGGCCAAGAATGTGAAGCTCAACCCCGAGAAGTGTGTCTTTGGTGTGCCTCGAGGCATGCTACTTGGCTACGTTGTCTCACAACGGGGGATCGAGGCAAACCCTGAAAAAATCTCAGCAGTCACGAGGATGGGCCCGATTCGAGACCTCAAGGGTGTGCAGAAAGTGACTGGCTGCCTAGCCGCTCTCAGTAGATTCATCTCGAGGCTAGGGGAAAAAGCGCTACCCCTCTACCGCCTGCTGAAGAAGACGGAACACTTTGCGTGGACCGTCAAAGTCGAGGAGGCCTTAACCAAGTTGAAGGGGTTGCTGACTTCCGCACCAATCCTCGTGCCACCGCGACCAGCCCAGGATGGCGATTCCCCCGAGCCTCTCCTCCTCTATGTGGCCGCAACCACTCAGGTGGTCAGCGCGGTCGTAGCCATCGAGAGGCACGAGGAGGGTCATGCATTGCCAGTCCAACGACCGGTGTACTTCACCAGTGAGGTACTCTCCGAGGCCAAGGCCCGGTATCCGCACATCCAGAAGCTGCTCTACGGCATCGTCGTCACAAGGCGCAAGCTCCAGCACTACTTCCTCGCTCATCCCGTAACGGTGGTGTCGTCCTTCCCCCTCGGTGAGATCATCAACAATCGGGAGGCCACGGGGCGCATCGCCAAGTGGTCCGCCGAACTAATGGGGGAGACCATCACCTACGCCCCGCGAAAGGCCATCAAGTCGCAAGCGTTGGCGGACTTCGTTGCTGAATGGACCGACACTCAGCTCCCGCCGGCGCAGATTCAAGCCGAGCTCTGGACCATGTACTTCGACGGATCCCTCACGAAGACGGGGGCAGGCGCAGGCCTGCTCTTCATCTCACCCCTCGGAGTCCACATGCGCTACCTGCTACGCTTGCACTTCCCCGCCTCCAACAACGTCGCCGAGTACGAGGCCCTCGTCAATGGGCTGCGCATCGCCCTCGAGCTCGGGGTCCGACGCCTCGACGCCCGAGGAGACTCGCAGCTCGTCATCAACCAGGTTATGAAGGCTTCAAGCTGCATTGATCCCAAGATGGAGGCATACTGCGGGGAGGTGCGCAAGCTGGAAGATAAGTTTTACGGCCTCGAGCTCAACCACATAGCTCGAAAGTACAACGAGGCCGCAGACGAGCTGGCAAAGTTGGCGTCCACGCGCGGCACGGTACCACCAGACGTCTTCTCGAGGGACGTCTTCGAGCCATCCGTCGAAGTCGACCTGGGGGCTGGCCCCTCGACGCCACCCCTCGAGCTAGACACGGGGGCTCGACTTTCAACGCCACCCCTCGGGAATGACCCCTGGACACCCGCTGAGGCGATGCAGGTCGGCGCAACCGCCTCTTCTTCACCACGACACCTCGACTGGCGAACGCCCTACCTTGACTACTTAGCGCAAGGCGTGCTTCCGGAAGACAAGACGGAGGCTCGACGCATAGCTCGAAGGGCCAAGACCTACGTCACCAACGGCGACGAACGGGAACTATACCGACGAAGCCCGACCGGGATCCTTCAGCGCTGCATTCCCCTCGAGGAGGGACGCAAGCTCCTCGGCGACAAGCACTCGGGGGCTTGCGGCCACCACGCAGCGCCGAGGGCCCTGGTTGGGAACGCCTTCCGTCAAGGCTTCTATTGGCCGACCGCCATTGGGGACGCCAAGCGCTTGGTCCGAGCATGCCATGGGTGTCAATTCTATGCCAAGCAAACACACCAGCCCGCACACGCCCTGCAGATGATCCCAATCACTTGGCCATTTGCCGTTTGGGGGCTCGACCTCGTGGGTCCCCTCAAAAGGACAAGTGGAGGGTACACACACGTGCTTGTGGCCATCGACAAGTTCACCAAGTGGATCGAGGCTAAGCCGATAGGAGACCCCACCTCCGAGAAGGCCATCGAGTTCATCGCCAACATCATGTACCGGTTTGGAGTGCCTAACGTCATCATCACCGACAATGGCACCCAATTCACGGGCAAAAAGTTCACCAACTTCTGCGATGACAACAACATTCGCGTAACCTGGGCCTCGGTCGCATACCCTCAATGCAACGGGCAGGTCGAGCGCGCCAACGGCATGATACTCCATGGGCTGAAGCCGAGGCTGTTCAAGGCTCTCAAAAATTTCGGAAAGGGATGGGCCATAGAGCTCCCCTCGGTGCTGTGGGGCCTCAGGACTACGCCGAGTCGAGCCACCGGGTTCACTCCGTTTTTCCTAACCTACGGCGTCGAGGCAGTCTTGCCTACGGACCTCGAGTACGGCTCCCCTCGACGTCGAGCCTACAACGAGCAAAACAACGACGAGAGGCTCGCCAACGCCAAGGACCAGCTCGAGGAGGTCCGAGATGTGGCGCTCATCAACTCCGCACGCTACCAGCAATCACTTCGACGCTACCACAACAAGTATGTGCGCAAAAGAGACCTAGCAGTGGGGGACCTCGTGCTTCAACGGCTTCAAGACAACCGAGGGCGCCACAAGCTCACCCCTCGATGGGAAGGCCCATACACCGTGGCTAAGGTGCTCAAGCCAGGAACATACAAGCTCTACGACGATCAAGGCAGAATCCTGGCGAACGCGTGGAACATATCTCAGCTACGTCGCTTCTATCCTTAAGGGCCTCAAGGCCTTGTTCATTTTGTTGCTTTGTACAAACATGTCAAATATGAATGAACAATCTCGTGCGTTGTCTTTCATTTTGCTTAGCAGCAAAAGGTAGCCTCGACCCTGCCTTGCTTAGGGTCGAGCCTCCCTCGGGGGCAGACAGGGGGGTAACCACCCCCCAGACTCCGGAAAAAATGCGTGTTTTCTTTTCAAAAAATTCGACCCTCATCTCGACTCGTGCCTCGAGTGAACTAGCGACGTCTAAATCCCAAAATACCTCGAGCCTCCAAAGGTCGGGAGGCGTCGACGTAGACGGCCACCTACGCCCCCGGGCTACGGTACCCTACCTACGCCTCCCCTCGAGGGGCTCGCGACGTATCGAAGGAGTACAAACTAAGTTAGCAGAAACTCGAGCTTGCAACAAAGAGAAGTGGTCAAACGCATTTGAAAAGAAAACAACACCTTTAAACAAACAAGTCATATATACAAATAGGTCTCGACGGACCCTCATCCATGCCATAAAATTCTTACAAGGGCCTCGACGCCCAAATTTGGCACGCAGGCCCTAATCTTCGTCGGTGTGGTACTCCTCCCCGAGGTCTTCCACGGCGGGCTCGGCCTCGACACCCGAGCTAGAAGGAGGAGGGCCCTCGACACCGCTGCTGGCGTCAGGAGGCAGCACGTCCTCCTCGAAAATCTTGGCGAGCGATGTCCCCGGCCTCTCCATCTTCTCCAAAATTTTGTCGACACGGCAGTTGTTCCACTCCTCGTCCTTCCCCTCGATCTCGATGAAGCCGTTGGCAACAACGTGGACCGGGAAGCGGAAACCGGAGCGAACGACCGCGAGCGTCTGCTTGACGCCATGATGGAGAGCTTGCCGGACACGGTCCCACGCGGCTGCGTCAAAGAAGCACAAGGCGTCGACCAAGGCATCGCCTCGTGCCACTGCACCTTCTGTCGCAACCACTGGAGGAGCACCCCACATGGGGCCAAGCCGGTCGAGGGAGGTGCGAGCCCGCTCCGCCACCATCGTCTCGTCTTGGAGTTGGTCCAAGAGAGCCTGGTTCATCCCGCGGAGCTCCTCGACCGTCCTCTCGACCCCTGCACGACGAACAAGGAAGAGTGAGACTGCGGCGTAACAAAAAAAAAACTTCGAGACCCAAACAAGAAGCTTCTCGGCCAACATGAGGAGCCTCTCGGACCTAAGGTCCTCGATCTGCCGGCCCGCCTCCCCAAGGGCCAGATCCTTGCGGATCACCTCCTGCCGCGCCGCCCCCTCGGCAGCTCGGGCGGTGGCGACACCAATCTCGGCGTCTTCGGCCTCTTTTCTCGCTGCCTCCGCTGTGGTTCGGGCGGCGGCGGCCTCGCCACGGGCGTCAGCGGCCTCCTGCTTCGCTGCCTCGGCCTCAGCCCAGGCGGAGGTGGCCTCGCTTCGGGCGTCCGCGGCCTCCTTCCTCGATGCTTCGAGAGCAGCGGCGGCCTCCTCCTTGGATCGAGCGACCTCACCTCGAGCCGCCCGGACCTCCGCCTCCGCCTCGTCGAGCCGGCTCGCCATTTGGGCGTTCCGGCTCAGCTCAGCGCGGAGATCTTGAAGTTCCGCCTCAGCCCTCGCGAGGGCGACCGACACCTGTGCGGACCGGCCCGCCTCCTCGGAGCAGGACCGCTCCGCCTCCGCCATAAGCTCGGCCACCTCCCGAAAGATGGCCCGCACCTCGCGCGGAGCCCCCCGCTGGACCGGTCGCTCGACGTGGACCATGGCAAGGGGCGGGCTTGGCGCGTCAGGAATCGGCCATACCGGTCGGTCGAGCTCGATGTCGGGCTGATCCTCCTCCATCCCGAGCTGCCCCAGCTGCGGCCCGCCGCCCGACGGCACGGGCCCCGGCTCTTCCCTGGCCAGGCTCTCCTGCGTCTCGTCAGCACTGGTCGGCGCCTCGGGCGCCTCCACCATCGGCAAGCCCGCGGCGAGGGGCGGCCCTTGCTCCAGCTCGTTCAGGAGGTCCTCCACCGTCGGGGCCTCGAGGGGCGCGGTCTCCTCGGCCCCAGACACCGGCGGGGCCGTGCTCGCCCCAGGCGCTTCCCCCGGAATGGCCGTTGTAGCAGGGGGAGGGGTGGCACTCCCGACAGACGCCATCGCAGGAGGAGAAGGGGGAGACGGCAGCGCCTCAGTAAGCCTGGTAGCGGCGGGCTCGATGCCATGAGCTGAGGCCCCTGCAACACGAGATGACATTGATGTCAGAATCAAGAGGAATGCCTCGACCCCTGCGGTCGACGGCGACGGCCTCACCAAAATTCGCGACAATCATCTGACCACCTCGAGCCATGGCAGCTCGAGCCTTCTCCAGCCAAGCGACTTCTCTAGCGGAGGAGGGTGCCATACCTCGAGGTGCTTGTGCCTCGACGGGGCTCGAGGCCTTCGCCCGCTTGGACGCAGCAAGGTCCACCTCCGGGTAGGAGCGCTTCCCCCTGAGAGACCAGAGATGACATGCATCATCAAAAGTAAAGAGGTCAAGCCTCGCTGCCGACGAGGTCCAAGAAAAGTACTCACCCAAAGCGGCGGCTGGGCTTCTTCCCGGAATTGCCGGACCCACTCGGGGGCTTCGAGCCCACCCCACGGCTCGAGCCTTGCGCCTGGGCCATCTCCGCAGGGCTGGGATGGGAGGAGGGCTCCCGACGCCTCCCGTGGCTTGACCTCGAGGGAGAGCCCTCCTTCCGCCCCACGTCGCGGGAGGGCGACCGTACCTCCCTCGTGCTGTCGTAGCGGCGCCCGCCCCGGCGCGGGCTCCGTGACCCGCTCCGACGCTCGCGCTGGCGGACGCGCCCTCCCGCGTCCGCTTCTGTGTCCCGGCGGCGGTGCGGCGACGGACTCCGGGGACGCTCACGCCCCTGGTCACGAGACGCCCGGGGGCTCCCTCCCTGAAGCTCGTGATAGCGCGGGCTCGACGCCTCCTCCTGACGCCCTCTCCTCCGCGGGCTCGGCCGCGCCCTTGACGGCTTGCGGCGGTCGGGCCCGAAATCCTTCTCGACCTGTCGGCCGCTTCTCGAGGCCCGGCCCTCCTCCAGATCTCCCGCCTGGGCTGGCGCGGGGGCGGCCTCCGTTGGTGCTGTGGCGGAGGCGCTCCGGGTTCGGGGCTTCCTCACGACCGGGGGCACGTCCGCCGCAGAGCCCGATGGACCTCGGGCCCCCGACGAGGCAGGAATCGGCGCCGCCTTCCGCGGCTGCGTCTCGCGCGGTCCCTTCGCCGGAGGGACCTCCAGCATACCCTCCTGCACAGAGGAGCGGTCAGCCCTGTCATCGACGACCCCCGCGCGTCTCAGGCGCGCATCCATCCCCTCGTCGTCGCTCTCCTCCTCATCACCGCTCTCCTCCTCCGAGCTCGAGGAGCTCAGCTCGGGGGACCCGTCTCCAGGCTGGCGGTTGCGATGAGCCTTCGCCAGTCTCTGCTCCCGAGCCAAGCGACACAGGTTTTTGTTTTTCTCTTTCTTCTTCCTGGCATCCTTGCTCTCCTTGTCTTTCTGAGCAGAGAGGCGCCTCACCTGAGTATCCGCGGCGTCCTCCCTCACCGGGGGCCTCGACGCGCGACAAGTAAACGCCCCCTGAAAAAAGAAGAAGCGTGACGAGCCAAACCACAAGAAGAATGCAAAAGGTTTGAAGGAGGAGAAAGGGGGAGGGGGCTCGGAACAGCTCAGCTCGAGGGAGGCTCACCAGGTCGAGACACCCCTCGTCGGGTGCCATGGTGACCAGATGGGTGTACTCAGGGATGAACGGGCCCTGGATCGTGTGATTGACACTCGGGAGACGCCCTCGTTCCGGGACAGCCTCTCCTCGGCCATCCTCGATCGATTAAGCGCCTCGAGCCTGGCCGTCGGCCCCATCTCGTGCATAAGAAGGGGGCGGTCCGCCAGCGGGAGAACTCTTCGCTGGTGGAACGCCCAAATGACCGCTTGCATAGTCAACTTCTTCTCATCCACCAGCGTCTTCATCATCTTCATCAGCGGGGCCAGGTGGCGTTGCCTGTCCGCCGCGACGCCCCAGGTCCACTTCTCCGGGCGTTGAGCGAGGACCCTGCCGGTGTACTGCGGAAAGAGACCATCTTCATTCCGCAGATAGAACCAATGGTCGTCCCACCCGGCCTGGTTGGTGGAAAGCTTGTATCGCAGGTATTCACGGGGGACGTTGGCCGACGAGGTCCCAGCCCTCGCAGTGATGGCAAGGGAGCCCATGCGCACGAGCCACCTCCCGCTGGGCTTTAGGGCCTTGATGAAGAGCTCGCCCCGGAAGAGATGGACGAACATCTCCCAGTGCGGCTCCATCTTCAGGTACCCCTCGCACACCGCGACGAATATGGCGGCGTGCGAGATGGAGTTGGGGGAGAAGTGCTGCAGCTCCACCTCGAAGTGGTGGGCCAGCCCCCGCATGAAGCGGCTCGGCGGGACGCCGAGCCCCATACGGTGGTAGCGCGTGAAGCTCACCACATACCCCTCCGGCGGGTGCGGCTCCCGGTGCTCCGCCGACGGGATAACCCACCACGCGGGTCCCTCCTCCGGGTTGGGGCGCAGAAGCCCCTGGGCCACCAACGAGTCCATCTCGCTCTGCGTCACCTTCGACGAGCTCCAGTCTTCGGCCGGCAGCACTTGTGTCTGGGCGGCCATGGCGGTGGCGCGACGCGGACCCGAGCAACGGACGGGCAGCCGAGAAATCCCCAATCAACTAGCTCGAAGGAGAGGGCGCGTGAAGGCTACGGCGGCAGTGAAGGCAAAGGCAAAGTAAAGGGTTCCTTTTCCCCTCTCTCGATATTTATAAGGAGAAGCCCTGACGGGCGGGGTCTCCCACGACGTAAAAAGGTAACCGCATAGCATTTAATGCGCCCACCTAACTACGTCTCGAGCTGGATGCAGGGAACACGCGGCAGCTCACCGTTCGCTCAACTGTCGGGGCCCTCTGCGGCCGCCGCTCCGACTTCGCGCCCGCCGCCCTGGCGCCACGATCTCCACTCCCTAGCGGTTTCCGCCTAAAAAGGCGCGCCCAACGGGCAGAAGGATTCCAAGCGACGAAGGCTTCTTTCGGAAGTAAAAAACGGGCCCCGACCCTAAGTCTCGAAGCGGCGAAGGCTGGCCCTCAAAAAAGGGTTCGACAGCCGGCTTCGAGCGCCCAAAAACGCGCCCTGGCCCTAAGTCTCGAAGCAGCGAAGGCTGGCCCTCGACGAAAGAGGGTTCGACAGCCGGCTTCGAGCACCCGAGTCAGGGACACCAAGGGGCGCCATTCGCGGCATCACTCGAGGGCCAAGCCCTCGAGGCCCCTCACGTGTATCCAAGGCGGGGAGCTCGACATGCAGTGAGATCCCCTCGGAGGGAGGCATCGAGCCACCGGGTCCTATCGAATGGACCCGGCACTCCTGCAGACCGAGCACCCATGCTTTATGAGACCGCCTCCGGGCCACAGTCGACCCCTTTCGAACGGGGCACGAGCTCTCACTTGGATTCCCCGTTACCAGCTCACCGGGAACCTCGATACTCGCCCACTCGGGGTAGTACGAGGCATCCCCCCTCGCATCCGATCGAAAGGACTCGCGGGATGACAAGCCAGGGCCTGACACCCCTGAACCTAAAAATCGCAACTAAAACTCGCAAAAAGCCCACGAGGAAGTTCTAACCACTCCCTCATGGCCTCGGGAGCTACACCCGCGGGTGTCGCTCGCACGACACCCACGGAATCAAATCGACGAAACCCTCGAGGCCAGTTAGCTAACCCACGAGTTCCCAGTCGGGAGCCCCTGCTCAAGTGCAAGCACTCGAGCAAGGGCTCGGGGGCTACTGTCGGGGGTCCGAAAAAGGGTACCCCCAATCAACGCAAACAGATAGGGTAAACCTAGAACACCGGTTAATAACAGACCTAACCAGTCTAACCCCTTAAAAAGCCGACCGCCCGAGGCCTACGACGCTGGCCCACCGAGCCGAGCCCTCCAAGCCAGGCCTCGGGCGCACGCTCGTTTTCCGTCTCGCCCGAGCCCTCCGTGCCAGGCCTCAGGCGCACGGTCGTTTTCCGTCTCGCCCGAGCCCTCCAAGCCAGGCCTCGGGCGCGCGCTCGTTTTCCGTCTTACCCGAACCCTCCAGGCCTCGGGCAAGCACTCCACTACCCTTCGAGCCCCCCACAGCCGAACACCACACCTCGAGACCCCACGCGAGGACCTCGAGCCTCTCTGGCACAGCGGCCTATCCCACGAGGCGCGTTATGCCTCCCTCGAGCGGTGCAGACATCGGATGCCAGCCCCATACCGCGCACTTAATTCATCCACCTACTCCAGTCACGTCCTCTGTAACACAATGTGTGCCACAGTGGTCCGGGGCAGAATCAAGTCTCGTTTTCACCACAAGTATGGGCGAAAAGGCGCCAGTGAAGCACTGTTAACCCACGCCCTACATTGTGGCACGTCCAAGCCGCGCCTCGAGGCCCAGATGCCTGCCGCTCAATCGATTTTCACGGGACTAGCCCATACCTGCGGGGGCTCGAGCCCCCCGTAGGCGCCGCCTCGAGACCGGCTCCGCGCCCCTCGAGCCTTAACTACTTTCATGCTATTGGAGGACAGGTACCCCAAGACCCGGAGGGACCCCGCCGCGTCCTGTACGTTCCGGGATGGGCGCTGTACGGCTTCCACCTCGCCGCGCCTCCACGTCCGCGCCCAGAATGGAGGCCACGCTTCAAGGACGCTTCAACAGCAACGCCCACGTCGGCTACAATGTCTTCGACAAGACAGAGTTCCTACCCTTCTTCGTAAGGGACACAATACACCCCGACACCTGTAATACCCCTGTGTAACCCTGGCCTCCCCTTGCTCTATAAAAGGGGACACCAAGGCCCTCATTCCGTCGGTCGAAAACAAACACGTTAAGACACAAGTCCACACAGACACGAGTCCGGACTCCGGTCCACGCTCACTGCTTGTATTCGCCCCTGTACAAGCACTTAGGTGCAAGTAATACAAGAACATCCTCCCCCCGCTGGACGTAGGGCCTTCTTTGCCCGAACCAGGATAAATCCTTGGTCCCTCTTGCATCACCATCCAGGAAGAGAAGCACGCGATCATATTACTCGTTGGTGTCATACTCCTGGTTTCGAAACACCGACACTACTGCAGAGCGAGCTCCAAGGAGACCTAGGCAATCAACTAAGGGAAAACAACTGGACAAGATGACTAAAGCTATGAGAAGGAGATTGCCCATAGTTGTTGCTGAAGGCAATAAAAGGCTTCATGAACCTGTTCAAGCTGCCAAGTTTGCATCAGAGCCTGGCATCATCGTTCGAGAAAACATGCATGTCCTACCTCATTGGAAATATTACAAGAAAGATGAGAAATACTACAACAGTTTTGTAAATAAGCTAAATGTAAGTGCATTACTATTTTTATGGTTAACTTGTATACATGCTTAACCTTAATTGACTAACTAATTATGGAATTATAATTTACCTAGGAATGCTTGGCCATTAACTCTAAGAACAGACCAACACAAGAAGCTTGCACAGATATGATGCGCTCTATGATAAAACAAATGCATTATCGGCTGAAGCGGAAATACTTTAATGATATTGCTGCAAATGAGATTAGGACAACTTCACTTGTTTCTTACATGACTGATGAACAGTGGAGGGCACTTGTTGCAAAGTGGTCTGATCCAAAGAACATGGTATGGATATCTGACCATATATGTTTCTTTCACAATCAGTTTGCAAAGGCTCTTCTCATTTTGAACTTATAATCTCATCTGACATGTTAATTCTCTTGTAGGAAACGTGTGAAAAGAACAAGCAGAACCACAGTAAAGTCAAGTATCATCAGGCTACGGGTTATTCTCGCTCCTATGTGGCACACTTACATGAATATGTAAGTTCAAAGTACCTTGTACCAGTCTCCATAGACATTTGAACATATCAAATTCTGTTGCATGTAATCTTAGTCAACTTTTATTGTGATTGTTTATCCACGAAACATAAGAAGAAGAGAAACAGAGAAGAACCCATCACAGATATGAGTGAAGAACTAGATGCGGTGGAGGCCTTCCAGACCTGTCATACCATCTCCAAACGTGGCCTCGGTCAAGCTGCAAGAGAAGCACTTGTAAGTTCCTTTGTTTGCTATGTTCATCTTGTGTCACATGTCTTCCTCAAATTATTGCAATAAGTAATAACTCTCATCTTGTTGTTCATAAGTAGCATTAGCATAAAACTGTTTTCTGTGCATGATATTTCAGCTTGATATGGAAGCTTTGAGGGTTGAACCTGTTGATGAAGATGAGACGCCACTATCAAGTGTGGACCTCGTGTCCAAGGTGCTCTCCCAGACCATCTCACACCATTTCCTGAAGAGTGTTGGCATGAAAATACCAACATCCTCCAAGTCAGATGATAGCGAGCTTCGAGAACAACTTGCAGCTGAAGCGGCGGCTGCTGTTCAAGGTGAACTCGACGAGCTCAAGAAGAAAAGTGAAGAAGCTGAAGAACAGCTGGCGAGAACACAGAAAGAGCTGCAGGAGTACAAGATGCTGACCGAGAAGAACAACAAGGAGATGGAGGAGACCAATGCGCTGCTCAAGAAGCTCTTATCCTTGCATGATAATGCTTCTTCGTCGACATGAGGGCACGTGGTCAGTGCTCCTGTGTTTGGGTTGTTCATTTTGGGAAGTTAAACTTAAGTTGCTTGTGGTTGACAACTTTTTATTATATGTTGTAATGTTGGTTGACAACTTTTTATTATATGTTGTAATGTTCTATGAACTGATGTGTATGCTAAGTGGTGTTGTTGTGAACTGAGTTGTATGCTCGTTGGAATGCTGTTTTATTAAGTATGGAATTATTTGGTCTTTCTAGTATCATTTCCAAATTACAATTAAATTAGTATCTACATTTCTCTGACAAAAATGATGGCATCTTCAATGACGATTACAAATCACAATATGTGACCAAAACTGTGTCATCTTCAATGACGATTTCAATTCGCCATCTGTGACCAAACTCTTTCATCTTCACTAATGATTTCAAACCGCAATATGTGACGAAATAAGAACCAATCAAACCAAGCCACGTGGCAGAATATGATTGGTCCACGTGGCAACAAAGGCAGCAGCTGGGCTGGTGATGACGTCATCGCCACGTGACGTGACACGTCAGTGATGACGTCATTAGTCATGTCAGCATCCTACGTGGCAAGCGCCATCGGGCCTTCCCAATGGACCGTTATGACGAAAACAGAGTTCAATATGTGACCAAAACGGGTCGTCACAGGTTATAAACGCCATTAACGACGTCGTTACGCCGCGACGTCGGACGACAAATTATGACGAAAACCTAGACCCATCCTTGACCAAAATCGATCGTCACAGAAAGGTATCACATCTGTGACCACATCCTTTTCGTCACAAAAAGAAAGCACATCTATGACGAAAATTATCATTTCATCACAATAGAACAAATATGACGCGACCCCAATGACGATATGATTTTTGTCACAAAATTGTCACAGATTAAACTGGGTGACGATTTGCTCATCTACAGTGACGAAAGGAGTACGTCACTGATGATCACATCCCTAGTAGTGATTATAACAAAGATATATAATTGTAGCAAATTAAATTCATCGAAGTAATTTAGTTTTGAGCCTTGAGGGTCCAGTGAGGGTGATAGACTGCTAAGATATGAATATTGCAGATTGCATTGATCAAAGATTAGAAGTATCAAAGAAAATATGATGAAATGAAAATAAAAAACTACAACGTTAAATCTATAGAACTAATATTAATCATTTGCTTGTGAAACAGATAGGGTTGGGGACCTGAGTCACTGATCTCCTAGGCAGCTGCCAGCGTCGGCCTAGGCAAGCAGCTAGCACCTACAGCCAGGCAAAGCAGCGCAGGCGTCGGAGGGGGCGAGCCAGTGAGGGGTGAATGGTGGAGGCGGCCAGGCAGGAGCGGTATCGTCGGCTCCGAATATCAGATGTGGAGCAACGAAGGTCGTGTGAAGTGCACGCGGCTGCAACTGATGCGTGCTCGCGAGCTAGAAGAAAAGAAAAAAATTATGCGGCTATAGCAAGGCAGGGGGCTGATGCTAGGATAGACTATAATTTTTTAGGCCAGACAAAAGATCCGTTCATTTAGAATTAGACCCGTGAGGGGGGCTGCAGCCCCACCAGCCCCCCTCCTGGATCCGCCCCTGCCAGGGGAGGAGGAGGAGCTTGGGCGTGCGTGGGCTCGGGCATGTGGGAGATGGAGAAGGGGCGCGACCGCGTGGGAGAGGAGAAGGAGAGGGTTGCGTCGTCCGCTCAAAGCATGATGGACACATATTAGAATTTCGTTCTACTAATACACAAGTGGGATATTAAGGTGAAAACCCTAATATACCTTAGAGAGAGAGTATGTGTTGAGGTCTGGGAGTAAGGCGAATACCCTAACAATAAAAGCTTACAAAGATATCAAGCAAAATCAAGTGTCACCAACACATCAAAAACTGGGTACATCAACAAGCTCTACATGACACTGCAGAATAATCACCTTATCGAATCATGATTCACAACAATATTTGCTACTATTACAATTATTTAAAATATGAGAGAGCTCATTTATAAACTTTGAGCCCAACAATCTAGATATAATAACTAAGAACAATGTGATAAATGTCAACAACATCACATAAATGATGGATTTTGGTCCTACTTGTGATGGCAATACACTCTATGGTTTTTTTCTTGTTCTTTTCTTTCTTGTGTTTCCTTCTTATCTGCAGGAATGGCAACAATACATCAAACTGAAAGAAATTGTGTCTATAGACGTAACATGTGAGATGGGCTTTATAATTTTGCATCACCAGCAATTGAAGTCCTTGCACACTGTCAAGACAATAAGGAGGATCAGCGCAACCACGATGCCGAAAACGATGAGCTTCATCTTCATATTCTCCCACCACATCTTTTGTCGTATTTGTTTTCCCTGCTTTCGAAAATCTTGTGCCTACAAGTGAAATTAAAGACTTTGGTGATATCAGATAGATAGAACTGATAGATTCCACATGAGATCAACGATATATATGATGAACCTGTGATCGAAGATCCTCTGTTTTATCAACAAGGAGTTCAATTTTTTCACCACGGTCTAGTACCTAATGACCAATGCAACCATTTGAGTATTAAATTGTTAGTACAAGTAAAAAAATAGTTGAATCATAAAATTTCATTAATCCACATAAAATTATTATCAAATTTCAATAAAAGTAAAAGGACCTCCACCTTCTCGATGTTTTGCATCATTACTCCCTTGACCTCTGTGACTTGAGCCTTCACTTTTGCAAGTTTGTCAATCTCCTCAGGGTGCTGGTCACAATACCTCATGTGCTCTTTAAGTTTAGGGCTAGAATAAAAGACTTCTGGTTAGTACTAAAAGTCACACATAAAATATATATAATAAATATATGGAGGTTAATAGACATATTAGGAGGCCATCAAGTACCCATATTCTCGCTTGAGGCCATTGGCATTAGCACTTTTGGCTTTCCCTCCACTATATTTCTTTGAAAAATCTTCTTTGACTCTCTCAATAAATCCAATTGGAAGTTGTCGACCAGCTGCTTCAGTAGCAACAACACAGTATGCTGCAAATCAAAGATATTGTCACATAAAAAAGTTGCACAACAATGCAATGATGTTGCTATCTTGTTTCAGTGAAACGATACTATAGAAGTACGTTAGATGTAGAAGTCAATAGGAACTCATGCCCATATGAAAGGATAAACCCTTGGTCCAAACTCAAAACTCAATATTTTTTTTGTACATTCTAGATCAGTATAAGATATGAAGTAATCCCCGCATGTTCTATAAAATGACAAAATTATTTTATTAGTGTCCCGACATAAATTATTACAAAAAACAATGTTAACTTCTTGTGTCAGAGTTATGTTTACCCAAAATGTTAGAAAGAGG
This sequence comes from Coix lacryma-jobi var. lacryma-jobi, assembly GCA_009763385.1. Classification (NCBI taxonomy): domain Eukaryota; kingdom Viridiplantae; phylum Streptophyta; class Magnoliopsida; order Poales; family Poaceae; genus Coix; species Coix lacryma-jobi. The sequence continues at coordinate 6,162,115 of CM019823.1, read as the reverse complement.
ACTCTCTAGACACACGTCTTAGTCAATCCCCCAATGTGAAAGGAACCTTAACCATATTGTTAAGGAAACTATAAGCTTCTTCATTCTAAAACTTACCCCCACCTATACCATGATATTTTAACCTCATTCATAGTGAAATAATGGAATACTATCATGTTAACCACATTGATCAAGTCAAAACATCATAGGCAAAGTTCGTCACCACAATTCAAGCCATGACTGTTGATATAATTTAAATTTTGTTTTCCACTAAAATGAAACACTAAACATGATTTTTAAATTACTATTATCGAGTAAAAAGATCTAAATAAGGCAGGTCTCAATTTCCCGATGCACTCCATAATCGCCGTCAAGAATGTAAAAATTACAAAGACAATATGATCACATCTAGCGACTTGTAAGGGCATGGAGAGATAGAGAGAGTGAGTAAAGTAAGAACAAAGTGCATTACTGAATCCATCATGAATGTGGTAGTTGAATGTGTGCCCATCGCAGTTGTAGTTGAAGCGATTGTTGTTGGCGGGGAGCTTCTGCAAGCATTGTGCGGCGACGGAGGCAAAGTTGCCGGAGACCTCAGCGTGGTCTGCTAGCACAGTGGTGCCTCGCGCCACGAAGCTGTACACCAACGTGCGTTGTTGCCCCATCTCTCCGACCACCGACGATACCGGCATGTGAAGGGGGAGTCTCGGAGGCGATGGAGGGAAGAGGTGGGCGGGAGTGGTGGAAGAGGGGAGGTGGGGGAAGGTTGTGGTGTTTGGAGTTAGTGGAGAATTGTGGTGGCTAGGAACCATCGATGCTAATGCTAAATTTAGACTTGTGGTGAATATCATGTCACTTGTGGTTGCATGCTTCTTGCATATTTATTTCCACTTTTTAAAAATACTAGATTTATCATTAACTAAGAGAGGAAATTACGTAGAAGCAAGGCTAAGGTTGTTTGTTTCTTATGCCAGTCCAAACTTGCATGGTTCTTTATACAATAGAGTCCAAATCATCATAAACTATGAAACACATTGTTCTATACATGCAAGCTACGTTTAGTAGAATTGTGTTTCTTTTGTGAACATTGTGTTGCATAGGGAAGGCAGTGTGTCAAGTAAGATACGAGTGGAGTAAATATTTATCCATGAAAAATTGCCTAATAGGTAAAAATTCATACTCACACCTATAATTGGGGCCATTTTATACCCATGCTCACGGAAGTCCGCATCCACGAGTTAGATTAACACTAGAATAGACATATTTTTTTTGTCTTTTAAGCACAATTTGATGAAATGGCATGTCCTCACCTATATCCGTGGTAGAATTTTATACCGTACCTGGTACAATGTTCATCGGTAGGATTAGCGTCCCTTGTTATATGTGGTCAACTACTTGTTCTAATATATGGAAAATGATGAGGAGACTATATTTTTGGACCCTATTAATTTTTGCAAGCATGTACTGTTGACTAATACAATTATATCTAACATACACTACTGAAAACTTGAAATTCCCTGACCAACGTCAGTGTAAACTGGAATTACCCTGTCGAGCTAGCCCTGACGGTATTTTTCTTTTCCCTGACGGTAAGTGCACCGTAAGAAATTTCATAGCGATATTTTTATTTTTTATGACGATACATACATTTTGATTTCGATATTTTCATTTTCCCTGACGGTAGTGCACCGTGAGGGAATTTCAAGTTTCCAGTAGTGATAGTAGCTAAATGCAACACTACACCTGATTTTGACTACACAAGGGTATATGCAGGTAATTAAGTAAACATAGGTAAGTTGCATTTTGCACTAAAAAATCTAGATATAAGCTAATGCAAGCAGCCAAATGCAGCCTAAGTGTAGGTGTTGTGTAAGAAATAAGCATAGCTGAGGTTAAGTTTCTTTTGGTAGAACATAACTCGATCGATATAAGGACCCTATAATTAATCATACTAAACCAAGTTGTCATCCTCTAACCAACACTTAATTTAACACGACTAAATAACTTGGTCATCCCCTGAATCGCACCATCCATACTATTCCACTACACGCATCATACATGGTCCATTGCAAATTAAAGGAGAAAAACATAAATAGCTCGTATAAAACCAACTTAACATAAAGGGTAGTTAAGATTACATCAGACATTGTATTATTTCACTTCTTACAGAGTATCAACAACGGAAGTCTACTACAAATAGTATCGAAAGATACACCCCAGGGAGTGGGGACCATGCCAAATCCACGGACTATGTCTCTCACGTAGGCTATGCTGTCACTACCAGTCCATGGAAGGATAGCCATAGGATGTGGCCATCTCTACCTGCAAAAATTAAATGTAACTCGTTGAGTACACGAGTGTACTCCAATATACTCATGCAACAACGAGGAGTACACCTAATGGGCTCTAGCAAGGCTAGACATTCGGGTTACCCAAAAGTTCTAGGTCGGTTAATTGAAATTCGGGTATTAGAAACTGATACCCAATTTTAGCATAAAAAAAAACTACTCGGAATTTCGGGTACCTGATAATTCGGGTTTGAGTTTTATCTCGATATACCCGAAGTTTACAAAAGCAACTATTTTGGAATAATTCTATTAGCATTTTAAAGCAATAACCATTAGTCCTTTAAATTATATCGTGTATTTGTATCAAATAATAACAAATCAATTATGAAGCTAGTATAGATCTACATTGAGCAATACTATATAATAAATTTATATTTTACTAAACCACTTCATTTCTTCAAATTAGGAATAAAAGAGCAAATTTTTGAGATATTCGGGTAATTCGGGTTGTTCGTGCACCAGGGAACATTACCCAATCTACACAAACTAAATTTGAGTTTTTACAATTGTTATCCAAATTTGTGATCAGGTATTTCAGGTTTGAGTACTTTGGGTCCGGGTTTGGGTAAGTTGGATTTGGAGGTTTGATATCTGGTATTTTGTCCATCCTTAGACTCTAGCAAGGTACAAAGTCAAATCGCATAAACACAAGTAAGCATACAATAAATATTGTTTATCATTACAACTAAGCATAACATGAATGTTAATAAATGGCATGAGCATGAAACATAAGGTGGAGGTCAATCTTCCAGAGTCTTTTAGCACAAGATACTCTGGAGCCAGAAATTGTGAACATGCTCATAACCAAGAGTGAGACATTTTAAAAAATCGAACAAGTCAAACTTTACAAAAAAGGATATAAATAAAACACACAAGAGGATGAGGGCCACGGCCCACATGAAGTAACTCATAACCTCAACCTCTCTTAAGTGTGGCCTAATCGGTAATAGTAGATCTAAAATTTAAATCTTGGGTATGTCTAACAAAAAAAATATTATCTAATATAGTTTAATCTAATATAAAATTAGGTAAATGATTCGGTATAAACATATCTATCTATGACTCTAATAAAGCTAATCTCCACTAGTTACTTTTTCTCTTCGTGCAAGATGTCTACATCATTCCTCGTTAATTGGGCCTACTAAATATTCTATCTCTCTATACAAAATGTCCACATCATTCTCTACCAGGTTCATATCATTCCTTATTAATTAATAAAATATCCATAACATCTATATCACATGAAATATTTTAATTTTTTAATCTATTAGCATATAATTTCTTATTAATTTTAAAATATCCATGACATCTCTATCACGTGAAATATTTTAGATCTTTAATCTATTAACATACAAACCATCTATATATGCTATTGTTTCATCATCTATTCTTTTATAATGTAATAAGATATTCTATTGTTCATATCATTGCTTATCGATTTTTACCAGATTTGATACAATAAAATAACATGCAAAATTCTCTCTCTCTCTCTATATATATAACAAACTTTTTAAAGAAAATTTTGTGGCAACACGTGAGGTATATTTCTAGTTATATCTAAAAAAGAGAAGCGTTCCTATTGTTTTGGTGTGTAAGAAGTGGTTAAACTCAAATTTCTAACTGTATAATACACCTTAAATATTCCTCGAATTAGAAGACACTGTTAGCTGAAGAAACAAAAGGTGTTTTCTACCGTGTATACTATTTACTTTCGGTGCGAAAACTGAATTGTAAAAAATTATATGGACCTACATGTTTTTATATATCTACGTGTAGAATGTGTTAAAAAATTAGTTTTTTATATTTAATTTAATTAGAAATATAGTACTAAATTCATGATAATAAACATGTGCACATGTAAACTACCAACAATAACCATGATGAATATATTGATCATGTTTAATAGCATAAAAAATGTTACTAAATATAGGAACAATAAGATTAAAAATATACCCAGTGGCTGAATCCATGCTCAAGACACCGGTGGCTCCACGCGCTCAAGTCGTCGTAGTGCGTTGCTTGATGTCGCATACCACAATTGATGCATGACGATGTTGGTGTGCAGTTCCGATAGAGTCGTTGATCATATATGGCAGTGAGCAATACTTTTATCTATTTTCTTTTGTATTTTCTTGTGCTATCAATTTTCTTCATTTCTTGGTTTTCACATTCTTTCTCCACACCTCCACCTATCTCATCTCGCTCTGTCGCTCTGTTTAGCCCAACCCCCATGATTGTGCCCCACCCATCTTTGACAAGGCTACTCCACATGAGAGTGTCGCTTCGCCCGATGATGCTGTTCCACCGTACCAAAACCCTTCATCTTACCGGTGTTTATGTTCGCGCCATCCGCGCTCAAGTCATCCATGCACACAGGGAGAGCATTTTGGGACTAGCCCACAAGTTTAGGGGACGAAGCTCAGCGAAGCTATATTTTTCAGCGCGCTCTCTCTCTAACCCATGGCTCCAGGCAGCACATTTCTAGGAGTTTGATGTTTGAAGCGGGGCATTAGGGAGCATTCGGTTAGCGGCACGGTGAAGCAACTTCCCTAGCAGTGACTGAAGGTACCAAACATACTCTAGATAACCAAACAAAATTATCTCCCGGCTCCAAAAGAGTAAAACCAAAAAAACTCGGTGATTTATAAATTTATTAGAAAACAAATTTTTGTGTATCCGATGCCTTGTTACTCTAAATTGCAAGTTATTTTGTTGGGAACGTATGCTATGAAAATCAGGTTCCCGTGGAAACTATGGAAACTCACACATGGATCGCTGGATCTAAATCTGATGGCTATGGCTAATGATAAAGATTAGCAATTAACCCCTCCCATTTATCTCTCCTTAATATATATAGCCAACACAGGTACAACACAGGTGCACAACACCATTAGCCATAGCCATCGGATTTAGATTCAGCGATCCACGTGCGAGTTTCCATAGTTTCCACGGGAACCTGGTTTCCATAGGATACGTTTCCTATTTTGTTTCTTAGATTTGTAACTTTTTAATATATATATTTATATATGTAGACATAGTGTACATAAAAAATTATGTACAAAACTACATGTAATTCGAAAAAGGCATTAAAAAAGGCGAGAAGTACAGTACTTTTTAAAATGTTTCTCCATTAGAACTGTCGTGGCATCACAGGTGACGACTGACGACTGACGAGGGTGAGGTGATAGGGAACCAGAAACCAAAGCCCAAAAGAAAAGAAAAACGTGGCCCATGGAGCCGGAACCGGAACGAATCGCCGGTGAGAGAAAGCGCACGCGACAGACGCAGCCAGCGAGTCCCCATCTCCCTCTCGATCCGAGCCCCGCCGCATGGGATCGGCTAGGCGCACGCTTGTGTTAGGTGGTAGACCTAGGCCCGGACCCACCCGCAGACCGCACCGCAGCGCCACTCGGTCCGGCTGCGCATCTTGCTGCTGCTTGGTTGGTTTTATAGGGTGTCCGCGCGGCGCACCGGTTCGCCCCCAAATCTCATTCCCATGGGCCGGAAAAAGCGAACCTCCGCACCAAACCCTACTCCGCCACCGCCGGACGCCGCCCGCCGGCCGGCGGCATCGGCGGGGAAGGCGGCCGGCATCGGCGGGGAAGATGCCGCCGTGCGCGCCGAGGTCGACAAGGCGCTCGCGTGCCTGCAGCGGGGTAGCCACCCGCGGGCGCTGCGCCTCATGAAGGATGCCCTCGCCCGCCACGGGGAGGCCTCCTCGCCGCTGCTTCTGCGGGCGCACGGCACCGTGCACGCCCGCGCCGCCTCCGTCCTCGATGACCCCGCAGCCCGCGCGCGCCACCACCGTGCCGCGCTCCAGGCGGCCCAGCGCGCCGTCGAGCTCGCGCCGGAGTCCATCGAGCTGGCCCACTTCCACGCCATGCTGCTCTTCGACGCCGCCAACGACGCCCGCGCCTACGAGGAGGTCGTCGCCGAGTGCGAGCGCGGCCTCAGCATCGAGGCCCCCTCCGACCCTTCACCCCACTCACTCAGGCTGCCCGGCCCCGACGTCGACCAGGTCCAGTCCGAGCTCCGCAACCTGATCCAGAAGGCCAACCTCGCCTCCATCTCCACCTGGGTCAAAACCCTGGGCGGCGCGGGGGACGATAAGCTTCGCCTCATCCCTGTGCGCCGTCTTGCCGACGAACCAATGGAGGGCCGGCTTGTCCCCACGGCGCCCTCCCCGCGCCGCCCAAACGAGATCAAGAAGGCGACCAAGACCCCCGAGGAGCGCCGCCAGGAGATCGAGGTACGCCTGGCTGCCATGAGGCTGCTGCAGCAGCAGAAGGAGCAGAGCTATGGTGTTGTGTCTGCCACCCCCGCTTCTTCCCAGTCACACGGAGATGAGGCCCCCTCATCGTCTCAGCCATCGGTGGGTGGACATCGAGCTGACCGGAAAAAAGGCGGGTCTAGGAAAGCAACAGGCCCATCTGCATCTGAGCGCACTGATCAGGTGCGTTCCTACTGGGGCTCGATACCAGTGGAGCAAAGGCTTGCGTTCTTAAACACTAGCATTTCCGAGCTCAAGTCACACTATGCTTCTGCAATGCATAAGGAGAAAGATGCTGCCAATGCAGCATCTGATGTGCTCAATGAGGTGATTCGATTTGCCAGCAAACATGACAAGTGGGAGTTCATGGTATGTGGTAGGTGTCGGGAGCAGTTTACAGATGCGGAGGCACACCGGTGGCATGTATTGGGGGAGCATGTTGGGCTACTGTCATCTAAGCTGCAGGAAATGGTGCCGCAGGAAATTGATGCTAACTGGGCAGAAATGCTCATTGGTTGGAATTGGAGGCCATTGGATGCTACTGCGGCACTGAAACTGTTTGAGGAAGATCAAACCGACAGTCTTGGAGCAGATAGGGACAAGGAATCAAATTCATCGGATAATTGGAGTAACAAAGACAAGTTGGAAATGTCAGAATCCTCTGCTTCTCCACACAACGAGGAGTGTAATGGTTTCGGAGTGGTGGTGAGGGAAGGTGACGACAAGTGGCCACTCGCAGATGATGGCGAAAGGGCAAACATTTTAGAAAGAATCCATTCATCATTCAAAATCCTTGTGAAGAACCATAATCTTTCGGTGGGCAATCTAAACAGGGTGATTCGATTTGCTGTAGAGGAACTCAGGGGGTTGCCATCTGGGTCACTACTGCTTAATCACTCTCTGGACGAGTCGCCACTTTGCATTCGCTTCTTGGAGGCATCATCACTGCGGAAAGTAGCTAAATTTTTGCAGGACTTAATGCAGGCTTCTGGACTTAATAGGAACTTGGAGAAGGCTGAAGGACTAGGTGACGGGGATAGTTTCCCAAAAAACTACGATGTACTGGAGAAGGTTACCCTTAATTCTGATTCATCAGAACTGATCATTGAAGGGCAGACCTTTGGTGGAAAGTTTGACTCTGAGAGTGTTGATACTGATGCATTGCTTTCATGGTTGTACGCTGGATCTTCAGTTGGTGAGCAGCTATTGGCTTGGAATCGTATGATTGACGAAAGGTCAAACCAGTGCATCGACCTTATTCGGGCACTTGGGAGGGAGTTCAACAACTTGCAAAACTCATGTGAACGGAAGCTTGAACAGCTGAGAAATGAGGAAGCCTTTATTTCTGTAGAGGGACTCTTTTTTGTAGAGCAAACACGAAGGGAGCAGGTGGGGCGGTATGGATTCCAAAGTTTCGATGAGCTCCTCAGGAAGCGGCAGGAGGAGTTGTTGGAACGCAATACCGAGGAACAGTTTGACAGTAACAGATCTGAGATAGATGCAATCTCAGCTATTTTGAAGGAACTCCACACATCACACTTCGGTTACGATGAGGCCCTTTCTGGCATGGCCCCACGCTTTTGTGACTTTGATGGGGCCGAAGAAGATGAATGGAGGCTGCATGATTTTATACATCCAAATGATTCAATGGTACACATGGTTGTATCAAAGATGAAGGAGCAAGTTACTACGGAGGTTAGTTTGTCTGGATTCTATTCACTGCAGGAGTTACATAAAACCTTCAAAATACATTTATTTACATTATATGTTTCATAACTTTTTTTCTTTGCTTGCAGATTAGCAAGATAGATGCTAAGATTATGCGAAATTTCTCTGTGATGCGGCAACTAGAGCACAAGCTTGGACCTCTTTCCACTCTTGATTATCGAATGGTTCTTTTACCCCTTATGAGATCATTCTTGCAAGTACGTATATATCATCTGCAAGTTTTTTTTTCCAGTGCCTTGTTTTGCCTTTTTTATATATATATCAGCTCCTTATGTTTTTGTTCATTGCTTATCTGTGGCTATGGTATGCAATGTAGAGCCATTTGGAAGATCTGGTGGATAAGGATGCCAAAGAGAGATCTGATGCTGCAAGGGAAGCCTTCCTGGCCGAACTTGCCTTGGATGCTAAGAAGAATGCAAACAAAGGGGGTGATATGAAACAATCCCATGAAAAATCAAAGGATAAGAAGAAGTTTAAGGATTCTCGAAAATCAAAGGAGCTCAAGGTTGATCTGATTTTTTTGTTAGACCATACATTTTGCTCCTTTTCATTTTTACATGAAGGAAATTTTCTTCTTACAATTCTTCCAAATTCTCCCTAGGATTCAAGCTGGAGCGACCAGTCTCTCATTCGCCAAGACAGTGCTGACGACGAAACAGCAGAGACATTGTAAGTGATTCTTGCAGTACATATATTCTCAATAACTTGATTACTAAAGAAGAGCTCTTTGTGAGGGCACATTTGTTCAAGTTTCTTAATTGGGTATGGTGCTTTGGAATCCTTCGTTCCCTTTTTTGGGTATATCTGTAGTAGCTCTGTACTACTGATAACTAGCATTCTAATCAGTGTCTGGTTGGTTGGTCTTTAAAGTCACATTGTGTTAACAGAATTTACTCGAGGAAAGATGCTTGGTTGCATAATTACAAGCTTGCTTTGTTTGATTCTATGTGTTCTTATCCTACGTAAAACATGTTATATATCAATATATTATCTTGCAGCAGTAGGAAGCAGCCAATTTATGTGGTATGCTTTCTATTATTCTATACTTGCCGAACCATGTTAACCTTACCCAGTAATTTTATTTTGTTTGAGTTAGTCTTGTGAATTGATAGGTTTGCTGGATAATATTGAAACATGGTAGTATGGTACTACATACTCCCTCTGTCCCATTTTATCTGTTGTTCTCGCTTTCATAGGCCGTTTTAAAACGACCAACAAAAAGGGACAGAGGCAGTATGCAATTATAAGCCGTTTTGACTTTTTTGGTACATTGGATTTGCTATGTATCTACACATGACATTGGTCTAGATACATAGCAAATTCGATGTACCAAAAAATTCAAAGTGCCTTATAATTTGGGACGGAGGGAGTATTATTTTTAAAGCCATAAATTCTAGTTGCTCATTTTGATCAGAGGGTTAGGAAATATGCCTACAAATATCCCATCCGAGGGATTTATCTGATTGTTACAGTTTTAAATGCCAGCCTGATAAGAAATTTAATTTAAGCTGTTCTGTTTGCGGTGATCAATGGCTAGTGATTGCTGTGGGAAACCAGATACAGTACAGAAATGAGTGACCCTCTGGATCTTGATGTAAATTGTCAAAGGGTTAGCAATGTTATGTGTACCCAAAGATAGATGTTTCCAGTAGAAATGCAAATTTCTCTTATACTCTCCCTTTATATATTACCTTATTTTTGTTGCCTCCATCAATATTTCACATTCAATTCGCAGCCAGCTACCACTCTGGTGTAGAACTGTAGATTATTATAAATGAATGCTCCAAGTTTATCTCCATATCAGGTCACATGTTACTTGATAGTGACATAATGGCGAATGCTTTGTTGCCGTGTGGCGTCACCCAAACTTGTGCATTTAATGTTTTCTGTCAGGTGCTTGAGGGCTGATGCTATCTTTGTGTCATTAATGGCCCTCTGCTCCTGAGATGTTTGTTTGTCTCTTCTATGTCATACATATGCTTGTACATATTTCTGAAATTCACTGAAATTTCATCTGTCAGTGCCTAATTGGTGCTGGTATTGTACAAAGAAGCTGCGGTATAATGATCCTTTCATTGACCTAATTTTTTTGAGGTTGTTACATGCCCTTTAATTTTGACCATGGTATTTTCTATGCAGTCAAATGCTTGCTGACTGTGATGATTTGGATTGCAAACTCTCGACAAGTGATGATTACTTCAATGAACAAGAGGAAGAACTTAGGCATAGGGTACAACTTGAAGCAGAGGAAAGAAAGCTGGAAGAGACTCTGGAATATCAACGGCGGATAGAGGAGGAAGCAAAGCAAAAACATCTTGCAGAACAATGTAGAAGTACATATGCATCTTCTGTAATGGCTACAGCTCGTTTTTCAAGCACTGGGAATCAGGATAACCATGAAAGTGCACCCAATAACTCTTCACATACTTATCTCGAAGGCATAAAGTTTGGTGACTTTCGCTACACCGAGAACAATTTCAGCCAGAAACTTAATGGATTGGATTCATCTGATGCACAGGCATTAACAAGCAGTGATATGAGTGTTTCTAAGTTGACATTGAAAATGAACGGGGTTTGGAAAAATGCACAACCTATAAAGCCTCTCAGTAATCTTGGTACCCAAATTTCTACAAGAAATTCTAGCGAACCACAAAAGAAGTACTTCCAAGGTTGTGTGTTATGCACTGTACAAGTTAAGAGCTTTCACTATCAATTCTGTTCACAATTTTAAAATGTGTTACTATATGTTTATTGTTGCAGGTGTGCCAGGTGCTATTTATGACGACGACGACAATGATTGGGCATCTGGTCCACAATTTGGTTCAAAAGCTCCTAGATGGAGTGGCTCTTGTAAAATAGCTCCCTATGCGAACCACAGCTATCAAGATGGAAAACAGAATCAGCTACATGTCTTGCCTTCTGATGATCCACGATTTGTTCATCGAGGTCACTCTGCAGGAACAGAGAAGTCAAATTTTGAGAAAGGTAGTTATTTTCTTGGGTCCATAAATCTACGTATAAAATAATTTGCAATATCAATTTTTGAACACTGGATATAGTAGTTGAAGACTTGAAGTTTAAACAGATTGCTAAGGTTTGCACACTAAATTAGCATACAGTGGCAATGTGACATGTACAATAATAGTAGCTGTTTATTCTGAGCTGCATGGTATCAAATTGTATGCATCACAATGTTCCTGGTATGAAAATGGTATCACAACGTCCTTCCTATATCCATATTCCCTAAGTAGCCACTTGCCTATTTGGTTAAATAGGAGTATTTTTTTGGTTTCCTACGATACAAACTTGTTCATGAACAATAGGATTCACCTAGCAGATTGATAACAAATAAGTTTTCCACATTTAAGAATGTTTCAATACAGCTAAGCTTATAAAGCATTGCAACACATCTAAGCATCAGTTAGTTATTATTGTATTTTTAATTCATTGTTATAGTATTCTTGTTCTTTTTTTAAGCACTTTTGTTACTTGACCAAACCAACCAGTATTGTACCTTGTTTACTATGGCCATTTTTACATACTCATTCCAATTATTCTTTACTTGCTGGTTCCTTGACCTGATATCATGTCTTGTAAATTACCAAAAAAAATGCAATTGATTATATATGTGTGTGTATATATTCATTTAATTTGTTTATGATCTGGACTTCTGTGAAATTGTTCCTTTCACATCCAGTTGACAGTGGTGCAATACCATCAACGAATGTGTGCATCGAGGATGATTTTGATAAAAGGTTTCAAGATGATCTTGACGAAGCAGTGCGCCAAAGCCTTGGTACCCTTTTTTTTATTACGACTGCTTCAATTATCTATGAATATGCTCGCATCTTAGGCTCTTGAGTCTTGAACATCCATGGACATTTATATTCAACACCTCTGTATTATCATAAATATTTCTCTCTGTGTCAAGGCTTGTGCAGTCTACTAATATTCTGCTTTGCATGAAATGTGCTTTCCTCGTGTTACATGCATGCTGGTTTAATGAGTTATTTATATTTATGCTGAATATTTTCATATCTGTATATTGTTGCCATTCCGAAGAATAATTTGATAATTAATCAATTATAATACCATTAAAGTAAACATCATTTATGTTATTACCTTGGGTCTCTGACATGATGCAAGTTTGATTAGTTCTTGCAAGAGTATGCATTTTATTGTTAACTGCCGCTTCATCACTGTTATCTACTTCAACCGATGCTGCAGAGGGATTTCAATAAATATTTTATATGCTGAGAGATCATTAACTATATATGATGATGTGATGTTATGATGATTGTTCTCTTACTGTCTTGTCTCTTTCTACATTGACTAGAGGTTTCTGGTAATGATGTTAATTTTGTCTTATGGGATTTTGATGATTTCTCACTTATGTCCTATCATTTAAGGGTATGATGCTTATCCTGCTGGTACGGTAAGCACTCCAAATGGGACAGAAGTGTATGGGACTGGCCTTAAAAATGCTGCTGGTGAATACAACTGTTTCTTGAATGTGATTATTCAGGTAAGCTTAGATTCATAATGTGCTATTCTCTAGGATTAGGCAATGATACTTTGTTTACCTACTGTTCTTCTATTTGCAGTCATTATGGCATATAAGGCGGTTTCGAGACGAGTTCCTTAAAACATCATCACTGCACAAGCATGTTGAAGATCCTTGTGCTGTCTGCGCTTTATATGGTATCTTCATTGACCTGAGCAAAGCAGCCAAGGGACAAGGAGAAGCTGTTGCGCCTACTTCATTGAGGACCGCTTTGAGCAAATCCTACCCGAACAGCAAATTCTTTCAGGAGGTGAATTGATGTCCTCTCTTGATAATTTAAGGCTTTATGTATGTTGTTTCAGCATTTTAGCATCCAAATTCTTACTTTCTTATATCTATGTTCCTTGGCCGTAATCATGATCATGGCAGGGACAGATGAATGATGCATCTGAGGTACTGGGTGTAATCTTTGAGTGTTTGCATAAGTCGTACACTTCTCGTACTGTCTACCATGGTAAATCACATGAGAAGAATTCTATTGGATCATGGGATTGTGCAAATATTTCTTGCATAGCACATAGCCTTTTTGGGATGGATGTATATGAACGGATGAACTGTCACAATTGTAAGATGGAGTCTAGGCGGCTCAAGTATACTTCATTTTTCCACAATATCAATGCTAGTTCACTCCGAACTGCGAAGGTTAGTTTTCTTTGTTTGATTGAATCTCATGATATGTTTCCTATTTTTATTTCTGTGTTATATGTGGTTTCTTATACAGTGCAAATGTGCAATCATGATAGTTACTGGTTCCACTAACTATTCCTTCTTCAGATGATGTGTCCAGATTCATCATTTGATGAACTTTTGAAGGTTGTCATAATGAATGATCAACTAGCTTGTGATCAAGACGTTGGTGGCTGTGGAAAACCGAATCATATACACCACATCCTTTCTACTTCCCCACACGTCTTTACAGTCGGTAAGCTTTTTTTGGCTCTTGGATGTTTCAGACAGCAGTTATTTTGCACTGTAGAGTTTTGTCCACTCTAGCTGTTGTTTGATGAATATTTGACCTCACAGTATTCTCTTAGCATGCTTTATATGTTTATTATTACTATAATCATCTAGTATAGATTGCTGTATTCTCTTAGTTGACTATCTTCAATTGAGCAATTGTGATCTAGCTTACTTTTTGGCACGTTACAGCCTTGTGAGGGGATGATCCTGCCCTAACACTTCAATGTCCTATGTTTTGTGAGATCATTTGTTGACATACATCTCTACTTACCTATTGAACTTTCATTTTAGTTTTGGGATGGCAGAACAACAAAGAGAGTGTGGATGACATATCTGCAACTTTGGCTGGTATTTCAACTGAGATAGACATTAGCATATTCTACCGTGGTCTAGATCAAGGAAGCAAACACACCCTGGTGTCAGTGGTATGGCCAAGGAGACCCTTTGTTTTGATCTATCTCATTCTTAAATGTGTGCATGGTTTTGTTGATTGTAGTTTTCTTGAACCTTAAATTATCTTCTTCTGGTATCCGTATTTATATTATTTATTATGCAGCAGCAAAAACATGCACAGCTGGCCTGTGCTTTTTGCAGGCATCGTCCGACTTTGGCTTAGGTCTAGGGAGCTACCAAAATAACTCCAGTTTGAGAATAAGATGATGTCTTCTGCTTGGGATACTATTTGCTTGTTTTTCCAGGGAGCGTCTCATTGTGCTGTCACTTGTTGGTATTAGATGTGTTGTCAGCTGATTTGAGATCTTGCTTTCAGTAATTACGTAAACTGTGAGCTGATAGGATATGATATAGGTTGATTATATTTAAGACGAATAACAAATTGAGTTCAGCTGCATATAACTTACGTGACTATTATTATTGCTCTTCACATAATTGTGGTAAAAAATTCACTTCGAGCTGATAATTGCCACAGTAACATATCTCTCCTTTTGTTGTCAATTTTTGTTTCATCTTTCTATTTGTTGTCAATTTTTGTTTCATTTAGCTTCATTAATATAGCTACCAAATGATTTATTTTCTCCAAATTATGGATTCACAGTAAGGGTGTTGCATTTTTAAGTAAACATCATGCCTTTACATAATCTTTTTTATCTAAATCTGGTGTTTGGGCATGTCTGTCAATGCAAGAACCATTAGATTAGATATATATTATTGCTTTTTGCACCTGCAGGTTTGTTACTATGGCCAGCATTATCATTGTTTTGCCTTCAAGGATGGACGGTGGGTCATGTATGATGACCAGACAGTCAAGGTAACCCAATAACCATACTACTAAGAGCATACTTTTTCACTTTTCCTACTCTTGCTTAGTGAGGCCCAATTTTGGTTCCATGTTATTTGTGCAGGTTATAGGTAGTTGGGGTGATGTGCTTGTGATGTGTGAAAAGGGTCATTTGCAACCCCAAGTGCTTTTCTTTGAGGCTGCAAATTAATTATTCTTCAGTTTCATAAGGTGCTGTGCAGTGGTTAACATGCCCTCAGATATAGGGTTTTTCCCTGTGGCCATGAAGATTAGAATTAGAGTAGCAAATTCATTTTGAGCGGAGGTATAGAGTAGCATTCAACAGTTGCGTTGGTCTGTGAGCTTTTGTCGAGCCCTTCAAAATAAGCAGTCACTTGAGCGTTCTAGAGCAAAAAGGGACCTGCTTATCGCACTCATTTTTTGCTTTTACCTTTGATATAGTTGCTGAACTTCTGATCCTTCATCTGCCAATAAGATTTCACTGCCGAACAAGTGGGTTGGGCATTCGACATGAACTGCCATCCAACAATTCTAGTCGAATCTGCCAAAAGCTCTTCATTATGCATCAATTATGTATAGAATTTTGTGCTTACAATGAGGAGGCTGGTATAGTAGTTTGCCTGTTTTGAGGCTAGAAGGTTTAGAGTGGAGGGAAATGGAATGGATGATACGCGGTGTGAACTGTATTTACTGTGGAGGATTTTTGAAAAGAGGAAGGCTATCTGGAATACGGTACTGACTTTGAGAAGGTGTGTCGATGAAATCTGTAGCACACGAGTCTATTATATATACATACGATGACTCGATGAGATTATGTGAGATGATTATAGCGATGAATACCAGAATCCTTATCACTACTGTTGGTAACTTTGACCTTTCTGTGACAGAAGTTCTCCCTGCGTCTGTGGTTTTTTGGTTACTGCAGCCTGGTACATCGATTATTTTTATTTTTTTTATCTCAAATTATTTTTATTTTTCTCATACATGGTATACGGCGTCGCACAGGCTGATAGTTTCATAAGGTGCTGTGCAGTGGGCCAGTGGTTAACATGCCCTCAGGTATAGGGTTTTGCTCTTGCGCTCGATGACTTCCTGTGCTAAAGAACTGAACGTCGTCAAGAATTGACATTCTGTTTTAGCGTATTGTCAGCATCACACATCATGAATGGGTAGTACTTCCTAAAACAGCAAGCATTTTAAAGTTTGTGCTAGACTGCTAGTAAATTCGTCCACTTTGATAGTTTGATTTTAGATGATTTCAAAAGATTGCATTTGTGAGTGGATGGAGTATGTGACACTCTAGTGTCAAACACTGCATTAGGAACTACATTTAAGCTACTAAAACTCATGACCAATACATTGCATCATTTCATGTGCATGAAAGTGTTTTTGACTTTTGTTGTTTATTTGGATTTCGGTTTCTATAAGACTTGGTTGACTTGGTTGTTTGAATGGATTTCTGTCTTGACAATTAATTTTATAAAATAGATAATATTGAGTATAATACTTTTATATTGACACCTTGACCTAGTTCAACATGGTTTAATAATTAAAAATGTGGGAACAAAATGATTTATAGCTCAAAAATTGACTTTGTTTATGTGGAGGCTGAGAAAATGATTTTTAGAAAAAGTGTATTATATAAAAGTGGTAGAGAAAATTATTTTGAGCAACTTTTATTTTTGGGTCAAAGTCCAGTTTTGAGTTTTTGAAACTGATCTGAAATGGTCAAAGTTTGGAAAATTTCTAGAAAAAGAAAAAGAAAAACGCTTTCTTCCGGCGCAAGCCTTTTGGCCCACTCGGCCTATCGGCCCACCCCGCACCAACGCTGGCCCGCGCCGTGCCGCTCGGCTGACACGGCCGCGCCGTACGCTGGTCGAGCCGTCGCGTGGCCGCTTTTCCCTGCGTCGTACCCCGCTCGCTCACTCTCCGTTCGATCTTCTTCCATCCGCGCACGCAAGCAATCGGTCGTGGCCACCCCGCGCACGCCTCGGCTGCCGCGCGCGCCTCGCCCGACCCGCGGCCGTGCCGTACGCCGACGACGCGACCACGTGGCCAAAACCCCCTGCTCCAAATCCTTGCCGACCGCTCCCGTCTCGATCTCCTCCACCCGATCACGCAAGTGATCCACCACGGCCTCTCCCTCGCTTGCTCGGGACATCGTGCGCACGCTACCGCCTGCCGCCGCCTCGCACTGCTCGTCGCCACGGGACCCGCCACGACCGGTCGTCCACCCAGTCAGCCGAACAAAACCGAGCACCTCTCGCTTCACTCCCTCACTCACCCACACGCTCGCGCCTGCTCCCGTTCACTCCCTCTCCTCTCCTCCCGCGAACGCGAACCGAGCGCACTGCTCGCCCTCGTCGCCACCGCGAGAGCACCACCGCCGTTCCGACCTCACCCGCTCGCCACCATCCAATCCCGCTCGCGGCAAGCACCGCCATCACCGTGCACACGCCGTGCGCACGTTAACGTCTACGACCGAGCCTCACCGCCACCGGAGGACGAAGTACCCCCTTTCGGTCGCCGCTGACGCCGAGGAGAGCACCGCCGCCGTTCCACACCGATCCAGCCTTCGCCAAGCCCTAGCTTCCTCAGAGCTCTTCACAACGCCAAGGCAAGGTGAGAACACGCTCCCACCCGGTCTCTACCGCTCTCTAGCCCCTCTCTCTTTCCCGGCCGAGCGCCATGGGCGCCGCCATGGCCTCGCACGAGGCCAAGCTCCACCGGAGCTTCTCTGGCCAAACCAACCCGCCTAATAGCTCTCTTAGGGTTCACTGATGCTCCCCACTCCATCAATTCCACCGGCGACCGCCGGAGACGGCCTAGCCGACCACCACCGTCGCGGTCGTCCGCCGTTGCTCGTCGCCGGTGAGTTATGGGCGTCCTCTGGCCAAACCATCACCACCAATGGGTTCGCCTCGTCGAGACGAACTCATCAAGCCTAGCCTCACCGCCGGCAAGCAAACACCGGTCAACCCTCGTCCCCTGTTCGGCTTTCACCGACAGGTGGGCCCGTTGACCCAGCCGACCCCACGCGTCAGCCGCACCCGGTCCAAGAGCTGAGTCCATGAAGTCTGGCCGGGAGTTTTTCAAATGTTTTTCTTTTCCTTTTATTTCCTGAGAAAACTTGTTTAATTTGTGTAGCACGTTTTAATGATCCAAATGAGGTGTTTTCAGTTTTGCTAGCTTGTCCAGGAATAGATATATCAGGGAAAAATGTAAAAGTAGTTTTGGTAAAAGTTTAATGTGCTGTTTCTATTTATTTTAGTTTATGTGCTGTTGTTTAGATAAATATGTTTATATGTTTTCTGGTTGAATTAATTCATAGAAAAATTTGTGTAGATTTCTTGTCAGGTCATGTATCTGTGAAAAATTTATGAGGCACTGTTTCTGTAGAGAAAGTATCTGTTTTGATTGAAATTCCTTTTTAGTTGTTTTCTTAAAATAATTGTTAAAATGATTTATATATGAAAATAAAATATGGAAAAATTTATGCAGTCTCTGTGTGTTATTTTTAAACTGAGAAAAATGCTAAGAATAGGTTGTTGTATGGAAAAATAAAGAGTTGTAGTACAAATGTGCTTTTCTGTGTTTTTCTTAGAAAATTCATGTAGAAAAGAATATAATGTTTTTGATCATGTAATGTATCCTTTTTAAACTTACTGAGATACATATATTAAACATGTAGATATGCGTCGTGTTTGTTTGAACTCATCATTCGTGTGTTATCAACTATGGTATAGTATTTTTCTCACACAACAAAACAATATCATTCGGCTTATCATCCCTGGAAAAATATGAAAATGAAGATGTCACCCTTTTCCAGTAGGGTTGTAGTTCAAAGGGTTTATTTTGGAATAAACTTGTTTATTTTGTGTAGAATTATGTGTTTATGCTTTAGCAGTAAGTTTTCTGCAGTAGAGTGGTTATAAGTAGATAAAGATAGGAAAAATATGAAATCTGCTGTTTGACACCTTTATAAGAAAAGCTAGTTCAAAGCACCTTTTGAGCAGTTTATTTCATCTTTCTGTATCTACTGTTCAGTAATTTATCTCTTACTGAAATTTGTACAGTGAGGTTCAGTAAGCATGAGTTACCTTCTGGAATTTTTGTGGATTTTTCTGAGTTCAGAAAAATATACTTGTTGTTCAAACCTAGCCTTCTTTTGAATTAATAAATAGGAAATGATTAAAAATAATGATTTTTGTTTTACAAGGTAAATACATGTTTTTCCTTAATGTCAAAAGTTGTTCAACAAGTGGGTTTTGTTGGTTTTCAAGGAATGTTTACATTTCATACCACCATTTTGCACCTTGCATTATTTATTTATGTATCGCATTGAAATAGGCTCGACAGCCCCGGAGACAGAGCAAGAGCCGGAGACAAACGTCGAGGAGGAGATCCCGGAAGTGCTCAGGAGCGAGGAAGCAGAGCCCGCAGCGGAAACTAACCTGCCCGAGTGCCCCTCTCACGAGGCCACGGTCTTCTCTCAAGGCAAGCCCCAGAGCATTTTAAGCCTCCTATTATTTACAATTAATTCAATTGAGTACTTTTATATTGTGATGCATTAGGTATATGAGTTGATTGTATCCTACTTGTTGTATTACCATTCCTTGATTATATCTGCCTTGTTATCCTGTTATTTATTTATGATGTAGAATTGCTTAGTCTGCTTAATAAAAGTAGTAGTTAAGGATGTTCCCGTAATACCCCTGGTGGGTATTTACCGGATCACAGTTGGCTATATTTGCTATCGTGGAAAAGAACCTGAGTAGTAATGAAATACGGTCAACTGGAAGGCAAGGCACAAGTTTGGAAACTTGAGGCAGTCCGTCCGTTGGATCATGTAGGTTTGTATCGATGTTGGCCCTCGTTCATTTTTGAACGCGCCCTTTTACTTAGGGATACGTCGGTGATGTAATCATCGACCTCAAAGCCGGTTAGACGCTGTTCGGGCCGGTCTCAACCCGTGTCGCACCCTCTAGTATGGAAACACGATCTGCCGCTGAATGGCCATCGTATAGTTCCAATTGGGTGGTCCGTGCTGTGAGCCGCGACGATTACCACCACGAACAAGCATCGAGCGGTTACTCAATGCATGGACCCGACGGGAAAAGTGTGGGTTGGTATTAAAGGTCTTTCACCAGCTGGTTTGGAATTCGATTCGAGTCGCCGTCTCCCCCGGTTAGTGGGAAACTATGGCGAGCTTCACCACGATACAACTCCATGTGATGTTTAAGGTTCAACTAAAATGTAATTTAAGTCAACTGGATATGGTTATATTATTGTTTGATAGATTCAAGTGTATGTAATAGTTCAGGTGCAAACCTAAGTTAAGAGGTAGGTCTAAAAGTTGACTGCTCACTGCTATCATTAAATATTCCTTCTCTTAATTTGATCTTTTCGCAACTAAAGATCTCAGCTCCACCAAAAAGCCTTGCATACCCTTGGTGTCATTTATTTTCAGTTGGACGGGTAAGTCTAGCTGAGTACCTTCCCATACTCAGGGTTTATCCCGTTTGTTGCAGATGGCCAAGTCTACTACGACTATTGTAAGCACTGCCTCTACCCCCGTGGAGGGTGATGAGGAGTAGGCCCAGGGCAGGGTCATTTAGAAGCTTCTCCTTTGTTTTTGCTGGGCTAAGACTGTTGGTGGCACATTATCTGAAAAAGGAGGAGTGAGTTATCAAAAACATTGTTTATTCGGACCACATGTGTGGTGGTCGTGTTTTAAACTTATTTGAGCTTCCGCAAATTTCAAACTCAGTATTGTAATAACTATTTTATGATTTCGCACTCTGATGTTTAAATTTGTTTTCAATTATCGACGGTGTATCCTTACGAATGTGGTACTTGAACAATGCGGTCCTGTATGTTGTATGATGTTTGAAATCCTTCCAGATTTCCGGACTACCGGGGTTATATGGGTTCAAGTATGAGTCGATGTCAGACGAATTTGGCTAAGACGATACTTGAGCTCTTATAATCTTTTTCTTTTTTTTTAGCAATGAGCTCTTATAATCGGGACGGTTCCGCCACAGAGTACTCATACTACGTGAGAATATACTTCCTCGAATCCAAATTTTAAGTCATTCAAATAATCTTGGAGAGTAAAAATATACTCCCTATATTCTAAATTATAAGTTATTCCAATGATCTTAGGGAGTCAAAGGATCTCAAAGTTGACCAAATTTTATAAAGAAGAAAAACACAAAAATTCATGACATCAAATAGATATACTATAGAACTATAATAAAGAATGTAATGATCCTTAATCGGTATCATAAAAGTTATCATTTTATTATATAAATTTGGTTACACTTAGAAAACTATGACTCATCTTATTATATACATTTAGTTAAAATTAGAAAACTTTGACTTCCGGAAGAAAGTAGTTCCGTGTAAAAGCAAGAAAATAAAGAGATGTTTAGTCTACGTTACATCAGTTATTGTGGTTCTAATTTAGTCTATTAAATATATACTAAGTATAAAATTAATTTATTTGCGGAAGGCTAATTCACGAGACGAATCTATCCAGTCTAATTAGTCTATGTTTTGATAATATAATGCTACGATAAATATTTGGCAATGATGAGTTGGTTTAATTTAATAGATTTATTTTATTAATTACTATATGGTATTGTAATCAGTTTTATAATTAGTCTATTTTTAATAGACTAATTTAGTAGTATCACAAAATTCGACGTGACACGTGCTCCCTGTAACCCAACACTCGCTAGGTCCCTTGAATTCATGCCACTGTGAAAACGCCGTCCACTCGCTAGATTCAAGAACCGAGGCCTTAACATCCACTCTGGTTGTGGTTGAAGAGATAAGATGTCCCCTTCTCGCAGCAAGTGATTTGGCTCTTGCCATGGTGCTGCCGCTCTCCCCTCCGCGCGCCCACGCCGGCCTCCTCGTCCTCGGGCTCCGCTCCCACGCCGCCGCCGCTCCGAGCCGGCGCGCGCGGCCGCTCCTCGCCCGCAGGAACAGGAACAGCCGGAGCGACGAGGAGACCGCGGCGGAGCCCAAGGTCATCACGCTCGGGCGGCCGGGGAGAAGCCGGCGGCGCCAAAGCAAGAAGCAGCAGACGCCGCCGAAGGAAGAAGGAGACGGCGACGAGGACGAGGAGGACGAGGACGAGCGCGACGCGACGATCCCGGAGGTGGTGACGAACCGGATGATGCGGCGGGTGGGGGCGTCGGTGGGCCTGCCGCTGGCGCTGGGCGTGGGGTTCTTCCCGGTGTTCTACTACCTGAAGGCGGTGGCGAAGGTGGACGTGCCGACGTGGATCCCCTTCGGCGTGTCGTTCGTCTTCTTGGGCGCGGCGCTGGCCGGGGTGAGCTACGGCATCGTGTCCGCGAGCTGGGACCCCGCCCGGGAGGGCTCCCTGCTGGGCTGGAACGAGGCGCGCCGCAACTGGCCCGTCTTCTGGGACTCGCTCCGGGGACGCTCCTCCCCACCTCGCCGGGGCTCCTAGCAGGCACAGGCACAGGTCAATGCACACTCTTCTGCGCCGCAGTGTACAATTTTTCTGCTTTTTTCATGCCCATTCTTGGCTTGCAGTATGTAGATCGATGCATGTGTAGAGAGAGTGTTTTTTGCTGTGTACTTACATCCATCCATGTCGCTCGCTCGCTCGCTCGTGTAGTCGTGTTGGGGACTGACTCAGATCAATGAGACTTGCCTGTCTTAGTTTGTATAAGGCAGCATGCTTTGTTCGACTGCGGATTCAACAACTGTTATTAGCTCCGACCGTTCTGCTTCTGCATTCCGTGAATTTGCACAAGCCAATGGAACACGCAAAAATATATAATCTCCTCGCCTGCTTCCAACTCTACTAGAATATTGAGGTAAACATATGCAAAGTATTAAAATTTCATCATATACGCACCCCACTTATAAAACATATCTATGCACTTACACTCCTCTGATTTACTCTATCTTTGGCAGCTGATTATTTTGTTGGTTTATTTTATATTGCACATCAATTCAGTCAAACAAATTAGTACATATTCCTCCATCCTAAAAATAGTAAAATTTTCGCTTATAGTTAAATAATTTTAAATTTAGCTAGATTCATATAAAAAGCTACTACCGATATTATAGATGGATAAAAAAATGTATGTTTATAATGAACTTTTTTAGAAACACATACATAAATGTTGACAATATTTTAGGAAAAAATGACTTGGTGGGTTGTAGTAACTTTATAATACCGATATTATAGATGGATCAAAAAAGGTATATACTCCCTACGGCTTGACAAAGAATATCATTTTAGTTTTACGGTGAATCAATTCATCTCAACTTTAATAAATTATATAGAAAAATGTTAACATCTGTAATAGAAATCATCATTAGATAGATAATGAAATATATTTTTATAACAGAACTATTTAAAAGCACAAATATGGATACCACTCTCTATAAACAAACATAGTCAAACTTTTAAAAAATTGACCTAACTCAAATCTAAACTCAACGCATTCAAGCGGAAGCTAGCATACGGATAAAGGGCCTTCCTGGACTACTGTGAAAACATTATCAAATTTCCATATTGGACATGGGAGACATTTACATAGCCACATATGATTAGACGTGTCGGACCGGCCTTTGTCGTCCGTGACGTGAAATTCACGCTCAACGTACCCCTTTGTTTGGAGCTCCATCGTCTAGCGGAGTGGCGGTGCATAATTTTCAGCGTGAGCTCAAACCGTCGGCGGTGCCGGTGCCGGTGCGGTGGCCGGTGGCGCATGTTGCGGGGGCTGGACGTGCTCGTGGGCCTTGTTAATGCTGGTACGGTGACCAACCGGGCTCCCGACGGCCTTCATGGATGCTTCTCTGTTGGGCTACCTAGGTGTCATCCGCCTAGTGAATACATTACACAGCACTCAGCAGGCCCAAAGTGTTAAATCCTGAAATTTAATTTGTTGTTCTTTTTAATTTAATTTTAAGATTTAAAGGTGTTTCTTCGGTAGTAGGTGTATGTTTCGTTTGTAAAACTCATTGTTCCAAAAAGAGGGTTAAGAGAGGTTTTGTACCAGATGCATGGTCAAATTCTAGAACAGGACAGCGCAGCAGCCACCGTGCGATGCAACACAGGTGGATGGACTATGAGTCAAAGTCGTGCTAAACATTTTAGAAGAGCAGTTGCTTCCTAGTAAACATTCGAAGAGTCAGAGCCATTTTGAGATTAGATAGAAGCCAAAGCTGTAAAAATATGGCTTCTTCTTACAGTAAATTGCTACGGTTCCTCAAGAGGATAACTCACAGGAGAACGGAGCATAAATTTCCTTTGATATTCTGCTGCCGGTGCTCCTGATCCAAAGGGCAAATCTCAGGCATTATTCAGTTCGCGAAATATTTGGTGAAAAGTTACTGTAGCACTTTTGTTGTTATTTGACAAATTTTATCCAAACATGATCTAACTAGGCTCAAAAGATTCATCTCGACATGAACAAACTAAAAGTACAATTAGTTATTTTTTTACCTACATTTAATGTTCTATGCATACGTCTAAAACTGGTACTGCACAAAATATTTTGGGACATTTCGCGAACTGAACGTGGCCTCAGACGACTCAGATCACAAACTCTCTCCTGCAAACCAATTAGCATGCACACACCGATACCGTACGCGGTCCCCTGGGCCCTGGCCCCCGGCTAAAGTTAACCGAGGAGCTGTGTGCAGATCCAGATCCGTACGCGGCGCCTCTCCTCTCTCACAAGTCACAATCTAATGCGGGTAATACTATACGTATACTAGTAGTACTAGTGGTATAAGTATAATATTAATAATACTCCGTATTGTACAATACAATCTAAGAAGCAAGATATGCAGTGTCAAATGTGTGCAAGCTACGCGAGCTGATCAATGTCCACCGCTCCATGCGTTCCGTTCGTCTTCCTGCTTAAAGAAGAAAGATCCAAGGAGAAACCATCAATGCTAGAATTCATTGCTTCCTACATACTCCATGTATGGTATGTATATACTCCGTATATACTCCAACTCTAAGCTACTAGTATGAAGGATGAGAGTACCTGTATAGCTGCCTTGGATTTTTTTCCCTACGTTTTTTTCTATAAAATCGAACTGATTCTTATAAAATCTACGTAATTTCTATGAAATTCCTACATAAAAAACATACACTTAGGCATGTTTAGTTCATAGAAATTTTGACCTAAAGTTCTTATAGCACTTTCATTATTATTTGACAAACTTTATCCAAACATAAACTAACTAGGCTCAAAAGATTATCTCGACATTTATAGGCAAACTGTGCAATTAGTTATTCTTTTTACTTATATTTAATACTTTATACATGTGTCTCAAGATTCGATGTGACGGAAAATCTTGTAATTTTTTTAGGGCTGCCATAAAAATTACCTACTCCCTCCGTCCATTTTTAACTGTCGTCCGGAAAGCGTGTCTGTGAGAGAAACACGGATTTGTAAAGACAATTATTTAGGGACTGAGGGAATACACCACAGTCCGCAGCACAATACCAGCACTTTTTTTTTTGTTTTTTTTCTTCAACTCACCGTACCAGCAGTTGGGCTCACACGCACTAGCGGTCGGTTTTGCTGCCTACCGTACTGTATCTGCCCGTCCATCCATGTGACCATGTGTCCAGGTGGCGTCAGTCACCGCATTTTATTTCTTCGTTGCAAATTAAAATATATTACGTTTTACTTTAGATGTGTTGGGGGTGTTCGGTCGATCGTTTTCGCAGCTGATTTTTATAGAAGACAAAACGTAAACGATCAGAACCATTATTTTTATAGTATATATAGATAATAGACATAGCGTATATCTTAAGTGTTTAGTAAAAACTAGAAAACTAAAACATATAGATTAGAATTGAGAGAGTAGCATTCATCATATAACAAGTCGTCGTCCGAATGTGCTTTCTCTACTTAAAACTTACTCAAAATAAGGATTTGTTTGGATCTCTTTCTCTAAACTTTAGAGCTAAAGCTCTAAATAGGTGGTCTAAAGTACTTTACATTCAAGTTTTAGAACTTACCAGCAATCTAAAGCGCTTTTAAAGTTTGTAGAGGTTTGGATCCAAACAGATCCTAACTATTCTCGATGTCCCAGAGCGTCATCCTCCCTCCGGCTTCCACCACCGTTGGTCTAATGATCCACCTCTCTTTTAATCTGACATATCGCTAGGGGCGAAAGGGAATGGAGATTCATCACTTTTAATAAGTTTTTTTTAAGTAGATCGAGTCATTAAGGTTAAAGTCTCTTCATGCCAAGTTTTATAATAATAATCGTCGTTCATTGAGCATAGTGTTTACTTGTACTGTTATTCATGTTGCAAAACATCGTACATGTTTGGTTTTGAGATCTGAATTGAAACTAATTACCGTCTAGATATAATTTAGGTAAAAATCAGGTTTTAGACATAGGTAATGTAATTCAACGTGCTCATAACCGTGGTGATATATACAGCTATTATCTAACATAATTCTTGTTTCCTCGACAAAATAAAAAAACGGCCGTCCAAGGCACTCGCCCAATCCTACAGCCGTAGTAGGAGAATCTCTCAGCGGGGCCGATAAATGGAGGGTTTTAGCTGTATGCCATCGCGAAAAATGACCCCAACCCTCAGGTCCTTGAAAGATCGAAGCGAACCTGTGTATCTAACCTCATTTTGGTTTTGTCTCGCGTGCCATTCCGTCCGGATTTCTGTTAGATTTCGCCGTTTGGGTGCACTGACAGGTGGGTCCGAGCCGGAAAAAGACCAAAATACCTCCCTCTCTCCTCTCTCTCTCCCTGGCAGGTGGGTCCATGGCGGCCGCGGCGGCGGAGCTCGCGTGCGCGCCGGCCATGGCGGCCGCGGCGGAGCTCGCGCCCGCGCAGGCCATGACGGCCGCGGCGGAACTCACGCGCGCCGGCCATAGCGGCCGCGGCGGAGCCACGCGCCCGCGCCGGCCATGGCGGCCGCGGCGGAGCTCGCCCGCGCGGCGGAGCCACGCGCCCGCGCCCGCCATGGCGGCCGCGGCGGAGCTCGCGCGCGCGCCGGCCATGGCGGCCGCGGCGGAGCTCGCCCGCACCGGCTGCGGCGGAGCTCGCGCGCGCGCCGGCCATGGCGGCCGCGGCGGAGCTCGCCCGCGCCGGCCATGGGGGCCGCGGCGGAGCCACCCCGCGCGTGTCGGCTCGACGGGAGGAGCTGAGCGGGGTGAGGATGAGGGAGAGAGAAGGAGAGAGGGGGGTATTTTGGTCTTTTTTCGGCTCGGACCCACCTGTCAGTGCACCCAAACGACGAAATCTAACAGAAATCCGGACGGAGTGACACGTGAGACAAAACCAAAATGAGGTTGGATACACAGGCTCGCTTCGATCTTTCAGGGACCTGAGGGTTGGGGTCATTTTTCGCGATGGCATATAGGTAAAACCCTCCGATAAATGGTGCTGCGGTGCAAGCTAGCAAGCACGTGCTTACTTGTATCCTACGTGTTGGAGTAGAGTACTAAACGCCGTACTTGTCCTCCGATTCCGGGTGAAGAACGCCACCTCGTACCACTAGTACAACACACTCTCCGATCGATGTTAGGCCTTGTTCACATTACCTGCTTTCAACTTTTTTTTCACTCTCTCTCCATTACATCAATATTTGGACACATGCATAGAGCATTAAATGTTGATAAAATAAATAACTAATTACATAGATTAGATGTAAATCACGAAACGAATCTTTTGAGCCTAGTTAGCACATGATTGGACAATATTTGTCAAATACAAACGAAAGTGCTACAGTTGCAAAAAAAAATCAACTTTCGCATCTAAACAAAAAAAATTACAAGATTCCCTATCACATCGAATCTTTAGACACATGCCTAGAGTATTAAATGTAGGTAAAAAAATAACTAATTACACATTTTGTCCGTAAATATCGAGATAAATCTTTTGAACCTAGTTTGTCCATGTTTGGACAAAGTTTGTTAAATAACAACGAAAGTACTACAAAAACTTTACACCAAAATTCCTACCAACTAAACATGCCAGTTCAAAAAATTTTTGGAGAAAAGTTCGTGTAGCATTTTCGTTGTTATTTGATAAACTTTATCTAAATATAGACTAATTAGGCTAAAAAGATTCGTCTTGACATGTACATATTAAAAAGTATAATTAGTTATTTTGTACCTATATTTAATGTTCTATGTATACATGCAAAGATTCAATGTGACGAAGAATCTAGAAAAATTTTAGTACACGGGGGGTTGAGTAAACGCACCACCATGCATCCATCCCATATGGCCATATCTCCGTCGCACCAGTACGTGTGCTAGTGAACATCTAGAAGCTCTTTCTTTCCTTTTGGTTACTTCAAAAAAAAATTCAAAAAAAACTACATATACACAATTACACAGCACTGTCATGAGTCCATGACTGCATTGCATGCATGCGCGAGCGACATTGTGGCAGAACCTTTTGAATAAAGTGGTCCACATGCACCCATCATTGTCTTAAAGACTTCTGATCAGCGTGCACGAGTTCCAAATGACTCAAGAGATCTGTCGGGTGTCCTCGGAGACCCGAATCATCCACGTTATATTCTTTTCAGGAATTCCTTCATCAAGCATCACAGTATTACAACAGTTTTATAGATAAGATAAATCAGAGTAAAGCGGAAAGAGTATATAAACTAGATTGAAACTTAAGTTTATAAGTTTACAACCCATAAGTACTTATTACATAAAAGGTTCGGAACTTTATATTACATATACCACACAACTTTTGTTACTTGCCCAAGGTCAAACATCAGAGTCATTATCACTCTCCTCCATAAGAGTGAAGAAACATTGACCACCAAAAGGATGATCAATGAACTCACCTGCAACAAAGGTTAACAAACCCTGAGTACAAAAGTACTCAACAAGACTTAACCGTCTAGAAAAGAGTAGAAGACTCAGGTATGAAGGCTATAGGGATTCAAGGTAAGGCTTTAGCAAGATCAAAACATTTCTTTTGCATAAAAGCTTACTAATAGAAAAAACCCTACTTTCAAGTTTTAACTCAAGATTAAAACTTTATGACTATTTAAAGGTTCTTAAACTTTCATAAGCATACCACATTTTTCGTTCTCATTTCATAAAGATCTCATTCATTACTACGGTGTGGTCAGTGCATTGAGGCTCCATATCCGAGGAAACACGGCGATTCGAATCGATTAAACCCAGCTGGGGATTCAGTACCACACGACATATGTAGAACTTAATCTTGCATACGTCAACCCTATCTATAGATCCTCCCATACAAGAACGGGTCCAGCGTCACCCGAGAGTATAGTACACCTCGAACCCGACTATCTCATAGCCCCGAGGGTACACGCTACTCCCGCCATCTCTCCACTCCCAGTACGCGGTTGGCCGTTCTCAAGTATCGGAATAGCTATAGATGAGGCTTACCACCGCATGTGGGCTGTACTCAAAGGTCTCAATCACAGCAGGCCAACAACGATAAGGTCCTATGTTGAGTAACCTTACAACAAGACTTCATTCTTGATGTAAGTTACTATCGTTATCATGTTATCTCAAGATTCATGATTTCCATAACATAGCAACCATTTTTAAAAGCACCTACTATAATGAAGTAGTAAAGCATGGATAAGCATACTAAGTATTTTCATAAAACGGGTATCAAGGTTAAGTATTGGAATCATCAAGATTGGTAATGCATCAAATAGGATTCACTCAACTCCTATTCACTTAATGCATCATATTAACTCAAGTGATATAAATAACTTTATAAAAATACAAGGATAGGGTTAATGTCCGGGGCTTGCCTTGGTGATCAGCGAAGTCCGGAGATTCTGAAAAATCAGAAGGATCCACACACTCAGGAGAAACCCACTGAGGATCAGGTCCTTCCGAAACGAGCTCTACACGTAGAAGTGCATATGCATGATCAATGGAATGCTTATGACATGACCATGGTAAAGATGGAAATTTTCTAAGTTGTAGACATTTATTTGTACAATCTTTCATCACGGTAAAGTTGCAAACCAACAAAACCAACTTAGCTATTAAACTATATATAAAGACTAAGCAAATTTTATTATCTCTATTAAGCAAGGTTATGTAACTAATCAAGCAACAAAAGGTCATTAGCATAAAGGAATCCATAACCAGGGAGCAAATTGTAACACCTTTGGTGTTTAAGATGTAATTAACCTGACATGTCATCATCATTAGTCATTAATCATTCTTGCC
The DNA here is from genome assembly GCA_009763385.1 of Coix lacryma-jobi var. lacryma-jobi. Taxonomy (NCBI): domain Eukaryota; kingdom Viridiplantae; phylum Streptophyta; class Magnoliopsida; order Poales; family Poaceae; genus Coix; species Coix lacryma-jobi. The sequence goes on along the minus strand of CM019823.1, from coordinate 6,131,781 downwards.
TTGCATTTATGTTTGCTTAGTACTTGTGTAGCAATCTTTTTTCAAAAACCCTAAAGCCCAAATCTTCCTTTAAGGGCAAAAATGGTAATTTCACCTCTGTGCCTAGTCTTGTGTATTTCTTGTTCAGTTTAGTGTCTTGAAGCTTTGCTGTGTTGTTCAAAACCCAAAATCAAAAACAGATTTCAAATCCCTTTGAAAAACCCTAAATTCCAAACCCTGGTTTTTACCCCTCTTTTAATAATCTAAAAACTATTCAAAATTTGGAGTTGGTCCAAAAAGCAAAGTTGTAAATCTGATCTAGAGGAACAACTTTGGTATTTGCAGATTTTCAAGTTTCTATATAAAATCAAAAGTAATTTTGAAATTATTCAAATCTTAAAAGTGTCCCCTTTTCTGATTTCGAAAATAATTCAAGAACTGTTTGGAATTTGAAAATATTCTTTTTGACAAAGTTGTAGATCTCCTTTTTCTGCATAACTTTGGTATTTTGAGTTTTTGCTGCTCAGTTTAATTTTTGGGAGAAATTTGCAAAATACAGAAAGTCAAACCCTACACCCTAGCCCTGTTCATCTTCTACCTAGGGCCAGGGGGGCCGGTCATGGCAGCTCGCCGGCGCCGCGTGCGCCACGCGGCTGGCAGCTACTCGCCTGCCTCCAACCTGCCGCCGCTGTCCGCGCCATCATTCCGCATCCGCACGCGCAAGCGCTGACCTCCGCCCCCGTCCCCCACTGCTCCCCGACATCGCCGCCGCGTGGCCGTCGCCGGCAAGCACGACGCCCGGGTCCCAAACTGATTTCCGTCCCTTCTTCGTCATGAGATCGATAGCACGCGCCACGGGCATTCTTATCCACCCCCGCGCGCTCCCTAACGGCGCCTGGCCGCGGCTATAAAAGGCCCGCCGGCCGGCCGGAGCAGCTCACTCACCTCCGCCACCGTCGCCAGCTCACTCCAGAGTCTCCGCCGCTCCACCACCTAGCCCAGAAGCTCCGCCTTGAGCTCGCGAAGCTTCCCAGACCCTCAATTTTACCTCTGCCGCCTCCAATCGCCCGGCGTAACCTCATCTTCCCAAACTCCGGCGAAACACCGGTGAGCTCGGGTTCGGAAAATCCCCACTCTCCGGCCATGATCATCTTTCTCCGACCCCTGTGTCAGCTTCCCTGTCTTCTTGCGGCTCTGACCGTGCCATTGTGACCTCGTGCGGTGCACAGGATCGCCGGAGCGCCGAGCGCCGCCGTGAACGCCCGCCGAGCTCCGTCGACCACCTTGTTCCGTCCCGCCGAGTCCTGCCTCCGACCCGTGGTAAGCACTCGAAGCCCCCGGTCTCTGCTTCCACTCCGCTTCGCCCGAGCCAGGCCTCGAGCAAGCACTCGCTCGAGCCAGGCCTCGGGCAGACACGTACCCTCGCCACTTCGCCCGAGCCTAGCCTCGAGCGGACTCACGCACCCTCAGCTTCGCCGAGCCTAGTCTCGAGCAAGCATGCACCCTCCGCTTCGCCCGAGCCTCCCGGCCAAGCCTCGGACAAAACGATCGTTTTCCGTCTCGCCCGAGCCTCCCGGCCAGGCCTCGGACGAAACGATCGTTTTCCGTCTCGCCCGAGCCTCCCGGCCAGGTCTCGGATGGCCGTTTGTTTCCGCTTCGCCCGAGCCCTGCGAGGGAGGAGCACAGTGCTCTTTTCCTTTTTGGAAGTTGTGAATAGTGTTCCTTTTTCATCTTTTTGTATGATTTTCTGTGTTGCTCCAAAAATTCTAAAAATTTTACAGTTAACTCTTTATACCTTGTAGTATTTTAGAAAAATATGAAACTTGGACTTTGTGCAAAAATTTGAAAATGAAAAATCTCCCTTTTAATTAAGAAATAAATGGTTTTAGATTTTTAGAAAAACATGTGTAGCTCCAAAAATCATGAGATAATTTTTTTATGTGCTAGTTATGTCATGCTTAGTCTCTGGTAGATTTTTTAGGCCTTTTGGAGTAACTTCATAAAATGACCTTTTTATATAATTAGGAAAAATAAAAAAAATCAAGTAGAGTTCATGTTGTATGCCCTGTGTTGCATTGTTCATGCTAGCATACTCATGAGCATGCATCATTGCATTCGTATAGTCACCGAAGAAGGCGTCAAGATCGAGGCAGCCGCTGACGAACCTGTCCCTGAGGCTACCCCGAGCTCCGACAACTGCCCTGCCGCCCTCGAGCCTGCCCTCTTTGCTCTTCAAGGCAAGCCCCGGTGCATTTAACCTCTTTCCTTGAATTTATAAAATGATTTCCTTAAATGCTTTTGAGTTAAATTATTGCATTAGGTTTATAGAAGTTGTGTGCTATCCTAATTGATGCACTATCCACCTTGACCACTGATACATCCGATACCTGCTTTTCAAAAGTATTTGAAAAATGCTTAGCAATGCTTATTGAATTAGACTTTGCAATAAAATGCCATTTTCAAAAGTGTGATCACTGAAAGAATCTTTATGGGAATTTGGCTTTACTTCCCGTTCGATGACTGCTTGCCTAGCTAGCATGTGGTCATTGTCGAGAAGAGGTTGTCCGCTCGTACGATGCCGTCATGTTGTAGTCCGGGACTCAATAGTTGACACCGACCGGGACAGGGTTGAAAAACCGACAGCACCTGTACTCTTGGGTTAGAGTCCCGAGGTGCTTGTTGCTGACGGAAAAACTTTAGGGACCATCCGTATGGGGGCCTGCTGGTCAAGACTTGTAACTATTCACATACTTCGGAAAGCTCTGGCTCCGAGGAATCCTTTATTGGACCGACAACCGCGCACTGGGAGTGGAGAGATGGCGGAAGTAGCATGTACCCACGTGGTCGTCGTACCTGGATAGGAGTGGTGTACTGTACTTCCGGGTGGCGTAGGACCGGGCCCAATTTTGGAGGAATCGTGGTAGACGAGTTGGCATATGCAAGCTTGGGTGCGACATATGCAGTGTGGATATGGATCCTCAGCTGAGTATTATTTATCCGGATTAACGTTGCTCCTCGGTTATGGAGACTTGGTCCACTGACTGTCAACGGAGAGTGGTTCTCAACTAGGAATGTTTTGAAATGTAAAATGAATCATGAACGATGAAGAATTGAGGAATACTGAATCTTTCCAAAATAAAATAAGGTTTACAAAAATGCTTTTCTGTAAAATACTTGATCTTGCTTAAACCTTACCTTGACTACCCTAAGCCTCTCATTCCTGAGTCTTCTCCCTTTTTCTTAGTCGGGTAAGTCTTGTTGAGTACCCCAATACTCAGGGTTTGTTACCCATGCTGCAGGTATGACAGAGTCCCCGATGTGTCTTGCACCCTGCTGCGTGACCATCGTCCAGGAAAAGGCCGATGAGGCCGAAGAATAGTTGTACACCCTCGGGCTGGGTGATTATAAGTATCTTTGCTGTTTTCCACTACGTTGCCTATGTCTATCTTTATTATCAGAACTTGGTTTGTAATAACTGCACCTTAATTTCTATTTGGAACCCTGCTTTGTAAAACTATTGTTATTTAAGTCTTCCGCTCTTTATTCCGATGTTATTTGTAAAAGTACGCAATGTTGTAACCGAATTGTGAGATGATCCTGCGGACATTGGGCGCTGATGTAGCCCGGTGGCGAACAGGTCTTAATCACATGGAACATGGGTTCGGCTGTCAGAGGTTGACAGGGACACGTGGGCCATGGGATTAGGGTCGTTCCGTCACACAAATCATGCTAATATTCCCCTGATTGTCAAACAAAACCAAAAATCACACAAATCTAAAAGGGATTAACAATTCTAATTATTTTATAAGTCATTTTAATTAGCCTTTACTTATAAATAAATTTATTCAAACAGAGCTGAAATTAATCATGAAGGTAGATATCAATGACATAAACTCACATGTCAAATTTCATGATTTTTGGAGAAACACAGAAAACCACATAATTCATCAAAGTTGCATTTATTAATTAAAGTACAGATTTAATTGTCATAGTAAAAGTGCTCCAAATACAAGTTTTATAATTTTTATATTAGCACAGACATGCTATCATCTAACATGTCAAATTTCACAATTAACAGAGCTATAGAAAAATTATAGCAAAAATAACAAAACTGGCTACTATGCATAAAGCCATAAAAAGAAAAACTTGAATCTAGCCCAAACTGGGCTTTCGGCCCGCTCCCGCTCGGCCCAGCGCACGCGAAAACGGCCCGGCCTGACTCCCGCCCGCGCGCTTCAGTTCTTTTGCAGAAAAGCCCTTCGGCTTCGGAGAAAACAACCCGCGGTCCCGAGCGCTATTCACATGAGTCACGGGCTTTGCAACCAGCACCCTGACTTTTCTCATCTTCACAAACGTGAAGTCCCCGACTTCGGCCAGCCTGAACGGCGGCGCATCGCGCGCCGGCGAACCCTACGCCTGTCAACTCCGGCCATTAGAGACCTAACGGACGCGAGCACAAGCACCGGCAAGTCATCCGCGGCCGATAGGACCCCTAACCCTAAACGCTACCGCTCTGGTTAAGCTCGGCCACGCACGACGACGGACTGGCTCACGGCGGAGCTGTTCCGGCGAACCTAGGCCGGTAGCAGTAGAACAGAGAGGCTAGGAAGCTCCAGTAGCTCACCCTGATGCTGGCCACGTAGTTGGTTCAAGCGGAGGACGAACGGAGAAGAGAAGTCCACGGAGCAATGGCTTGCAGCGGCGAGCTTCGGCGAAGAAGATGATGTTCCGGCGAGACCTGAGCGCCAAAAGGAAAACCATCGAGCCGATGAGTAACATGGGGTCAAGGCGAAACAGAAACATGAGACAGGGAGAGTAGAGGAGTGCTCGGATGGGCTGACCACGGCGAGGTCGAGCTCGGCGGCGATTTTGCCCGACGGAAAGAAGAACGGCGAGCACGAGCTCTCTGAGGCAGTAGAGGTCGAAGAGATGGGCTCTGGAGATGCGCAAGGAGGTAAGGGAGTTATAGTTGCGGTCAATTTTGGATGAGGACTATCAGAGGCGATGCATTTGAGGATTGGGTGAACTGGAGCCCGTCGGTGCCCTAGGTGGCAAAACGGCGACGGCGAGCTCAGGAGAAAGCGCCACGACGCGAGGGAGAGCGCCAGCAGCTGCTTGACCTTGCCACGAACTCAGTTGCGAGCTCAATCGAGAGAGATCGACGCCTTTCGCGCTGGCGTGAGCGACCCAAGGTCGGCTGTCCACCGCCATGAACAGGAGACTGAACTTATCCCCCTCCTCTCCTTTAAACCTTTTCGGAAATTTTGAAATTACTTTGGATTTTTGAATACAAGTTGAAAATATGTTAAAATATCAAATGCTCAGAATTCAATACTGAACATCTTTTATTTTTGCAACATAAGCAAAATATACTTAGATTTTGAATTAGGGTTTTGCAAATCAAAGGGGACAAAAAAAAGGCAAAAGTGTACTTTCACAATTACCTTTGATTTCATATAAGAACTTGAAAAACTTTATACATCAAAGTTGATCCTTATCAAAAATGGAGCAACTTTGCTTTTTGAAGCATACTCAAATTCTTTTTAGATTTTGATTGATAAGAAAGGGGATAAAATAGGGTTCTCAAATTAATTAAACCTTTTTAACTGAATTTTAACCAAATTTGAATTATACCTCAATGGTGATTTGAAACATGATCCCAATACACCTTTGAGACATAATACCAAGGTTTGGTCCAAAATTCCATTACTATATAAGAAATTACCAAAATACCCTTATATATCATAAAAGCACTATTCACAACAATAAAGCATAGACTAGGGTTGCAAACTTAAACACTCATCATCCCCTAAGCACAAGCATAAAGAATAAAACTTGTTTTTAGTGAATGCAAAATTGGGTTATCAACTCAAGTGAAATGCCAGTGCTTATGATGATATGTCAAGTTTTAGTCTGCTTAACACCAGAGTGTTACAGACATCGTGATGTTCTCTTGATTTCCTATATATGTTTGTTATACATAAAGCAGCACAAAAGACGGATGATGCTTTTAACGAAGGAGAAGAAGACAGAGGATCCCTGCTCAGCTCAATCGCTGCCTGATTCAGCGCGGATGATGCTTTTAACGACGGAGCGAGAGGAGACGACAGAAAAATCCCCCCTCCTCTCAACTCTCGCTCCATCCCTGCCTGATTCAGCGCTTGCAGGCCCCTCCACCGGGACCGGGACCGGGACCGGTCCAGCAGCCTCATCCGCTAGCGCAGCGAAGCGGACGACGGAATTGGTGCCGACACCGCGCGGCACCGAGTGCCGAGGACATCCATGCGCGGCGCTTGGCGGCCCAGCCGGCGGGGATACCGCTAGCTGATGCCTGCTCACCGCTCAGGTCAGGTTGGCATCGGCATTTGGCAAGCACGGGCCGCGCTTTGAGAGGGATAGCGCACGCAGCTCTCCCGCTGCGCTGCCCAGGCATGGACATCAGGACATGTGAACGCGGCAGGCAGCGGGGCGGCCGGCGGGTGTGTGTGTACGAGTACGACAGGACGAGCCGACGAGCGACGAGGACGACAAGACCTCTCCTTCGCTCGTTCCCACGTGGCAACTGTGACCGCAGGGCCAGACATCAGTGCAAGCGGCCGAGCGTGGGTCCAGAGGTTCTTTGCCGCGCGCCCGACCGCCGGTACGCAACGGATTTGACCATTTATTATTTGCTGCGTGAGGTTGTGGCCGTCCATGCCATACCGGCTGCTGCCGTGACCGTGACATCTATCTGGGCCTGTGCTGTGCGTCTACAATCTACTACTACCCCTACTACATGTGACGACGCACGGCTAGGCCAGGACCCCTCCTCCTCCATCGGGTCCGGACTTGTACTACTAGTACGGGCGGTCCTTGCGGGCGATTGCAAGGAGCAGATGAGCAGAGAACATCACGACGTCGTCGCATGCAGGTGTTTGCCGCCTCTCGATCACACAATTCAGCCGAAGCACCACACCTTAGCCAAACAAATCAGCCGAACAGTGTTAGTGTTATTTACAGGCTTACTGGCTGTTACATTTACCCTTAATTAATTAACTAACAGTACTGCTAGTACCGTACCAGCACCTTCCACCGGTGGCCGTCACTAGCTAGCTGCCGCTGTCGTATTGTCGGGAACGTGGTCCGTGGGTTACGGCAACGGCGGAGGCCACGATTTGCCACTCCAGAGCGGCACCGACAACAACGGGCTGGGCTCCATCCGGCCATCCCAAATTTTTTCGAGAAAATTCCTTCATTGCCATTGTAAACTATAACAATCCCTTCATTGCCATTGAAAAATATACCCTCCCTCCATTGCCATCGATTTATATTTACCCTCCCTCCATTGCCATTCCGTTTGTTTCTTGGTTCACGGCGTGAACTGGCCAAAGCCCGCAGGCACTGTCGCATCACACGGTCTTTATGTGAAGTCCAGGTCGTAGAACGGGAATGCAAGCGTGATGCCCAGCTTGATGTTGGTTTGCGTTTCGTGATTTCGTCATGAGCTCACGCTTGCAGGCAGGTGCTCGTGGCTAGCCGTGGGCCACGGAGTGCTGCTGGAGTGCTGGTGCATGCTTTAGCTGAAGACGAAGGAGCCACACACCTAGACCAACATCAGCTCCTCTGCGCCATCGCAGCCCGTCTGCTGGAGCCTGGAGACAGTGCCCGAGATCATGGAACATGGGCCTGGGCGTAAGCCGCTGACTGCAGCGAGGATCACGGCCTCGTTGGATATTACCGGAGTTCTTGCTCTAATCTGGATGAACCTTCGCCAGTAGTCTTGCAACGGTTCGCGCTCTTCTTGTTTGCAGTTGAACAACTCAATGGGGTTTGATGGGGCTGCTGTAATACCTTTGAAGTTTGTACAGAGCCTATCTCTGAGGTTGGCCCAGGAGTCCACGGTTCCGGGGCGAAGGTTGCTGTAACAAGTTTGTGCGATGTCACGCAGGATAATGACAAAAGACTTTGCCATTGTTGATTCATCGCCCCCCGCCGCGGCGACTGCTGCCTCATAACTCATGAATTGGCGAGGGTCGGTAAGTCCATCGTAACGGGGTAGATTTTGTGGATTGTAGCATGGTGGCCAGGGTTGGGTTTGTAGTATTTGAGAGAGTGGTGATCTTGGGTCGTAGGGCATTTGGTGTTGTTGGGCCCTTCGCTGTATACGAAGGTTTGGCTGTCGCTCTTCTGGGTAGAGGTGGCGAAAGTTTGGTGGTGGTGGTGGTGGTGGTGGCTGATGAGCGTTGCCCTGTCCCTGCCCGACATTCTATTGTCGAAGCGGCGGCATTTGCCTGTCATTCCAATCCTTGGCTTCGGCCTCAGCTGCTGCGAGGGACTCCTCCATTCGGCGAAGCTGCTCTCTTACTTCATCCGCCTTTTGCCTGATAAGGCACAGCCGGTTGTGCCTCTCAAGCTGGTCCAGACGCCTCTTCTTTTCCTGTAACTCAGCTTGAAGTCTTTCTAAAGCCTCGAGGCCCAACTCCTCCTCATCTCTTTCCCCATCTCCTCCGGAGGTATGCGGGTGTGGCTATGATACCGGCCGAGTGTGAGGGCCCGGGACCTCCGTCTCTGGAGCAACTTCTTCTGTTTCTGAGGGTACTACATTCTCTTCCATTGGTTGTATTATCGTCGTGGCCTCTCTGGTCACGCGAGGGTCTCTCGTAGTGGGCGCTCTCCTGTTTCCTGTCATTTCGAACTCCGGGTCCCCACAGTCGGCGCCAAACTGTTGGTAACACACTTGCCCAACCTCCGCACACGTCCAGGGGTGTGGCGAAGGTGGTCAATCGTCAGAACCAAGCGAAGACACAGCGGGAACAAAAACAGTGCGAGGGTATAGGGAAGCTGTAACACCTCTGGTGTTTAACTGTAATTAACCTGACATGTCATCATCATTAGTCATTAATCATCCTTGCCTTGCATTTATGTTTGCTTAGTACTTGTGTAGCAATCTCTTTTCAAAAACCCTAAAAGCCCAAATCTTCCTTCAAGGGCAAAAATGGTAATTTCACCTCTGTGCCTAGTTTTGTGTAATTCTTGTTTAGTTGGATGTCTTGAAGTTTTGTTGTGTTGGCCAAAGTTCAAAAATCAAAATCAGATTTCAAATCCGTTTGCAAAACCCTGATTTCCAAACCCTGGATTTTATCCCTCTTTTTGTAATTCAAAATTATTCAAAATTTGAGGTTGGTCCAAAAAGCAAAGTTGTAGATCTGGCCAAGAGAAACAACTTTGGTATTTATAAATTTTCAAGTTTCTGTACAAAGTTTGAAGTGAATCCAAATTCATTCAAATTCCAGTTTTTGTCCCCTTTTCAGTTTTCCAAATTTATTTAAAACTATTGGGTTTCAGAAAAAGGGTATATTAACAAAGTTGTAGGTTTTGATAAAAGGAACAACTTTCATATTTGCAGATTTCCAACTTTCAATGTAAAATCAAAAGTAATTTTGAAATTATTCAAATCCTAAAAGTGTCCTCTTTTCTGATTTCGTATTTAATTCAAAAACTGTTTGGAATTTGAAAATATTCTTTTTGACAAAGTTGTAGATCTCTTTTTTCTGAACGACTTTGGTGTTTTGAGTTTTTGCTGCTCAGTTCAAGTTTTGGAAGTAATTTGCGAAATACAGAAAGTCAAACCCTAGACCTAGCCCTGTTCATCCCCTACCTCTAGCCGGCACAGAGCAGGAGGGGGCCCCGGCCATGGCCGCGCGCCAGCGCCGCCTGCGCCACGCGCGCCTGGCAGCCGCACGCCGCCCCCGACTTGTCGCCTGCGCCCGCGCCATCATGCCGCACCCGCACGCGCAAGCGCTGACCTCCGCCCCATCCCCTACAGTGCCCAGGGCGTCGCCGCCGCGTGGCCGTCACCGGCGAACCTTCGCCCAGGCCCTGGGTGCACGCCCGTCCTCCCGCCGGCTCGCAATCGAGTGCGCACGCCTCGTCCGAGCTCATCCACACCATCCCGTGCTCTCTACCGTCCCCTGGCCGCGGCTAGGCCGGAGCTCCGCACCCACCCCGCCACCGTGGCCCGCCCACTCCGAAGCTCCCGCCGCTCAACCAACAAGCCCAGCAGGTCCGCCTTGAGCCCGTGCGGCTTCCCCACCCCTCAATTCCATCGCTACCGCCTCCCACCGCCGAGCGCGAGCCCTTCTTCCTCAGCACCGGTGAGAGACCGACCGGTTCGGGTCGACGGAATTCGCCGCCGTGAGTGTTCCTCCCGTTCCTCCGACCCCTGCCCTCTCTTCCTCACCTCCGTGCGCTCCTAACCGCACCTCGGTGATCCCTTTTGGTGGACAGAGCCGCCGGACGCTGCTCGCCGCCAGAGAGCTCCGCCGAAGCACCTCCACCGTCGAATTCCCTCCTCCGACCCTGCACCGCCTCGCCGAGTCTCCCTCCAGACTCACGGTGAGCCCGCGAATCTTTCCCCACCCTCGGCTTTCCCAGCGCGAGCCCCGAGCGGCCGGTCCGCCGTCCGCCTCGCCTGCGATTCGCCCGAGCCTTCCGTCTCGCCCGAGCCTCCAAGCCAGGCCTCGGACGAAGCGATCGTTCCGTCTCGCCCGAGTCCGCTTCGCCCGAGCCAAGCCTCGGCGAGCGCATGCTCTCCGCTTCGCCCGAGCCAGGCCTCGGCGAACACATGCCTTCCGTCTCGCCCGAGCCTCCGGGCCAGGCCTCGGACGAAGCAGTCGCTTCCGTCTCGCCCGAGCCTCGCGAGGAAGGAGCACAGCGCTCTTTTCTTTTTCCTTTTTGAAAGAGTGTGAATAGTGTTCTGTTTTCTCTTTTTGTGTGAATTAATCTGTTGTTCCTTAAATCCTGATAAAATTATGGTATGCCCCATGCACTGTGTAGTATTTTATAAAAATATGAGACTTGACTTTTCTGCAAGAATTTGAAAATGTAAAATCCCTCTTTTAATTAATAAATGGATGGTTTTGGTTTTTTTAGAAAATTATTTATAACTCCAAAAATCATGAGATAAATTTTTGTGAGCTTCCTATGCCATGTTTAGTCTCTGGTGAAATTTTGAAGTCTTTTGGAACAAGTTGATTTTTGAGCATTTATTTTTAATTGTTAAATAGTGCCTTCTGTTAATTAATGTCTGATTTTATTTGAGCACCTTAATAACCTCCAAAAATTATGAAATTTGTTTTGCCATCTATCTACACCATAATGAACTTATGTGATTAATTTGGTAATTTTTGGAGCAACTTCATAAAATGACCTTTTTTAAATAATTAAGGAAAATAGAAAAAGTGATTAGGGTTCATGTTGTATGCCCTGTTTTGCATTGTTCATGCTAGCATACTCATGTGCATGCATCATTGCATTCGTATAGTCACCGAAGAAGGAGTCAAGATCGAGGCAGCCGCCGACGAACCTGTCCCCGAGGCTACCCCGAGTTCCGACAACTGCTCCGCCGCCTTCGAGCCTGCCCTCTTTGCTCTTCAAGGCAAGCCCCGGTGCATTTAACCATTTCCTTGAATTTATAAAATGATTTCCTTAAATGCTTTTGAGTTAAATTATTGCATTAGGTTTATAGGAGTTGTGTGCTATCCTAATTGATGCACTATCCACCTTGACCACTGATACACCTGATACCTGCTTTTCAAAAGTATTTGAAAAATGCTTAGCAATGCTTATTGAATTAGACTTTGCAATAAAATGCCAATTTCAAAAGTGTGATCACTTAAGGAATGTTTATGGGATTTTGGTCTTACTCCCCGGCTGTTGGCTAGGTATCTGATCCGTACCTAGTCAATAGCGAGGAGAGGTTGTCCGAGCGTACGGTGCCGTCATGTTGTAGTCCGGGACTCAACAGTTGACACCGACCGGGACAGGGTTGAAAAACTGACAGGACTATTACGCTTGGGTGAGATATGACCAAGGTATAGTTCTGGCTGGAAAATTAGGGACCATCCGTATGGGGGCCTGCTGGTCAAGACTTGTAACTATTCACATACTTCGGAAAGCTCTGGCTCCGAGAAATCCTTGATTGGGACCGACAACCGCGCACTGGGAGTGGAGAGATGGCGGAAGTAGCATGTACCCACGTGGTCGTCGTACCTGGATAGGAGTGGTGTACTGTACTTCCGGGTGGCGTAGGACCGGGTCCAATCTTGGAGGAATCGTGGTAGACGAGTTGGCATATGCAAGCTTGGGTGCTACATATGCAGTGTGGATAGGGATCCTCAGCTGAGTATTATTTATCCGGATTAACATTGCTCCTCGGTTATGGAGACTTGGTCACTGACTGTCAACGGAGAGTGGTTCTCAACTAGGTATGTTTTGAAACGTAAAATGAATCATGAACGATGAAGAATTGAGGAATACTGAATCTTTCAAAAATAAAATAAGGTTTACAAAAAAATGCTTTTCTGCAAAATACTTGATCTTGCTTAAGCCTTACCTTGACTACCCTAAGCCTCTCATTCCTGAGTCTTCTCCCTTTTTCTTTAGTCGGGTAAGTCTTGTTGAGTACCCCAGTACTCAGGGTTTGTTACCCATGCTGCAGGTATGACAGAGTCCTCGATGTGTCTTGCACCCTGCTGCGTGACCATCGTCCAGGAAGAGGCCGATGAGGCCGAAGAATAGTTGTACACCCTCGGGCTAGGTGATTATAAGTATCTTTGCTGTTCTCCACTATGTTGCCTATGTCTAATTCTATTATCAGAACTTGGTTTGTAATAACTGCACCTTGATTTCTATTTGGAACCCTGTTTTGTAAAACTAATGTTATTTAAGTCTTCCGCTCATTATTCCGATGTTATTGGTAAAAGTATGCAATGTTGTAACCGAATTGTGAGATGATCCTGCGGACATTGGGCACTGATGTAGCCCGGTGACGAACAGGTCTTAATCACATGGAACATGGGTTCGGCTGTCAGAGGTTGACAGGGACACGTGGGTCATGGGATTAGGGTCGTTCCGTCACAGAAGCGAGAACAGTGTTGCTGTGGCTCTATTTCCCAAAAAACCGTCCTCATTACACTGTTCACCCTCCGGTATTTATAGGGAATACCAAGGGGTGCTGGCCAAATTACAAAATGGTACAAGAAAGATTCCTCTGCGCTATACATACAGAAGTGCAGAATCGTACAAACACGAGTGGAGCAGGAAACCTTAGCCAGCCTTCCATGCGCCAGCCGCCGCTCGGCTCGTGCTCAACCTCGTGGAAACGCGAGGGTTGACCCCCATCTTGCGAAGACTCCCGACCTGTCGCGAGGTCCGAGCCCCTTTGCCTCCCGTTGGGCCTGATCCTCTCAGCGAAGGTGCGCAGGATGCGCGGGGGTTGCTTCCAGCGCTCTACATGCCCTTTGCCTGTAAGAACTTGCCAAATATTCCAAAGGTTGGGTTAGTATTTGGGGGCCTGAACGGTGACTTGAGGGACTTAGCAAATAAAGAGGCGGGTCTTGGCGAAGGTGCGCGGGACGCGCGAGGGACGTCTAGTTGAGCCAGCCTGCGTGGCGCCACTGCCGAGGGTCCCCTCCCCCAACAGAAACGTGATCAAACGTGAAGTATTTTCGGGACACGGAACTCATAGTTGCATGTTTTTACGGACGGAAGGAGTACTTAATTACTCAAGAATACAACAGCCTGAGATATTTACTCAACTAACTTGAAGCAACGCCAACTTGATGCCGAAGTATCGGCCTGAGTGCAACAACCAGGAAACAACCACCGACCGGAAATTCTCAACACAGGGACCGGATATTTCAACCAGATATTTCAACAATGGGCACCGTGTCCTAGGCAAGAAGATATACCGAAGCTGTCATGCTGCAAGCGCCGAGTCAGGGTGTTGTGCGTAGCGCCGATTCGTGCATAGTGCCACGGTGGCCGATTTACGCAGACGACGTTAACTTAAAATGGATGGAATGGCAATAAAGGGAACAACAAATCTACACGAGTGGCAATGAAGGGAAGTTATAATTTTGGATGACAACGAAGGGATCGTTATAGTTTTTGATGGTAATGAAGGAATTTTCTCAATTTTTTCACCTCCAATCTCCTTTGCATGCAGAATGAAAAAACAAATAATTAAATGGGAGTACTCCGTAGACAAGACAGTACTAGTAGCCTAGCAACCGGCCACAGCGTCTGAACGAGGTGACGTGCTACCGGAACGACAATGACGTATGATACGAGAACGCATGCAGTCAGGGGGCGGCGGTGGTCCGGCCAGAGGGCGCCGCTTCACATTGAAATTGAACGGATGCGTACGACGCCTAGTGACCGCGCGCCCTGACATATCCATGCATACTACTGTATGGTATGAACCGCTTGAATTGATCAGGCCTGTCACACGGTCCCCGTGGCCGTGGCCGTGGGTCTCCACTCTCCATCTGTATCTCCGAACGCATGCAAAGCAAAGCGCAAAGCGGTCACGTGCCGCCGCTGTGCACCTGTACGTGCTGTGTGTGACGGAGACCAAGGCAGGTGGTGCGAGATCGAGCGCCCGTGAGCTTGAGCCAGGAGAGGAGGTGCGGCAGCGGCAGAGCCGAGACCAGACGACGACCACGGCCACCGCGGTGCCATGCGGAGATCGATCGGTGGTCCGCCTTGGACACTGCACCTACGGATCGAAAGAGATGTGGGACGTGTGGGTGTGGCCACAACGCAACGCAACAATGCTTGCTGAATTGGCCCCTCCACTCCACTAGCGATCGGATCGAACCGTTTTCCCCACTCACTAGGAAATAGGAATCGCAACCCAACCCTCTTCTTCTTCTTTTCTTTTGGTCTCCTCCACATCCATATCATACATGCATACCATAATAGCACCGTACCTTTCTAAAAAGCTCGATCACTATGGAGTGCTTTTGTTAGCGGGTTCTGTAGGTGGGAGTGGGAGGATGCGTGGTGGTGCCTAGCAGTAGCAGCTCGGCCCTCGATCGGCTGCACGTTTTGGCGTATCCTCGCTCCTCTCGTGGTCGTCGTGGACGCTCTCAGTCTCACACACGTCGTACCTAGCTAGTTGGTCATACTGTAGTATCGTCGCACACGGACAGCGCTCCACCGCTCTCATCTCATTAGCTGTGCACTTGTGCTCAATCTCAAAGGCTGCATCCATGCAACGATCCCCAACTCTCTGCTCTCCCAACTTTACAGCATCCATGCATGCCCGCCGCAGTACCGCTGCCGACCGAATTCAATGGCATGTGCTCTGCCTCTGCTCTGTTTACTTCCCTCCATTTTACAAAATTTTCCATCACATCAATGTTTGGACGCATGTATGTAGTATTAAATATAGATAAAAAAACTAATTATATTTTTACTATGTATATGTCGAGACGAATTTTTTGAGTTTAGGTAGTCCATATTTAAACAAAGTTTATCAAATAACAACGAAAATACTACAGAAAAAGCATTTACAAAATTTCCCGACTAAACACACCACGTTTATTACATCATCGGCGTGCACCGTGTACAGTATTATTGAAGCGACGATCGTTACCATTCACTCCAACCCACAACCTCTCACCGTTGCAGTTGGCAGTTGCATCTGTTTCTAGTTACCGTACCCATGCGATGTCAAAAGATGCCCTGCCACTTTGCCTCGTCTAGTCTACGCGTGGTATCTGCGTATAACTAACCTGTCAGTCCACCACACTCCACAGTACAGTAGGAGTAGTACACACACAGCACCGCCAAAAAAATAGCATCTCCCGTTCCGGGCGGGGTGCCTGTCTCTGATGAAGTGACGACGACTGCAGGTGTCACCACGCATAGCCTTGACGTGTCAATGGCAACTACTTCTTGTGCTGTGGAGTTAGTACCAAGCATTGCACACTTCTTGTGCCTCTGGTTAGTACTGCCAAAGAAACTACTACAGCATTGTTTAGATATCTTCTATTTTGTAAAATTATTTTATAAAAATACTGTAGCATTTATAAATTAAAGATTAGGAGGATTAAATATAATCTAAGTATAAAACTAATTACATGGTAAACTATTAAATATAATTAATCTATCATTAGAGACCATTTACTGTAGCACAACATTATCTAATCATGGTCTAATTAGGCTCGTTAGAAAGGTCTCGTAATTTTACCGGGAGTTTGGGAAATGAATTTCATCATTAATTCACGTTTAATACTCTAAATTAGTGTTTCAACATTTACTGTAGATCACAAAATTATTTTGGAAAGCAATTAAACAAGGCCTACTCTCCTAGAACACGGAAGGAACGTTATTACATTGACCGACACAAACGAGTAAACCAACATCACTTCCCGTCCTTGTCGAGATCGTGACGGCAATGACATGTAGTGAGAAGCAAGCATTTGGACGCGTAGTACTGTATATTTTATCATCTATAAAAGCGGCCCTTGATGGTTAAAAGGATCGGAGCACGAGACCACCCATTTTTCCTTACGTACCAGTACCTGCTTAGCTCTTAACTTCACTGCTGTGGTGTCTTTTGCTTCTTTTTTTTGCCTGCTTCTGTAGCACTGCACATCATCTATGCACCTCGCACGACACTATTCCGACAGACTGAATATACACACACAGGTGTACCACCAATACCAACGCATCGTCGTCGACGAATTTCGGCCATATTATTATTTTTTCCTCTCTCTCCTTTACTTTATTACTTTACTAAACGTGCAAAGCCACTGACGCCATTAACTTGCGAATGTGCAAGCAGTATGGAATCCAGCGAGGCTTTGACGACGATGCTATTGTTAAGGTGGAGCTAAGCATTCTTCTATTTATCTAAAAGCTGTTAGTTGCCGGCTCATGAACGACGATTACTAATTATCTAGGCAACTAATGCAGCTGCACTTTACTCTATTTTTACTTACATTTCAAGGATATTGGAATTGCATTCGAGAAATCGTACTTCATCAATGAATGCTATCACAGAGCACGTACAACATCATACTTTCAGAGAGTCCTACCATATAGTGTAGTAACCGTAAGTTTCGTGCTATCAATATAATGAGTTTCACCTACTAAGGCCATGTTCACTACCCAATATTCCCCAAAAAATGTTGCATAGTAACCATCACATCAAATCTTTAGACGTATGCATGGAGTATTAAATATATGTAAAAAAAATAAGTAATTGTACTTTTAGAATGTATATGTCGAGATGAATCTTTTGAGCTTAATTAGACCATGTCTGGATAAAGTTTGTCAAATAACAACGAAAGTGCTACAATAACGTTTCCCCAAATATTTCGAGAACAGAACAATACTCCCTCTATATTGAAATAGAAGTCGTTTTGGATAAGGTTTGAGTCAAATATTGAGAATATAAATTAGGATTAAGTCCAATTTTGGCCCCTCAACTCTTGTCTGTGTCTAATTTTAACCCTCAACTACAAAACCGTCTAATTTTGGTACCCAACTATCAAAACCATTCAAGTTTGACACCTAACACAGTTTTGAGTGGTTTTCAGATTGCTTTGGGGGTCAAAATTGAACGGTTTTGATAGTTGAGGTGTCAAACTTAGACAAAAACCAGAGTTGTGAGATAAAAATGAAATTAATCAAGTAATTTAGTTTTTTTAGATATTTATGAATAAATACATATTTAAATTTACTCATTGATAAATATTTAGATGATAGATTTACTTTGATTTGACTAATTTCTCCATCTGCGTTCATTCGAATAAATTGAAAAAAATACGAGAACTTCAAACAAACTCGTTTGAACAATTCGTTTGTTTGAAGTTCTCGTATTTCTTTTCAAACAAAATCTGAGTTCATTCGAATAAATTGAAGTTCTGTTTGAAGTTCTCATATTTCTTTTCAAACAAAATCTGAGTTCATTCTAATAAATTGAAGTTCTCGTATTTTTTTCCAATTTATTCAAATGAACTCAGATGGAGAAATTAGTCAAATCAAAGTAAATCTATCATCTAAATATTTATCAATGAGTAAATTTAAATATATTTTTTTCATAAATATCTAAAAAACTAAATACTTGATTATGTTTATTTTTATCTCACAACTCTTGTTTTTATAAGTTTGACACCTCAACTATCAAAATCGTTCAATTTTGACCCCCAAACCAATATGAAAACCACTCAAAACTGTGTTAGGGGTCAAACTTGAATGGTTCTAATAGTTGGGGTACTAAAATTAGACGGTTTTGGAGTTGAGGGTTAAAATTAGACACAGACAAGAGTTGAGGGGCAAAAACTGGACTTAATCCTATAAATTATGAATAACTTTCAAATTGTTGAGTTTAGAGATGTAAAAAACATATAAATAAATTTGTCTTGAAAAGCACTTTCATAAAAATATACATATACCACTTTACAACAAATATTTTTTTTAAAAAAAATAAGTGGTCAAAGTTATGCTTTGAAGACCGTGTCGCTATCTTAAACGACTTCTATTTTCATACGGATGGAGTTAATAAAGAAGGTAAAATCAATTTTTCAAACTCGAGGTTTAATCCCTAGCAAGCAATCAGTGAGTATCACCATATCTATTAAGGTCTCTGTTTGGATCATGTCTAAAGTTGGCTACTCAAGGTTTTAGATCACTTTAGCTCGTTCATAATCCTCTGTCCCAAAAAAAAGAGTCATTCTTGTTTGCTAAAAAGTCAACAATCTTCAACTAAATATATATAACAAAATATTAATATTTATGGTACATAATTAGTGTCATTAGATAGATCTTTGAATATACTTTTATAATAAACTTATTTAGAGATACAAATATTGCACGTATTTTCTACAAACTCAGAAAAAGTTTGACCAGCACACATCAATAATGATTTTTTTAGGAATGGAGTAGTATGTTATACATATAATAATGTCTTTTGTAGCCGCTACCGTGTTGCACCTTTGCGGGTGGAGTTCGAACCCCCACGGAGGCAAATTTGTCGGGTGGAGACGAAAAAAATATTCCCGTTTGTCAACACCAAAGCACAGGTCTAAGATCAGTTTAGCCTTATGAGAGCTATGATGATGCTCGATGTGTCTAGGTAAGACAGACGTTTTGAGGTTTTCTTGACGTGTAAACAGAGCCAAATAAAACTATTAATGCATTCACCTTTTACCAAGTGGATCAGATTTTGATAGAACTCTTATCAATTTCTATATAATTCCTACGTTCTAAAGGATCCTAATTGTAAAAAAAAACTAACTAGAAAAACCGAGGATCAACAATTTCTTCCGTTACAGATTTGACTTTTACCATCGGTAACAGTTTCGGCTAGTAGTGAGCCTGCCAGCTTGGAGCATGGGCCCCCGGGCCTTTTTTCAAACAGAGTACTGGGGTTCGTACGAACTCGCGACGGAAAGACGAGCGCAAGGCCCCACTGTCAGAATTAGCCATCTCTAGTACTGTAGATCGCAGTCGCAAGAGGAGAGGGGCCACGGGCAGCCGCTAGCCAGCCACCCAGCAGCATGATGAGCTGCCATCTTTTTTTTTTTTTTGGTACTGCTCCTCCCCTCCGGTGCGGCGGTACACACGGGCCGCGGCTAGCCGGCTGCCCGGCTACAGTCTCTTTTCCAACCCCTCTCTTTTCTCTCTCCTCAGTGCTCTCCCTCTTGTTACGCGGACAGAGGCCTGGGAGGAGCCACGGCCATTATAATAGCACGCCATACGCCAAAAGCTCCACTGGAGCCGAGCAGCTACTCCCACTGTCTCTCCTCCCAAGAACCCGCCCCCAAAGAATCCTAGAATCCAAGAAAGGAAGCAACAAAAACAGGGCGGAGAGGTCTGAGGGAGGAGGAGGAGGAGGTGCTGGAGGGGAAGACCAGTGTGTGAAGACCACACAGTCTCGCACACTCGCACACCCAGTGTGTGCTGTGGTCTTCCTCTTTGACCACCTTCTTGGAGCGGGGAGTTTGGGGCCATGGGGAGGCGCTGGCCAGCTGCCCTGCTGGGCTCCGTAGTGGCGGTGGCCGTTCTGGTGGCCGCCGTGGAATGCGCGGTGACGTACGACAAGAAGGCGGTGCTGATTGATGGGCAGAGGCGCATTCTCTTCTCCGGATCCATACACTACCCCAGGAGCACCCCTGATGTAACTGCATTCTTCAAAATCTCTTCTTTTTTTTTTCCCATCTTCCCCGGGGAGGTTCATGGCTGTGGGTCAGCTGTTTCTTGTGAATGTTCTGGAAAGCAAATTGCTTTCCTACTTTAGCCGTCCCTCTTTCTTCCACGGTTAGTTCTTGGTGGGGTTACAAAAGGGGGTTTGAGATTTTCTCGGGATGCTGTCTTTCTTCTTTTTTCTCTCTCTCTCTTCTGTTTTTTCTCCTGCAACTCTGTTTCTTGGTTCTTCATTGCACTGCATTTGGGTGTTCTGGAGTTCTAAGCTAAGAAATTTTCAACCAAAGAAACTATTCTGGTTGGTTTTGTTGTAATTTCTACAATCTATTCATGCTTTTCTTTTCAATCAGATGTGGGAAGGGCTGATTGAGAAGGCTAAAGATGGAGGCTTGGATGTGATTCAGACCTATGTCTTTTGGAATGGACATGAGCCTACGCCTGGAAATGTAAGAAATTTTACACCTCTTCTGCTCTTACATTCCGCTGTCATGATTAACTCATACAGGATCCGGATGGTATTTTTTTCGCTTCTCGTAGTACTATTTCGAAGAGAGGTACGATTTGGTCAGGTTCATAAAGACGGTCCAGAAGGCCGGTCTGTTTGTACATCTCCGCATCGGTCCCTACATTTGCGGCGAGTGGAACTTCGGGTATTTCTCCATTTCCTGAAATCACCTCCGTAAAATGGAGTGTTACCGTTTCCAGTTTGGTGCATATACGCATGCTGTACCCCTGGCTATTGACTTATATTTCGATGCATGCAATTTCGTAGTGGCTTCCCAGTCTGGTTGAAGTATGTACCAGGCATCAGCTTCAGGACGGACAACGAACCTTTCAAGGTCGGTCTGTGAAATCACCTCACCAGCATTTCTGGATCTAGTTGGAGACACCTTTTCTTTTGTCATTCTTGTAATGCTGCTCGCTGTTTGTGCAGACGGCAATGCAGGGTTTCACTGAGAAAATTGTGGGAATGATGAAGAGTGAAAACCTCTTTGCATCACAAGGTGGCCCAATTATCCTCTCTCAGGCAAGTACAATCGTTTTCCTTAGGTTTGGTGCAAAGGTTTATGTGAGTTATTGGATATGGGATAAGCAGTTGCACCTAGTGGCTAGTACAACCTGTTAACATGCTTCATTTTTTTTAACTTTTGGTGCTAACAAATTTACAAGTCAGCCCTCTTGCTAGTTTGTGCTATTTCACACCTTGAATCCTTGATACAAGTCTGAAACTGGCATTTGGTGGATAGTGATATAGTTGATACATTGCATGTTCCCAATGGTTCATGTTATTCACTACTGGGTAACTGCAAATTAATTTACATCTTAAATGTTTTTTCGCTGCACAGATTGAGAATGAGTATGGGCCAGAAGGCAAAGAGTTTGGTGCCGCAGGTCAGGCATATATCAACTGGGCAGCAAACATGGCCATCGGATTAGGCACTGGTGTGCCGTGGGTGATGTGCAAGGAGGAGGATGCACCTGATCCAGTGGTATAGTAATCTTGCATTATACTAATAACTCCATTTGCGCTGTGTTATTTATAGTCAATGGGTAGTCAAATTAGTAAAATGATTGCCATGTGCTTCTGATAATGTGCCCAGGAGCTTGTCTGTCGTCTTTCTTTACTTCTGCAATAGCATAATTCCTGTAAAAAAATGATGCCGTGGTTTCGATAATCAAAATAGGGGGCTCGTCCCCTGTTGTAAAGAATGTCACCTCTGATCTTTATCCAAATGCTTACATTCTACTCTGTATTATATTAAAGAAACTGACCCTCAATGCAATTTGGAGGATCAAGATCAACTCAATGTCAGCTCACTTAATTTTGATTATGATGATGATTGTGTACTTTAGCATGCTATATTTTGCAATTTTGTCTGTCTTGTAGAACCAGTTTTTGAAATTTGATTTTACTCCTAACAGATCAATGCATGTAATGGTTTCTACTGTGATGCATTTTCTCCTAACAAACCTTACAAGCCCACAATGTGGACTGAAGCTTGGAGTGGCTGGTAAGTTATTCTCTTTTTCTTTTCTTTTTTGAATGTTACTCTTTTGCCAAATTGTTGCAAGTGCAATATCCAATAGTTCTTGATGTGGTGCAGATCTCTTCTATTTCTGTTTAATCTTAGCAGCCATATGCATCAATATTTGCATCATCTGCCCTAAAAAAATGTTCACAACATTTTAGGTTCACAGAATTTGGTGGGACCATCCGCCAACGACCGGTTGAGGATCTCGCATTTGCTGTTGCTCGATTTGTACAAAAGGGTGGTTCTTTTATCAATTACTACATGGTATGACATGAAAAGAAGCTGTTATATTGTTGTTAAGAAGTCTATCTCACACTTTGGGAGATACTCATGGTTGGTGGTTCGCTGGTTTTTGTCAATAGTATCATGGAGGAACAAATTTTGGGCGCACTGCTGGGGGTCCCTTCATCACAACAAGCTATGATTATGATGCTCCAATTGATGAATATGGTAAGTTTACTAGGAGATTTGATTTTTTTATGACCATGACCTATATGTGTCAGTGCTTTTCTATCAGTTAAAGTGTATAGCGTATCGTTTTTTTAAATGCCTGTAACTTCATTTTGTAGAATAAATTTCTTTTATAAATTTGGTTAATATTCGTACTCATTCTCTGCTTTGTTATGTCCAGGACTTGTTAGAGAACCAAAGCACAGTCATCTTAAAGAACTCCACAGAGCTGTTAAGTTATGTGAGCAGGCTTTGGTTTCAGTTGACCCAGCAATTACTACCCTTGGAACCATGCAAGAGGTATATCTTGGTCAGCCTTTCTCCTCTCTCAGTGAACTGTATATTGTATATTGGTCGGTGTGTCACTTACATATACCATCTATATCAGGCCCATGTCTTCCGATCTCCATCTGGCTGTGCAGCTTTCCTTGCAAACTACAATTCTAACTCCTATGCGAAAGTTGTGTTCAACAATGAGCAATACAGCCTCCCACCTTGGTCAATTAGCATCCTTCCTGATTGCAAGAATGTAGTTTTCAACAGTGCTACAGTAAGTCTAACTTATGCTTATTTTCAGTATGGCACATTCTTCTCTTCTTGGATCTTTCCCTTTTGTTCCCAAGAAGGCCAGAACTGTGTGATAACCTGGCTGACCTGTGTTTGTCCCTGCAGGTTGGTGTTCAGACATCTCAGATGCAAATGTGGGGAGATGGTGCCTCATCAATGATGTGGGAAAGGTACGATGAGGAGGTTGATTCTCTGGCAGCTGCTCCATTGCTCACCACAACTGGTTTGCTTGAGCAGCTTAACGTCACGAGAGACAGCAGTGATTATCTGTGGTACATCACCAGGTAATGATGTATCCTTGTCTTGCAGATATCTTACCAGTTTGTATAAATGTAATAATCTCCAATGGGGTCCCTTTTCTTTCCGGGAGTTTATTTCGATTTCCTGATTCTGGAAGCCTGGGGCTTTTATTCTTTGGTCCTGCTCTACTTGTCAATATGGATGATAATACTTTTGTAGCTTAAAATCTCTTATTACTGTCTACAGTGTTGACATAAGCCCATCTGAAAACTTTCTACAAGGTGGTGGCAAGCCTCTGTCTCTCAGTGTGCAGTCTGCTGGTCACGCCTTGCATATCTTTGTCAATGGACAACTTCAAGGTATCCACTCAGAAAAAACCAGCTGTTTCTGAACATTAGTGACATGGAACGTGATTTGTGAATCAGATCTTTTTATTTCACTCCCGTAGGTTCTGCTTATGGTACCAGGGAAGATCGAAGAATTAAATATAATGGCAATGCTAACCTTCGAGCTGGTACTAACAAAATTGCACTTCTAAGTGTTGCTTGTGGATTGCCGGTCCGTTCCCTCGTCACTTTCAGTTTATATATACTCATCTTATAACCTAGTATATGACTATTTAGATCTTTGTCCTGATGTGTAGAATGTTGGAGTGCATTATGAGACTTGGAACACTGGTGTTGTTGGTCCTGTTGTGCTTCATCGGTTGGATGAAGGATCACGAGACCTTACTTGGCAGATATGGTCCTATCAGGTATGTTTAACACCACATGTCTTTGTCAATGAATTATAGTCAAGAAAGAGGCTAAACTTGCTTCTCTCCATGCTAGGTTGGCCTGAAAGGTGAACAGATGAATCTGAACTCCCTACAAGGCTCAACCTCAGTTGAATGGATGCAAGGATCGTTGATAGCTCAAAATCAACAGCCATTGTCCTGGTATAGGGTATGAACAAAATGTCATGTTGGTACCATTTACTTGTGGCTACATTTTGCATGTATTCTCACCACAGTTCTGTTTTGTAGGCTTACTTTGAGACTCCCAGCGGGGATGAGCCATTGGCTCTGGATATGGGTAGCATGGGTAAGGGCCAAATATGGATAAATGGACAAAGCATTGGACGGTACTGGACAGCATATGCAGATGGGGACTGCAAAGAGTGCAGTTACACCGGGACCTTCCGGGCACCCAAGTGTCAATCAGGCTGCGGTCAGCCCACGCAACGCTGGTAAGAACATTTGTAGCAGCATTTAAAATTTTGAATTACCACCCATTGAGTGTTTATTTTCAGTGTCATGGTTCTCTGATCTCAGTTTGTGAGGTGCTGGCTCCGGCTATGCTCTAACACAAGGTTCAAACATGTGTAGGTATCACGTCCCAAGGTCCTGGCTGCAACCCACTAGAAACCTATTGGTAGTTTTTGAGGAACTTGGTGGGGATTCATCAAAGATCACCCTAGTGAAGAGGTCAGTCTCAAGTGTCTGTGCTGATGTATCTGAGGATCATCCAAACATCAAGAACTGGCAGATTGAAAGCTATGGCGAGCGTGAGTACCACAGGGCCAAAGTGCATTTAAGATGCACACCTGGGCAGTCTATTTCTGCAATCAAATTTGCAAGCTTTGGGACACCTATGGGAACCTGTGGAAATTTCCAGCAAGGAGATTGCCACTCAGCTAACTCTCACACAGTTCTAGAGGTCTGTTCATTTCCACTAGTCCTGTAAATAATACTTCTGGCGTATGCATGCACTTAGCCACATGTCGTTTCAGAATCACAACATCATGTTATGTTTCATGTGAGCAGAAATGCATTGGGCTCCAAAGATGTGTGGTCGCCATCTCCCCCGAGAACTTTGGAGGAGATCCCTGCCCGAGCGTGACCAAAAGGGTGGCGGTCGAGGCAGTATGTTCTCCCACCGCTTAGCCCTACTTCTCTGAGCAACGAATTTGATGGCGGTCGAAAACCCAATGCGGGGAGAGTGGAACTGTAAGTATCGACTTGGAGTAGATGTGGCTGGCTGGAGAGATTAGGTATTGAGCGTAGTGTTCGTTCGTCGTCAGATTCCAGATTAGGATTGTTACTCTTCTACACCTCCATGAATTGTTCAAAGCGGCCAGCGGGGTATTGTAGCTGGTCCAGGAATGGAGTGTGTAGAGAGAGAAGAAGAGGGGTGGTGAAAGGCAGAAGACTGATTTACGCATTCTTTTGCTGAGGGCGTTTAAGTAGCTGTGTACCCCCGTGCCATCTCGTCTTTCTTGAAACGGAGAAAGATGCAGGTGAAGTGTGTCATTGTGCCTTTTTGTTCTACTGCTAGTGTTAAGAGGGAGGAGCCTTCGCAAGGCCTTGTGTGGGGCGGTTAAAAAGAACAGGCTTTAGAATTGTCTGTAACTGAAGTTCAGATTTGATAGAGACTTGTTTTCTGAAGGAAAGGAAAATCCTGCGTGGAATTGCTTGGAATTTTGTCTTCACTCGTGAGAACAAAATACAGTGCTCCGCTACTGCTGAGTGCTAGTATGGCGTCGATTGATACAGTCAGCATTGGATGCGGCATGCGCTTTCTCCGGCTGAGCGCCATCATTCTCGCAGAAATCTGTGCCAGTCAGACATTCAGGGCAGGACAGGACCAGCGCTGAAGATGAATTATCCTCACCTCATGAGGGCGCAGGGCAATGAACATGTCCCCTCTGCCAATCCTACCGGACGAAGGGCGAAGCATGCTAGGCAACATGAGTGCCCGAGGCAGAGCCAAAGGCGGGAAAACGCATCATACTAATGACTGGTTTACTGTCAGTGGCACGTGAGATCACTGCTGGTAAAAAAAAAAAAACAAATCAACAAACAAACAGCCGTGGTGACCGACAGACAGAAGGCGTCCTCGCTGCGCTGTGAATCTGCGATCGCAATAACAGAAAGAGGGGTCCTTGTTGACGATGTGCTCCCCACGGCGACAACCCCTCCCGTGGTCGCTGGGATTTTGTTTTGGCTTTTGGGACAGTGCTGCCTCTGCCTGCCTGCCGCCCGGCCTGACGCGCTCGCGAGTCTGCCGACACGGCGACACAACACCATGCATGCCGCCAGCGGACCTGCCGGTGGCGCCGCCGTCGTCTCGTCTCTGGACGGGGAATCGAATCCAAAAATCCCTAGCGCAGAAGGAGGGCGTAGGGCAGGGCGCGCATTTTGTAGGAATCGAGCCCTCCGTCTTTTTCCTCGAGGACTAGGTGTGGCCTTTCGAATTTCGATGGAGTGTAGTACTAGCTGCCGCGGACCGCGGTGTGAGACCACCGTGATAGCATCATCATTTGCTGAGTACGTATTTTGATGAGCGTGTCTTGCCAGTTACTCGTCGGCGCGAGAGCGTGACAAAGAGATGAAGAGTGCATTGCCCAAGCCTACGTCGGAGGAAGCGCTCGTTGCTATCGAACGGCTCGTCTTTTTCTTCTTCATGTTTCCCCTCATGCGCGGTGCGGCGGCGGATTGCCGGCAGGTCGAGGTGTGGGCGCCCGCGGCCTCCGTGCCCCGCGACTGGCGGCATTTTACTGTGGCTCTACGATTAGGACGACGGCCGCCGCCGCCGCCGCCGTCGACGACGACGACGACGATAGGTAGTGAAGCACACTCCGCCCGTCCTCGGAGGACACGAGGCACAGCGACTGCTAGTTTACGCGGGAGCTCAAGCTGTCCACCACTCCACCACCAGCACCCATCAACCATCTGCTAGGGTAGGAGGGTTTTTTCCCCCTTCTGATCAGTGGAACTCAGGCCGAGGGTGTTGGGCCGACACTCAGGGGGGCTCAAGGCCGTCGCTGCATCTGAGGCCGTGGGGGCCCAAGAACAATGGCTAGGCCTCCTGCCGCTCCTTGCAATTAATTCCACAGCCCAAGATCAGTGGCCAGCCAGGGCCCAACTACAGCAGCACGTCCCCCAGTGACCCCTCGGCCGTGCCGATGCTGCCGCCCACTACACCCCCGGCCGGACGAGGGCCCCGCCGGGCGAATGCACGGCCATGCCCATGTCCTTCCCCTGCACCGTACCGTACTCACCACGCCCACGCCGACAGTGCTTGTGCTCGAGGTCGAGTCGATCAGCTCCTCCACACGGACACGGCACACATGGGCTGTCGTCCCTCTCTCCGTGCCCCATGTCGCGTTGCATTTGCATTGCATGCCCTGTCCGTCTCCCTCTCGTGTCTCGCCCCATTGTCTTGTATCCACTCCACGACGTCCTGCACTGCGCAACTATACAAATGTTGAAGATTCTGCCGCCTGTACTTGCCGCTTGAAGGGTTGCGTTCGCGGGTACACAGGCCACAGGCACAGCAGCATAGGCCACAGGCGGACCACACAGAAAAAGCGAGCGGGGGCGAAGGGGGCGATACGCGCCGACGCCGACGCCGCGGCGGCGTGCGCTGCCTCCTGCCTCTGTCTGGGGTGCCCACGCTTTGTGGAAAAGCGCCAACTCCCGATCGCCGATCCCGATAGAAAAGCCGCTCCGCACCCGCTGGGGGCAAAAGAGCGATGCCGACGCTGAGTGGTGTGAGCTACGTACTCTTTTTTTTCTTTTCTTACCACTTGCGCTTTGGGCCCGGCCCGGCCCATCCCTCCCGGTCCCGGCTCGGCACGGCTGGCCTGTCCACGTTTGCCGGGCGGTCGTCGATCTGCACAAAGAGCGAGCGACGCATGCGTGCGTGACTTACCGCTACGCATTTCATATGCTGTGTACGTACGTACTGTATCTTCTTACAACACATCCAACTGAAGAAGATCATATGCCGTTACTTTCTCTGCACTGGATGGGTGCATGGATGGATATGTGGCGCACTCGGCAGCCGGCACTGCACAGTGCACAGCATATCATTGGCTGCGTAGTACTTTTTTTCAAAGCTTCATTGGCTGCGTGTACTTGGCAGGCTGGCACGGGCTGACTGTTGCTAGGGGTCAATGTTTATCTGAACCGTAGTACTTCAGGCGGAGAAGATAGGGGTGTTCAGACTTTGAGTTCATGAGCCAGGGCTGCCGGTGCTGACCCAATCAATCGATGGAAAATGGAACCAAACCAATCATTGGTACATTGGTACGGTAGCCGATGAATGAACGATACTCATCTTCTCTTTACATGATTCATGGCATCTTCCAACAGCAAACCGCGCGCCTCATCATGTTTTTTTTAACAAAAAAAAGAAAAAATAATAATTAAAGTCTCTTCTGCAATGGAAAATAAAAAGGGTCAGGAGTGACGGCCATTCAGACGGGTTAGGTAGGTGACGATGTGCCCGCTCCGCCCATCCGTCGGCCGATCCCTGGCAATGGCATCGTCATCCCTTCCCCTGGGCGCGCGTTTCACGTGACCAGACAAGAAAATTCTTCTTTGTCCTCGTTTGGTAGAGCACCATTACAGAACGCAATCCAATAAATCAACTAGTTTATTTCCTTTTTCTTTTCTTTTCATGTGGTCTGGTACGGTCTGGACGTCTGGTCGCCACTAAACACAGCAATAAACACTTGTGCAAAGCCAGCCGGCCTTCCGATTGATTCATCATCACCGTCAGATTCAGATGCTGTTAACTCCTCCATCCAGATCCAGGCAGCCTCAGTACTGTCACTGTTAAAGCGAATGAAGCCGAGCTGAACAACGAATCAGAATGCAACGGCAACGCAATGCCCTCTCGGTCGCGGATCCCAGACAGCGAGCGCCCCTTCCGCGGACTGCTCCTCCACAGCGCCCAAACTGAAAGCACGGCACGGACGGGGCAGTTCCTCGCCTGTTGCCCAACAGTACGCGTCGACCCCGGGGGATCATCAGAAACTTCTACGTACTGCGCCTTCCCCGGAAAAAGACACCGGCGAATGGTGGGGCGACACGGCAGGGACGACGACTCCACGGATCTCCAATGGCGACCTGACACAACACAAAGCAGTGAGGCTAGCTGTGACGACTCTGATCGAGGGTGAGGCCACCTCGATCGATCATTAGGATCAGCGGCGAGGACGAACCGATCGATCGAGCTAGCACGGAGACGGACGATCCATCGGGGTCGGGGTGAAAAAAAAAAAAAAAGCTAGGCTAGGGAAGGGAGGCCTTGTGCTGCTGCTAGCTAGGGTGGTGTTCGTGCTATAAACAATTCCATCTTCGATCGGAGGGGAGGAGACACGTCATGATCCGACAATATATGGCGTTGGGTGGCACAGGGTCACCCATCCAACCATCTATCCATCTGAACCAGATGCGCCGTTGCCGGGTCAAGTTTCTCCGTTTCAGGAACCGACATATCTGGTGCCTGTAGGTGATCATCATATCTATCCCAGTCTGATGATGATGGGATGTGATGTCCATAACTAAACTTTGTTAGCGCGTGTGCGTGTGTTGTGTTTTGTTTTGTTTTGTTTTGTTTCTTCAGAGTCAAGGGATGTGAACTTCGATCACATATATTTTCTAGCTACATCGATGTTTGTTTAAAAAAATGTCACCCCCCAAATAACAACACCACCTTATTTCTATCCAGATGTTTTCTTTAATGTGCATTCAAACTTTCAACTATTTTTCACTTTCTCTCAATCACATCACCATCACATCAATGTTTGGACGCATGCATAGAGTATTAAATGTTGCCAAAAAATAACTAATTGTACTTTTAGTATGTACATGTTGAGACGAATCTTTTGAGTCTAGTTGGACCATATTTAGATAAAGTTTGTCAAATTACAACGAAAGTGCTACAGTTGAGAAAAAAACTCACATTCTCAATCTAAACAAGCCTAAATGGCACCCGACACCTTTGCTTGCAGTTTCTGTTCAGTTCGGTTGTGGATGTGGTTCTATCGCAGTAGTAGCTCACAAATGATTGAGGCGTGTCAAGTAGTACTTTATTAGAGTATTGTTGTGCCATCCATGGAATTTTCTACGTTCAATGGATGGCCTTATGTATTTTTCAATTTACAATAATTAGAACTTGGTTGGATGTTCTGGATGGCCTTATGTATTTTTCAATTTACAATAATTACAACTTGTTTGGATGTTCTCATGTATTCACCTCAATCCACATGTGTCGAGGTGGTTTGGTGAATACATGTGGATGTGGATTATATAGTACTTTTAGGGTCTTATTTGGTAGTATACAAATCAACCCTAATCCACATGAGTTAGAGTAAAATTAGAGTGTAACATGAACTAAATTACACCTCAATCTAGATTGAGGTGGGTTTTGATGTAGCCAAACAAAACCTAACGACATCCAAACAAGTTCTAATTATTGTAACAAAGCTTTATCAGTATGTACCAAAATGCCTGTCTGGCCTCTCTCGAAAATAGAGGATGATTATATAGTAGTAGTATCTTACTGGCGGAAAACAGGTGTTCGCGAGAAAAATATTATCTTACCGGTGTTAGTATGATCTCTCTGTCCTGTGGCCCAACGGCTATTAGGCCGTGACCTCGTGCCCTAATCGGGGGCGCCCAGCCCGTTTAATGGCTGGTGGGCCCCTATCGCACTGCGCATATAAAGAGGGTGAGGGCCGGCGGCTCTCAGTACGAGGTTCACCGTGAGCCGTTCTTCCCACCGATAAACCCTAACCCGATTTGTGAGGGGCGCAGCCAGCGACGGGAAGCCCCCCCCCCCCCCCCCCGCCGCCGTTCCTCGTCGCCGTTGCACTGGACCACGTCCGCCTTCGTCACCATCGGCGGACTCCGACGCCTCTATCTCCCTCCCACACCATCGTCGACCCCAGGACTCCACCGACCATGGCGGGCGACGGCTCCACCTCCTCTGCTACACCTACAGGTGCTCACAACCTCGGTATGAACACTAGACCCTATCTCCTCCTCGGATCTAGTCTCTACTAGTTCATAGGAATACTTTTATGCACTGCTATTGTCATACCCAACCAGATCTACTTCTAGATGATCCTACAGTTCTATCAATTGGCAGTTTCAACAATGCTTGATCAGTATGTACCAAAATGTTTGCTTTGTCTTTTCTCGAAATTGTTCTTGAATTTGGAATCACCGACAAAATGTTTACTTAAACCTGTGGGGATCGCTGTCATCATGAATAAACTTCTGAGTGACTGAGGTCGCTTTAATCTCCGGTCTGCAGTAACCAGAGTTCTAGATAAATGCAATCAGAGTGCCATAACAATGAATAAATAAACTTGACGTGACCTATGCTTCTTGACAGCTAAGGCCTGACGACGACACGCACTTATTATTTTTCTTATATGTATAATATATAGCTTGCCATAATCACACGAAGTAACTGGTATATTACTAAAAAGAAAAAAAATCGGATTTTTCCTAAGCATGGGCGCGTCACATTCGCTAAAAACTATGAACAGTCACAATCTTGAGGAACACTACACTACATATCTATCTTTTAGCTTTTGGTCTGAGCAACCAAGATATATATAATATATGTGGATGATATACAGATATTTATACACACACAATAATTATGCATTCTCTACCAGTTCACTCTACTATATTCACTGAATTTTCGCCGAATCCCATCTCCTGGAGACTGGGCCCTGATGTCAGTGGCTCTACCGAGAGCAGATCAATGGAAGGTGTTGGAGGGTCAAATTCATTATTGGAGGAGGGGACCAATGAGACACTCGTCCTTGCACATCACTACCACATGCCCAATACCAAAAGCAAGTGCTGCCACCAAACTGAAATAAAGGTGGCATTAGTTAAGTGGTGTTAGGGGCCGGCACCCTCTCCCTCTGCATGCACTTTTAACCAGAAATGAAACGAAACGAAAAAGGAGATTTGGCCTCTGGGCGTGCAGTGCAGATGCAGCAGACATCTGGTGGCACATTTCTGTTGCTGATGCACTTGGTCCTGTGAGGCGTCAGCGTCGTCTCTCTCACGAGCCGAGCATCTGATGATGATCAGATCAGTTGTGGCCGTGATTGGGAGGTTCACAAGCAGGCTGCAAGAGGGTTTAGGTCCACCAACTGGTGGTTACGAGACTAATACAGCTTAACAGATACCCCCCATCACCTACTCTAGCGATTGGCGGTCTCCCAGCAATCAAGACCCTGCCTGCAGGCTGCAGCCAGGGAGGGAATGAATCACCTGAAGTTGGCAACTTGGGGGACTTTTTTTTCAGGTAAAAATACACCAGGCAAAGGCAAAGGCAAAGCGAGGAGCTAACTTTCTGTCCGGCAAGTGAACTGGGCAGGCAACTAACGGGATTCTTCTGCTGAAAGAGCACTACTGAAAGTGAAATGACATCAACATTTGTGAGAAGCGTAAAAACTAAGGAATTTTAACGGCTTCCGCTTTCCTTGTGTTCTTAACTTGTTATAGTTATAGTGGAGAAAACAAAGCTCTGATCTGCCGATGGCTATCTGATGATCGCTCACGGAAACAACAAAACAGAAACATATATATGATGGTGGTACTGCTAATATTTTTTTGGTTTGAGTTGTATCCAAGGACAAGCTTAATTTGGACATGGATTCTTCTATGACAAAAGAAACAAAAAACTTTACATAATACTAATAGTACATGTGTCAAAAAATGGTGCAATTCTAGTTCTGTCCTTAGTCAAACTATCTTAAGGTCGATTTATCTGTATTTATGACACTGAATAAGTATGTTATTAAATTGCTCCTGTTCTTATAAAACTATACGCTGATCAACTTAGGGTTATCTGATCGCCCACGGTAACAAAACAAAAAAAATACATGGATATTATAATTCTTTGTGACATGATTCTTTTTTATATGGGTTAAGAACAAATTGTCGGAAGCTCGGACGCTCATAAAAAAGGCATTTGCTATGGAAATTGATATGGTTTGGAATTTATTTTAATATTTTTGTCTAAATTGTTGTATAATTTCCACACATTTTCTCCCTAAACATTTTGACATGACAGGAAAATATAACGTTCATATAAGGCTTGTTTTGGTTCGATATATATCTCTTTTATTTACTTTGTATCAAAGGTATATTTGTGTATTTACTTTGTATTGAAGGTATATAGTTGTTCTGCCGACGGACCCAGATCAATTATAAATTTACCATGATACCTTAATTACATTAACAAATTATAAAAAATAGAATAATCTGAATTTTTTAGGTGATGCGATCCCACCAATTTTGGTATGCGCCTGGTGCATACAGTCCCACTATTTAGTATACACTTAGTTCCTCTTGGTGCCTCTCTAAATGGTTCCTCTCGGTGCCTTTGTCTTTTTAACCGTTGGATCGCTCCTTGTGAGCCGTCTATTTTTTGACAACCATTGTAAAAATTCTCTTGCTATATTTCAGGCGCCTGAAATATAACATCTTTTCTGGCGATGACTACAACCTTCAGATCTTCATCTAATGGTCCAAATCTATTAGCACAAATCACAAGAAACAAATGACAATTTTTTTCTATGGAAAGACAAAGACAAAACTGTTCAGACACCTGAAATATAGAAAATGTGCATAAAAAAGCATAAAAGCACCCGGGGTGGTCCTAGGGCACGAACTATGGGCGATAGAATCTTTAGGCATGCGAACAGTCTTAAAACTAAGGGCTGAGATGGAGCTTCATCCAAGTGAAATAGATTCTTACACTCAATATCAGCCGTCCAATTTCCTACTCCCCGAGCGTGCAGCAGTCAGTGAAAAATTCTAGTTAAAACCTATGTAAGAAAATGACAGAGAAAAGAGATAGAGAGGAATAAGCGAGAGGAAACAAACAAAAATGGTGGTGGGGTTTCTTTAAGATTTATAGGAAGATAGTGTTAGGCAGCCCTTATTGGTGGCAGGAGTATATTATTGCTCAAGGTAGGAGGACTCAGGGGTTAGAACAACTCAAAGTCTAGAGAGGGAACCAAAAGGGAAAAATAACAAAAAGAATAGACACAGCTCTGTTCTTCTTATTCAAATCTTCTCTCACCTTGTTGATTCATTCTTAGAATCCTTGGGATCAGCTCTGTCTGTCCCCTTGTTAGGTGGTTTCTGTTATAGGCAAGAACTCTTGCTCTTGCTAAGTCTCGACTTCAGTTCCTTGCAGAGGTATAGCCTTATCTTTGTCAAGCTTAGATTATCCTTTGCGTCTTAATCTGCACAACATATGTCATATATAGATGAATTCTTGGTTTCTACTTCCCGCTTGTTGAGCTTTCAGTTTCTAGTTAGCTCCATGTGTTTTGGTGGTGGGTGCACCAGCTGAATAGGTTGGCTCTTGTTTGGCTTGGTCTCTGAAGCACTAGTCAAGGTTCTTTGAAATCAGACTGAATTTTCCTCTGGAGTTAGTTCTTCTTGACTGAAATTTCTAGCTGTGTGCCGAATTTTAGGATTCCTTTCCTTTCATAGCCACTAATTTGGACTGCTGGTTACTCTAATTAGGTGATGCCTTCACCAGAATAACTTAAAGGCTTCGATTGCCTATGTCTCAGGTAGATGTCTTGAAAGCTTTGGTGACCGTCTTCGAGGAAGTGCAATCATCTGAAGTTTATCGTCCCAGGTAGATGCCTTAATTTTTTGTTGGATCCACTCTTTCGTTGTTTTGTGCTATTTTCTTCAGGCTTCGCTCGCTGTCTCGCCCAATAGAAGACATATTCTTCAGTTCTTTTGCAGTCTCTTGTCTGAATTTGCTGTTATTATTGCTTACTAGTATTTGACTTGCTACTATGTTTTCTGACGAATTCCGTATGCTGATGCACGAGATGTTTTGCTTCTGATTCAATTCCCAGTGTTTAAAGCAACTATTCTTTTTCTTTTTCTTTAGTCTCCAATTACACGCAGCAAAGCATAGAATTTCTAATAGTTTGATTGCGATCTTTGTGTTTTTTTTTTGTTTTGCAGCTAGCTTTTAGTATCTTGGAGACGCATAATACAGCAGCTTTGATAACACCAATCTGATTCTGATGACAAAAACAGTCACTATCTCCCGTCATCCTTGTAACGATCTGTGAGCTGGCCTCATCTTGTGCTTCTGAAGACGATGGCCACATTCTTCTCCACTTCCAGCAACCAGAGGGACCTCGCCGGAGGCGGTGGCGACATGTCGTTCCACCACTACACCTACTCGGACTCACCAGCCGGCGGCCTCATGCCTTTCCCTGCCACCATCGTGTCGGAAGGCCACGTCGCGCATGGCGGTGACGACGGCAGGGACGAGCCGGCCGCGTTCCTGAGCGTGAACGTGAACGCGAGGGACGGGCCGCCGAGCGGCCCCGAGATGGGCCTGCAGACGCAGCTGCTGATGGCGAACGCGGCGGCGGCGGCGGTGCAGCACCAGGGGCTGTCGCTTAGCCTTGGCACGCAGGGAGTGCCGGTGTCTCTTTACCAGTACCGGCAGGCGCAGCAGGCAGGCATGGCCGCCGCCGCCGCCACCTTGCTAAGCCCGAACCAGGCGTCGACGGCGGCGAGCAGGAACGCGCAGAACATCTATATCCAGAACTCCAGGTACCTCAAGGCCGCGAGGGAGCTGATGGACGAGGTGGTCAATGTCCGGGACGCGATCAAGCGGAAGGGGGACAAGAACCAGCAGGGCAAGGATTCCGGTTCCGGCGGCGAGGGCAAGGACGCCGAGACGAGCGACGACAAGGCTGACGACCACGAGGGGAACTCCTCCGCGCCGGACCTGACGCCGTCCGAGAGGCAAGACCTCCAGAACAAAGTGTCGGCACTGATGGCGCTGCTGGATCAGGTAATTTTTTTTTTTTTTTTGGTTCTGTCACTGCTGATGCTGAGTGAGTTCGTTCTCATGGAAAGGTAACGTGGTGCAGTGCATGCTGTTGTTGTTTTGCTGCGACTGCAAGTCTGCAAGTGAGAGTTCGTAGTTTGTTGTTTGTTGAGACTTGGGACAAGCAAGAACAGAAGTTGACGTAAACAACGGAGGGTGGTAATTTGCGTTGGTTGGCCATGATGACAGGTGGACCGCAAGTACAGGCACTACCGGCAGCAGATGCAGATCGTGATGTCGTCGTTCGACGCGGTGGCCGGCGCCGGCGCGGCGCGGCCGTACACGGCGCTGGCGCTGCAGACCATCTCCCGGCACTTCCGGTCGCTGCGCGACGCGGTGGGCGCGCAGGTGCAGTCGCTGCGGCGGAGCCTGGGCGAGAAGGACACGTCGGCGCAGGGCGGCGGGCTGTCCCGGCTGCGCTACATCGACCAGCAGCTGCGGCAGCAGCGCGCCATGCAGCAGTTCGGCATGATGCAGCAGCCGCAGCACGCCTGGCGCCCGCAGCGCGGCCTCCCGGAGTCGGCCGTCTCCGTGCTCCGCGCCTGGCTCTTCGAGCATTTCCTCCACCCGTAAGTATAGTATAGGCCCCTAACAACCTCCTACACCTTCTTCTCCATCGATCAGTCACTCGTGTGCTCTCTCCATGCATGATTTAATCGATGGCACGTTCATACAGGTACCCGAAAGATTCAGAGAAGCTGATGCTCTCTAGGCAGACAGGCTTGTCTAGGGGTCAGGTGAGCTAGAGAGACACGAGCTCCATCTCATCCTGCATTGCCATTGGTCCTTGGTCCTTGCTAATAAATAATGCGTGGCTTTACGTATGTATAGGTGTCCAACTGGTTCATCAACGCGCGCGTTCGTCTGTGGAAGCCGATGATCGAGGAGATGTACAAGGAGGAATTCGGGGCGGAGATGGACTCGCACTCGTCGTCGGAGAACGCGGCGGGCAACAAGGGCAAGCAGGCGGACGAGGCGATATCCTCCGAGGACCACGAGGAGTTCCAGAGTCCGTCGAGCGCCGCCGCAAACGCAAGGCACGGCGGCGCCGCAGCCGTAGGAGGCCACCACCTCAGCGCGTTCAAGTCGGAGGCGATCGGTGTCATGGACGCCGCCGGCATCGGCCTGTCCAGCCTCGACGGCGCCATCGGCCCGTACGCGACCACCAGCCTCAACCTCGGCGCCAACGGTGGCGGCGGCGGCCTGCAGGAGGCCTTCGCGCACCACCACGGCGGCGGCGGCGACGCGAGGTTCGTCGTGCAGGCGTACGGCGACATGGCTGGCCTCGGCGGCTACGACGGCGGCAGCGTGTCGCTGACGCTGGGCCTGCAGCACTGCAACGACGCCGGCGCCGTGCCCGCCGAGGAGCAGGGCCTCCTGTACGGCAACGCCGGCGACTTCGAGTTCATCAACGGCTCCGCCGACGACAGGCAGCGGTTCGGCTCGTCGCAGCTGCTGCACGATTTTGTCGCGTGAGGCGGCTGGCCGGAGCCGGACGGGGGTGCCAGCGCGCGGGGAATAACGCGGACGGCGTCAGAAGCCTGGGATGGCCGGCCGGCGCCGCCGCGGGTATACGGTGTGGTCACACTCCATTATCTTGGTACATGGTTTCACTTTCAAATTTCAAATTAACGAGTAAGTTGAAGCATACATGCATATATATATATATACAGGTGTGGTAAGTGAGGTAGCATGCAGTGGGGAATTCAGGAGGGTATACAAAACTGTATATGGTATGAGGTGTGGTATAAAGTGTAGGCTATTGCTGTAAAGAATAGTAGATTATTGGTACTATTTTTGGTAGCTTGAAGATTCTTCTACTGATGATTCAAGTCCAGATATGAAGTGTTGTTGTTGGTCCAATTGGACCTCAAGTGAGTCCATGATGGCTCCCTTTGGAGATTTGTAGACACAAATGTTTCGTGTGTTTGTATTGTGTATCAGTTGTTCAGTTCAGCTCTAACAACAATGCAGAAACATAATCTCATGAATTGAAACTCTTGTGATTGATCCACAACGTCCGAAAAAAGATTTTTTTTTCTTTTTTTGGCGGTTACGTCGGAAAAAGGATCAGATTCAGAAACCGGCGATTCATCTTTTCAGTTGGAAATATATTTTGCTGAGGCTGGTATATACAGCCATATATAGCATTGAATTGATACACAACGTCTGGAAGAAAGGTTAGAGTCACTTTGCTGCTCCATGCAGCGGTCAGCGGATGGAGGGCTGTGCAGGCCGGTTCTTCAGTTCATAGCGAGCTGTATAGTCTATCCTGATCAAAGAAAATCAATCGCTCTGAAATCTGAACCGAGACAATCCCACCGGAACATACCCCTGAAAAGCTTACGATTATAACAAAAAAAAAAAGTAGGACGATTCATTCAACATTGCTGCTGCAGCGGGAGGTAATGATCTTTTGTGATGGAGCTGCGGCGGCAAAGCTTTGCGAAAGGTGCGAGCAACGGGGCAAGGTTCGGACTTCCAAGGTAGAATGGCGGCCACACTGCCACACTGCGTCAGCCTGTGCGGCTGTGCCACACTGCCACCGATCGTGACCAGACGGCCCACGAATAAGCCCCAGGAGAGAGTATAAGGCGAAACATCCCTGGGCCGGGCCGTCGACCGTGATCACATTGCCCACGATAAGCCCATGAATGGGCAGCGGGTCCCTCTCCTCTCCCTCCTGGCTTGCCTGCTCCGCTCGACCTACAGAGTTCAGTCCGCATCGGCCTACGCCCGGATCGATGGGCGGCGGTGGCGCGTGTGTAGCAGCAACTAGAATTTTATGAACAAGTATTGAATTCATCTAGAATTTATCATGATGTAAATATCGCGTGCGCAGAGGTCTCTCAGAGCACATTTCTTCCCCAGATGAATTGATAGAGCAGATATATATGATTTCGTCATCAGAACAAGAGAAAAGACCGACACATTATAATTTTCCATGGCTACCTGAATGTTCGTTCAGTCACCACAAACCTGGCAGCACGGAAATACATATCTGCTTATCTCATGTATCCAGAAATTTGTCATACAAATACAATAGAACCAGTATGTCTGATAAATATTATCGTCTGTTAGTCACGTCTCACAAACACAAGATGTCAACCAAAAGCAGTTACTTCTTACATTCGCAAGTGTTAATGCCTGTACCACAATATATTTGTGATACTTCTGTAATGCTTCACTTTACACTTGCACCAGATTTATCTTCTGTAATGCTTCACCAGATTTGCCAAACACTTCTGTCCAGCATTTTAGACTAATCAACTATAGTGTAAAGTTACTTGTCACTTTGTCAGCATCCAACGCCCACGTTCACCTGCATAACGAGGAAGATGGTGTGTTCATTAATACATCCAGCCTTCTACTAGCAGATAGCAAAAAGTCAAAATAGATCCATGTCCAACCTTCTACTAACAGATAGCAAAAGGTCAAAATAGATCCATATTGATCATCAAGACATACCTCCTAAATAGGGATTTGATGTCTTCCTGTAGTGCAGGGCTTTCAAGAAACATGTCCTTGCAGTCTGAAACATCAACCTTGGCCAGCTCAAAATCCTCGTTGCTGCAGAGCTCATCCCACTCGAACCACAGCTTCGACACTCGCTCTTTCTTGAAGGCGGTGTGGTGATCCTCCTCCTCTGATGAGCCGGAAGCAACGAGGCGGTAACAGTACACAATTTTAGACTGTCCCGGTCTGAATGCCCTTCCAATTGCCTGGCGCATCACAGCAGGATTCTCATGAACATCCAAAATGACAACGCGGGATGCACCAACGAGGGAGATCCCCTCCCCGCATGCCTTGATGGAACCAAAGAAGACTTTAGCTTCAGCTGAGTTGTTAAACCTCTCAATTGCTTGCTCTCGCTGCTCTTGAGTCAAACTGCCATCCATTAGGAAAGTGTTAACTCCTGGCTTCCATCCTTTCATTTTGGTGAACAACGTTTCCAAGAAATAAAGAGAGCGAACATACTGGCTGAACACAAGCACTTTCTCTCCTGCCGCTTCTGAAAGTGACAACAGATTGTGTATGAACTTTGCCTTCACCCCATCACTGATATCAATTCCACATACGATTGAATCCATCATCCTTCTGCTGATGTTCCTATTTTTCTTGTCAACAATCTTGACATCCTTTAAGCACGGATGAAGTGAAACAGCATTGCATTTTGCATGTGCTTCAAATCTTTTGAGTCTTACCAAACACTTGATGATATCTTCCTGTTTGCTACTCATATTTAGCAAAACTGTGAAATCCACAAGTCCAGGTAGCTCCTTCAAGATCTCACCTTGGTAATAGTGGAGAATAGTTTCAGTTAGCTTGCGTAGATTCTGGATAATCATCACCCTCATTGTTTTGGAATCCTTCTGAAGATTATCCTCAATCAATTCATAGAAAACCTTTTCTGATATGGTTTTCGACCGCATAGCCATCCCTGACATGTCCAACTTAGTCAGTATACTCTTCATGATTGCACGTGATCTCTGTGTCTTCAAGAATCTGGGTCGGACAAGATTCAAAATATTGAAGACCTCACTTACGTGGTTCTGAAACAGGGTCCCTGAGAGCACCACTTTTCGAGGAGTTCGAATAGTTTTAAGTGCATTGAGCAGGTCTGTTTGGTCATTTCTCGAGGTGTGGCCTTCATCTAGAATTACAAGGCTTGGTACCCTCAACAGCTTCTCTTTGCACATTATGGTTTCTCTATCAGAAGAGTCATCAGAAATTATGTGTGCAAATTGTTGATAGCCAAGTAGCAATATGCTTTTGCTTTCTTCCCACAATTTCAGAACTTTCAGCTGCTCAGGTCGGCTGATAGCTTTGGTGGAGTAAAAATCATACAAAGGAATGTTCTCAACTTGCCAACGGAAAAATTCACTTTTCCATGTTCCCAGTATACCCTTTGGAAGCATAATCAATGGCCTCCCAGCAGGGTACCTGGCCAGAAAGCTGTGGACAAAACTAATCAGCAGAAATGTCTTTCCAGAACCAGGCGCATGTGCTAGAATACACCCTCCTGGGTTACCCTCATCTGCCAGATTCTTAATCAAGAAATTGAAACCATCCACTTGGTGAGGTTTCATCTGTTCTGAATGTTGAGGGTGCATTGACAGAGTATCAGGGGCAACACTGAAAATAGTTCCTAGAGCATTCATAGTTGCATCTGGATCACTAGAGTTTCTGTGTTTTATTGGGTATGTTCTGTACGATTGATTGCGCTAGTTCATGCAAGAAAAGAAAGATAAGAAATGAGATGCGCTAACTCATAAAAAAAGAACATGAAAAATTAGTGATTCAAGAAACAGAAATAACTGCATTCAACATAAAACTTCAAAAAAGTTTTGCAAATGAAAACTTGAATAGGACTTGGTGTCGGAAAACGAACTTTTAAGTTCTGTCTATGTTTTGCTTTCAATCAGAAACACATTATAACAGAGTTTTTGGAACAGCATGAAAATACGTGTTTGATCAATAAGCCAACTTCCCAGTTATGCCAAGTTGCCAAACATATGAACAAACACTGGCAAAAGTGCACGGTAGATTGGTAAGTAGTAGCTGGTAAAGTAGATGAGAGGAAATATATTTTTCATGAACCATATTTTGAGAAACTGTTGGAGGGAATTCGTTCATTAAGAAAAAAAACCAGGTCCGTTTTTCCTATTACAAGTGATGGCATGAAATCATTTTAGTGTTTGTAATCATGTACGATCAATTTCTCCATAAAATTTCAAATAACTTATGAAACAGAGTAAAAAATGATGCTTTATGAAAGGCCATTATCAAGATAAATGCTAGAAAAAGTCACTAATTGATGTATTAAATATCAATCGGTAATGATGCGATTGGCAGGAAGCTAAGATTGAAATAGCATAAGAAAATGATCTTGAGAGTCAGTAATTGAAGGGTTCTGACAAAGAGGGAACTGATTAAACTATTTTGGACCAGAAATTCTATACCTTTTTCCATGAATGCTCAAAAATTTTCTCGATGCGCTGCTGGATTAGACCACAAATACGGCACACCATGCCCAAATCATCTTTCAACAGGAAGTCATGGGTACATGCATCCTCTGTTTCCTCAGAGTTACTCTCTAATGGAACTATACTCAAATTAACTTGATTGGTCTGCAGAAATAAATGGAGTTAGACTCAAGTAACAGAAAAAAAAAGCAATTAATAGCAAATCACAAATAAGCAAATGTAAAGTTAGAGGTACTGATAAAAGTCATCCAGTACTATTGTTATGGTAAAACGTCAAAAAGAGAGTCAAAGGATAAAAAAGGGGTGATAACCACAAAATTTGCAATACAATTAATCAGATCACCCAGGCACTAAGTAATATTGGACTAAAAAAGGGACTCATCTAGTGAAAAAAAATTCCTCATTGTGGACATGGGAACCAACAAGTGGATACGAAACTGCAATTAAATAATTCTCAAAGAAAACTGAGAGCTAGGTACTGAGGTTGCCTATATCATAAACCTAGAGTCCTAACTTGATATAGTTTTTTTTGAATGGCCTAACTTGATATTCGAAAAAATAGAGTGATTTTAGATTTGAGTACCTCTGAACATGCAAGTGCAACTGACATGCCCATCCACAGATCGTCCAACTCATCAACCGGGCTACCATTGTCATGATGATTACCCTCGTTGTTCTGTGGTTCATTTTGTAGAATTTCACAAGATACTTCGTAAGAACCAACATGTTTCGCTATGGTTCTTCCAATCTTTCCCTTCTCTTTAGGATCATTCTGTTCAAACGAAAAGGGTGAACATTACTGGGTGGAAATACTACACTAATCAGCCTTCAAACTTCAGTTTATAAAGAATCAATACTATATCATGCAGATCATGATTTTTTAGCTTGATTAGTCATATATTATATGAAGAAGAAGATGAAGAAAGTACACCACGAATTTTATGTTCCCATATAGCAAAATCAGGAATATATTTTATGTAAATCTATCGGATAAATAATATAACAAATTTATAAAAGAGACAACAACAACAACATTCAGTTGCTTTGAGAAACACACC
Source organism: Coix lacryma-jobi var. lacryma-jobi (assembly GCA_009763385.1). NCBI lineage: Eukaryota > Viridiplantae > Streptophyta > Magnoliopsida > Poales > Poaceae > Coix > Coix lacryma-jobi. Next base: position 6,088,804 of record CM019823.1, on the reverse strand, counting down.
ATAGCCTTACCAATACATGCATTACTTGGTAAAAGAGTAGCGACCTGTAGTTGTTACACCACTTAGGAAGGATAATGATCCAGTTTTTAGGCACAAAATGAGTGCTCAGTTCTTATTTGTAGTTCTCTAATTTATTACAAACCATAGTGATTAACATATCATTGCTAGAAGCCTAGTAAACCTCTTTTCTTTTTTTCAGAGAAAAAAGCCCTCATATTTATATCAATAAAAAGCACACCTCAGTATTAGTGTTTATGTTTCCACATGCTCGCTTGATCAATAGCTGCTGCTCAGAAGTACTGTGGCTGTCAAATAGAACAATCTCTTTGGCCTTGAAACAAAATGGCAATAAGTTAGCAATGGATGCATTCAAACACAATTTAATTTACTAAATACTAGAACATGTAAATTTGTTTGCTGATCAAGGAAATCATGAATGTTCAGTGTCCTCATCTCGTACAAATTACCTACTACTTCAATTTCCTGTAAAACCAATATGTGTATTCATGGCAAGCTGAACGCACCTCAGCAGAAACATTGTCAATGTCCATGCCGTCCTTCACTTGCTTAACTAAAGGCTGTGGTTCAGTACTGCTATTGCAATTATCCAGACTGGTGATTTCCTGATGCCTGACAGAGTGCTTGAGCAGCGGGTTCTGTTGGATGTAATTATCATTTTGATTGGAAGATGAATTCTCATCACCAAAGGATTTAACCCTGTCCTTGTCGCCTGAATCAACTGCTGAAGCTGTTGAATCAACCTCAGTGCTGTCTGCATTAACTTGGGTGTGATATTCAACATTGTCTTTGTCTGCATCCAAGTCGATAACATTATCTGGACTATAACTGCTCCCAATTGTTCCAAAGTTATCTAGTCTTGCATGTGATGATTTGGGCAATGGGCTGGAATAAAGCTGTTCGATAGGTACTTGTCGTAGACTTTCTATCACGCCAAAAAGTTCACGGCGTCTGACAATGATTGCCTTGAGATCTTTGGTGACACTCCCAGTCTTCAACTCATTAAAACGGCGTTTATTTTCCAACAAGATGTTTGACTGGGACTGGGTCCATGGTGAGCAAGTGTGATCACTGCCAAGTTTCTGCCTTTTCTGGCCAGCAGAACCCATCCTTCAGAAAAATAAAATAAAAACAGCAAATGCTTTATAAGAGGCACATAGTGCAAGTATGTTAAATATTAAACAGAAAATGCTTTATAAGAGGCACATAGTGCAAGTATGTTAATATTAAACAGAAAAATGCCTTTGGTATTACTCCTACTTGTGGTGGCCACCCACCTTGTATATTTGTCGGACATAAATAACCACCTCTTAAATTCATGGTGAAAGGGATATTACAAATCAGGAATATGCTATCATCAATGATGTGATCGTTGTTAACAATATCAAGGAAAACAAACATCCATGGCACCGATGATTCATGAAACAGGTAAAAAAATCATTAAGGACCAATGGTTTATGCATTTCAGTTCCCACACTGCTATTCTAATTTACGAAGGAAGCCTAACTCATGGAAGGGTGGATTTACGCACTAACTGGCTGACTAGCAGACTGAAGTTATTAGATCAGCACCTTAACCCCAAACAGCAAATGGAAAGGACGAAGAAAATGCAGATTTACATCAATCGCACTGGTATCAGAAAGTGGGATGAGTGGTAGAGGACCTTGGTTGGTTACAAAATGTAACCGGTCCCAACCTTTCGATCGCATCCTTGCAACAGGGTGCCGCTAGCCGCTAGGCTCCTCGCCTGGCTGCGCCGAGATCCTGTCGAATCCACGTCGCGTGCCATAGTGCCAGGGAAGACGGCGGCGAGCGCCCGTCGGGCCGCCGCCGGCTGCTCCGAGTCCCGACCTTCGATGGCGCTTGGCAGCCTCCCCCGCACGAAATCTCGGATGCCCGGAAGCCACGGAGAGAGGAGAGACGGACCCAGGCAGAAGCAGCGAGCGACAGATTCGTCGTGTACGGGGAACTGTCGCCTTTGATGGTGTTTTTTTTTTTTTTTTTTTTGAGGGATGCCTTTTATGGTGGATTTCCTCAGCGTCAACCTAAACAAATGAGTACAATTTGATCGCTGAAACAAAACAAAACTCCCTGCACTGGCAGTGTGGGAGTGGCACACACAAGGTCGCGATTTTCATTTCACATGGAAAATGGATGGGGTTCAAAACCAGCCGCATCGATCAGAACAAACCAAACCCACCGATTGCGCACAAAAACACATGGATTGGACATAGAAATGTAGAAATACAAATAAAAGAGCACATGGAGAGGAGGTGAACCTGAAGCAAGCCGTCCCGCAACGCTCGTTGGAGAGAAGTGAGGGACTTGGGTGATGAAAGATGAAGGGCGTTGTTTTGTGCAATTGTGCGTGACAAAGAAGGGCACCACCCAATGCAAAACTTATTCTAGGAACTCAAAAGAAAAAAAAGTCAATTTAACCCCTCAACTATTGATGTTTGTCTACTTTCACTCTCTTGCTAACATTGTATATTAAAAATATCTATATAACCCCCTAACATATCAAAGATTGATTGTATGACCCCTTCAACTATAAAACATGATATTATAGCTCTTAAAATATTTAATGATATTCAGATAACACATGGGGTGATCATGTAGGATTATTTGAACACTGTATCCCACCACCACACTGCCCTAAGTACACGCACACATGCCTATTAGCCGTCTCCCTCTCTGAACTCCTTTTTCTAGGATTGTGCTACCTTCGCCCTTGTCATCTAGCTCTCCGAGCATCTCCAACAGTTTGGCAAACTCACTTGTTATCTTTGATTTTTTGGCAAAACTAAAGAAAACATCCCTTCAACAGTTTGGCAAACGACTTGACATATTTTAGCAACTTGGCAAAAATCAGCTCCACACGCGCATATTTGCACGCATGGCTTCACTTGCCATCCTGCAAAAAGCTAGCACAGGCAGGTGCGTGGCAGCCGGCGGTTGGTTTGGCGTAAACGGAGATGCGCCTCCATGCCCACGCTAGTGCAGTCCTGCAACTTTGCAGTTCATCGGCAACAGTAGTGGTTGTGCACAACAGCAGTCTCAGCCCCGTCTCCATCCGTCTGTACACAATAGTGGCTGTGTATTCTTGTTTTATTTTTGTAGCCGGTACAGTATGGAGGAGTAGACATCATGATCTCTGGATAGCTTGGAATCAAAACATGAAACGCCAAGCTGGTCGGTTGTCCAGGCTCAAGCTCATCATTGTAGCGATGCAATCTCTAGGCAAGCATTGATCACATTTGGCACCGTATCACGCACCTATAGAGTGAATGAATTTTGGCCTACTTTTTTCATTTTTACCAAACTCAAATGACAAACTGTTGGAGATACAATCATTTTTCACTTGCCATATGTTTTAGTCACTTGTCAAATCACAAGATTTGTCAAGTGATTTTTACCAAACTGTTGGAGATGCTCTTACATCCTTGCCCCCTCTCATTTTTCCCTCATATGGCTACCTAAAAACAATTAAAGGTCGACCTGTGTCACTGTAGAAAGAGTACGATAGTGGAGACAATAAATGGCCTAGGTGGAAGCATATGCGTTTAGGTAAGTGTGGCGAGATGCGGTGTCCAAACGAACCTAAAGATTATTCGGTGAGTTATTTGAACATTATTTCATGCTTTAAAGGCTATAATATTATATTTTATAGTTGAAATGTCATACAGTCAACCATCGATACACTAGGGGGTTATATATATTCTTTTTAATATAACATATCAGCAAAATCACATTCAAAACCACATTGGGAGAGTTATTTAGATGGTTTTTAATAGTTTAATGGGTAGAATACCTAGTTTCTAGGTTATGAGTGAGGTAGACAGCCACTGATAATTGAGTGGGGACTCAAAACCTTCCAATTTTCTCTTGTTTCCGAAAAAAGTTTTTTGTTTTTAAACACATTTTTTGTTTTTTCTTTTCTTTATTTAAGGTGGAAATTCTAATTTTTTTTCTACTCCCTCTATTCCAAATTATAAGTCATTCAAGAATCTTGAAAAATCAAAGTTGTCTATGTTTGACCAAATTTATATAATAAAATAATAACATTTATGATACCAACTAAGGCCCTGTTTGGATCTCTCTAACTCAGCTAGAGCTAGAGCTATTTTCTAACTCTAAACTAGCCCTAAACTAACTCTAGCTTTTGTGGTGTTTGGATGAAAGAGTTAGATTGACAATAAATGTACTTTTTCAATCATTTGGTAGGATGAAGGTAGAGAGAGAAACCACTTTTGTAGTGGTCCCAACTAGAACTAGCCCAAATAATCACCTCTTGGTGGGGATAGTTTTTTTGGATGGGTTAGATGCAACTAGCTCAAACTAGCCCTCATGTTTGGATACTTTAGGGCCAGTTGAGCTCCAAATAGCTCAAACTAACTCTAGCCCCCGGGATCCAAACAGGGCCTAAGTATCTTTGGATTCTTAATTAAATATATTTTCATAGTATACCTTTTCGATGCCATATTTTTTTGTATTTCTTTCTATAAATTTTGATCAAATTTAAAATACTTTGATTCTTCGAAATTTTTAGAATGACTTATAATTTAGAATTGAGAGAGTACTTAATACAACGCGGCCAGTTAAGCGTGAGTATGTGACATGCGTGCCACTGAGGCACTGACCACACTCGTTGCGTGACAACTGACAAGCGAATGGTAACAAAGCTAGTCTCGGAAGTACTAGTATTTTAAGCAAATGGCAAAAAGCACAAATCAGTTCCATTCCATTTACTGTAACAATATGGGTAGTATATTCACAGGTACAACACACGCGATCCAAGTTAACTAGAAAGATACTCAAACGCTCCGTTTTCTCTGTTGCACGGCGGCGGCCTGCTGCTGTAGCTGCAGCTGCTGTTGCCGCCGCTGGTTCTCCTGCTCCTGCAAGACCCTGCGGATGTAGGATGCGCGCCACTCCGGGTCGACGGCCTTGTTCCGGTGCATCTCCACGAACCTGGCCTCCAGCCTCTCCCCGCCGCCGTCCTTGTCCCTGAGGATGTCGTCCCCGATCTCGGAGGCGCGGCAGATGAAGAACTCGACGATGAGGCCCCTGAAGTCTCCCCAATGCTTGAGCCGCAGCACCGACCTGAGGAACGTCGCGTACCGGGCCTCGTACGTGGCGGGGTCCGCCACCAGCGCGCACACATCGATCTCCCCCGCCCGCGCCTGGCACAGCCGCAGGAACCGCTGCTCGATCGGGTGGAACGCCGGCGGGAAGTTGGCCCGCGCCCGGTCGCCCAGGAACGCGATCGCCACGCGGTCGTACGCCAGCGCCGCCGCGTGCGGGTCCGGGAACGGCCCGATGGTGCGGTACGTGCCCCGCTCCGGGTCCACCAGCACGCGCGCCATCCACCCGCCGCCGCTCGGGCCTCGTCTCACCCCGGTATACTGGACACGCCGCGGCCGCGGCACGCCGCCGCCTGGTATCTGAGGCGCGGCGGCTGGTCTCCCGCCCTGGACCTGGCCTGCAGCGGCGCCAGGACGAGGACCAGGAGAACCGAAGCTCATCATCGCCGCCGGCGTCGTCATGCGACGGCTTCGACCCGACGAGGACGCAGGCACTGCAGGGATTCGCGTCGGCGAGTCCGGCTTTGTGGTAGCAGCAATGCGAGACGGAGGCGGCGTACGAGTTTGCCAAATCTGTGCTCGGACCTGAGTATTTGAAGCGCTGACACTCGCTGGTTCTGGTTAACTGCAAACCGAGTAACCGACTAGGAATCGAATCACCTCTATCCGACTTCTTCTGGTGAAAAACAGCGAGGAAACGACGTGCTTCCGCATCCGACTTCTCCCTCGCCTGCGATTGTTCCCACGCGGCCGCGCGTCTCCTCCGACTTCTGTTTGGAGCCGCTTGTTATCGGAATGGCGGGGAGCGTCTCCGAGTCGACTTCGTTCCGACTCCGGCTTCTCTCCGCGCTCATTTTAGGGCCTGAAATCGGAATCGGCATCTCGGCTGCATGACTGCCGCATCCTCCCTCATCTCCTCTCCGTTGTCACCGGCCCGCCGCCGCCCTTTCTATCGTCCACGCCGGCTAGCCACCCGTCCTCGCCGTCTCGCCCGCCCTCCTCGCTGCCCCGCTCGCCGGCCTGCCTCCATCCTCCACCCTCCTCCATCCATCCTCTCCATCCTCGCGCGCCCCGGCGCGGGTGCCGACGGCAGAGGCCTCACGACCCCACGCCTGCCTCTGGATCCTCTTCTCGTCGGGAACGGGGAGCTCGTCCGAGGAGCACAAGCGGGGAGAGTCTCCGAGCGGCCGCAGGGAGCTTGTTCGGGAAGTATTTCTCTTGGCTCAGTGATTACGTACCTGAACTGAAAACGGTTTACGACACTTGTAGCCACTTCCAAAACTCAAAAGCAGGGCAGAGCAGAGTCTACCACTGGTCGCCGTCGCCAATGGCGATTCTCCGTTGCCCCTCTCGCTTTCCCACGGCCGCCGCAGCCATCAAGTGGCCGGCCGGAACTCACGCCGCAGACCTTGGCGGAATCAGCGCGAGACCCTCAACGGACGCCCTGGCTGCGGCCGCGACGGTCGCCGCCGCCGCCGGCCGCGCCTCGGAGTGCCAGTCCCTCCTCCTCCGCATGTCGCGCCGCCGCGGCGCCTCCCGACGCGAGATCGTCTCTTCCCTCCTCGCCTCGTCCCCCACCCCGCAGCCGCAGGTCTTCGACCTCCTCATCCGCACATACACCCAGTCCCGCAAGCCCCGGGAGGCCTTCGAGGCCTTCCGCCTCCTCATCGACCACCGCGTCCCCGTCCTGGCCTCCGCATCCACTGCCCTCCTTGCAGCGCTCTCCCGGGCCGGGTGGCCTCACCTCGCCGAGGAGGCCTACCGCCTCGTCCTCTCGTCCAACTCCGAGGTAAACGCCTACACGCTTAACATCATGGTCCACAGCTACTGTAAAGCCCTAGAGTTCGATAAGGCTGACACTGTCATATCCGAGATGGAGAAAAGATGCGTGTTTCCAGATGTGGTTACACATAATGTGTTGATTGATGCCAGATTCCGTGCTGGAGATGTAGATGCAGCAATTGCATTGGTTGATTCGATGGCTAATAAGGGGTTGAAGCCTGGGATTGTGACTTACAATTCGGTTCTGAAGGGGTTGTGTAAGCATAGAAGGTTCGATAAGGCAAAGGAGGTGTTCAGGGCAATGGACCAGTGCAGTGTTGCGCCAGATGTTCGGAGTTTCAATATTTTGATCGGAGGATTTTGTAGGGTTGGGGAGGCTGAGGAGGCGGTGAAGTTTTACAAGGAGATGCAACAGCGTGGTGTTACACCGGATGTGGTCAGCTTTAGCTGTCTGATTGGATTATTCTCAAGGAGGGGGAAGATAGAGCATGCTGCGGCGTACTTGAGGGAAATGAAGGGATTTGGTTTGGTACCTGATGGTGTGATTTACACAATGGTCATAGGTGGGTTCTGTAGGGCTGGATCAATGTCAGAGGCTCTAAGAGTTAGGGATGAGATGGTTGGCTTTGGATGTCTGCCAGATGTGGTAACATACAATACCCTGTTGAACGGGCTCTGTAAGCAGCACAGGTTGCTTGACGCAGAGGAGCTTTTGAATGAGATGAAGGAAAGAGGGGTTACACCTGATTTATGCACTTTCACAACTTTGATTCATGGGTACTGTAGGGAAGGTAATTTTGAGAAAGCTTTGCAATTGTTTGACACATTGTTGCACCAGCGTTTGAGGCCAGATGTTGTGACATACAATAGCTTGATTGATGGAATGTGCAGAAAAGGTGATCTGGCCAAAGCTAATGAGCTATGGGATGATATGCATGCTCGAGAAATCTTCCCCAATCATGTTACTTACAGCATCCTAATAGACAGACACTGTGAGAAGGGGCAAGTTGAGGATGCATTTGGTTTTTTGGCTGAAATGATCAATAAGGGCATTTTACCAAACATCATGACTTATAATTCCATCATCAAGGGTTATTGCCGATCAGGCAATGTAAAGAAGGGGCAGCAGTTTTTGCAAAAGATGAGGCAAGACAACGTATTGCCAGATCTGATTACTTTCAACACCCTGATCCATGGTTATATAAAAGAAGAAAACATGTATGGAGCTTTCAATGTGTTTAATATAATGGAGAAGGAAATGGTATGCCCAGATGCTGTCACGTATAATATGATCATAAATGGCTTTTCTGAACAAGGCAATATGCAAGAAGCTGGCCGTGTTTTCAAGAAAATGGGTGCCAGTGGAATTGAACCGGATAGATATACATACATGTCTTTGATAAATGGTCATGTTACAGCTGGCAACTCGAAGGAGGCATTCCAGCTTCATGATGAGATGATGCATAGAGGGTTTGCTCCTGATGACAAATTCTGAGCTTGTCAATTCTGACCTATTGGACATAAGCAAGAGAAAGGCATGTGTTGTGTGTTTGCCAATGTCTTTGAAAATCAAACCTCCAGAAATTGTGAATTCGAAGCGTCAAAGGTGAGGACAGGAAATTTTAGCATAAAGCATCGAAACATCAAATTTTGCATTTTAATCCTTCTGCTCATTGTCATAGTAGGACCAGCCATTAAAATTGATTTCTGGTTTACATATTTGAGTATGATTCAACAAATGTGTCCTTTCTCAGACCCAGCCCCTCCCCCCCCCCAAAAAAAAAAAAAAAAAAACAACCTGTTTTCTGCACAAGTATGTGTTTTGATAAAGTGATAATTAGTTATGCTTAGTTGATATTCTTTTCTTTGCCTGTTTTGGTGCTTTACCCTTGTACATGTTTTTGTGATTTGTTACCGCATACTAGCGCTCATGATTTTCTTAGGGATGTGGTTAAATTCTCTCCATGGGAGACCTAAGGGAAACAAAATGTTTCATGCAAATGAACTTTGTGTCGTGGGAGTGCTTTCTTCACTAAGATCCATGATTGATGCTTTTGTTTTGTGGGCACTGGACACAAAAGAAGTCTAGAAAACCTTAACCTCACAGGTGCTATTCTCACCCAGCACCAACAGATATGTGTTCCGTCCACATATATTCTACCTTTTGCAAACTAATTTTCCTTTAAGCTAGTGCTTCAATTTGGTTATTATTTTTTTTAAAAAATAATCTTACAGGGAGTCTATTGACAAAGCCTTTGGTTGTATGTTGAACATTTGTGCACCTGTTGTTACAGATGTGTTCCTATATATCTGCACCTGAATAGTTTGTTCGTGTTCAGGGACAGATCCAGAAAGAGGGGAGACTGTTGAAACTCCGTTACCTGGGAGAGACCTCACAAAGTATGGTAATGTTTCTCCAACTATGTTCTAAAGATTCCATGTAAGATTTTAAGAAATAAGAACATGTTAATTGACTATATAATTACTTTTCACACTTAATCTCATCTTTCAGTTAACCCTTTATTAGGAAACTAGAGTATCGATGGGGTCAAGTAAACGAAAAGTTTATGATAAAAATGTCCTTTAGTTCTTTTTTCCCAAATCTACTGCTTTTTTTTGAACAAATATCTACTGCTACACTTCTTTGTTATCTATAAACAGTTACACACTTACCACACCTTCATATATTGCTCTGTTTGATAAGCTTCGTCTTGAGATTTTATTTAGTGCAAAAAACAATATAGTGCCTCCTACCTAATCAGGAAATGTTACACAACACTGCACCACTAAATTTATTATGTGATAATTTCCACTACTTTGATGATCCTAAAAATCCTGAGTTGAAACTGTGTCTTTTTGATCGGGTACTGCTGAAATTGAATAAGGAAATCAAATTGCTCTTAAAGTTTAAAGCCTGGACTGGAGGATATCATGTGAGCAGTGAGTGGATCCTAACTTGTGAGCAAAAGGCGCTAGCAGATATGCTAAAAGTGGAATTGGCCAAAAAAACCCATTGTATTTATCTTTCATATTAACAACAGCCCTTTACCGAAGATATACAGGATATCATATTTACAAACTTACACTGTCTTACATGCAGACTAAACAAAACTGCTGCACAAAAAGGAAACAAAATTTGGAGGTCTAAATATCTCCCCTTCAGTCTGAGCTCCAGAGGAGTGCAAAAAGAAACATTGAATGAATGGGAAAATGAATAAAAGAACAATCAATAGCTTCTGTACATGTCTGAAGATTCTCATGGGTGTGGGCATCTTCTTCCAGGATTGTTGGGATCAAATGTGCAGCCAGACGCTCCAGGCATCGAGGATGTCAAGGACACCGAGCTTCCTCTTTGTGGCTGTGATTTCTCTCTCAGGACACGGGATGCAGTGATGGTGGTGGCTTGTGCTGCCAAGGCCAGGATGAAAATGAGAAGCAGCGGTAGAACTTGTTTTCTTTGGAACATCGTGGTATCTTGTGAACTTGGGTATCAAGTGAGGCGTGAAGTAGGAATTGTGGCTATATATTATGGTTTCCGTGTTGGTTTCCTTGGCGATCACGGTTTTGACGCGTTCTAGCAGTTCTGCCACGTGGAGTATTTGCAACGTTGACCGCTTATACAGAGTCGGTCAACTCGTCGTGGACAAGTTCACATTAGGATTTCTGACGCACAAGCACAATGTATTTCAGAGCCTTGTTTAGTTGGCATTTGAAAAGTTTTTGCGTGTCACATCGAATATTCTGACACTTATTTAGTCTATTAAAAATAAATTAATATAAAAATAAATTACATATTTTGTTTGAAAACCGTTTGACAAATTTATTAAAATTAATTAATTTGTCATTAACAAATTCTTACTATAACACAACATTGTTAAAACATAAATTTATTAGGCTTAAAAAATTGTTTTGTAATTTACACGTAATCTGTGTAATTATTTATTTATTTAGTTTACGTTTAGTACTTCATGCATGTGTCAAATATTTGATGTGATGAGTGATTTTTTTTTTGCGGTGGGAACTAAACAAAACTCTGATCATCGATCACTGTGTTGCAATTTTTTTTTCTTTTGAAAAAATCCACAACAATACCACCAAACTTCTGCATTAGTTTATCGTCTTGTATTCGAGCATCCCTGATGCGTGCCAAGCTTCTACAAATGTCAACCTCATTGAGTTCGTCGCAGATTCCGTGTGAGGAATGCCAAATTCGGTCGACTGACACCGCGTATCCGCGGTTATGGCGAGCATCTCCGAGAAATCCCTAAATCAGCTTGCTATTTTTATAAACTTGGCAAAAACACAAAAAAACCTTCTCCAACAACTCCCTAAATCAACTTGCTATTTTTCCCAAGTTGCTAAAATCCACTCTCGCGCGCGTATCTTTCCGCAGTGCGGAACGAGCGCGTATCCGCTCGCGCTCGCGCTCGCGTCCCGCTCGCCCGCGCGCCCAGGCCTCCCTCCCGCGCCCGTCCCCCGCCCGTTCCCCGGCCGTCGAGCGAGAGCCGCAGACGCGCTCCCGGCTGGAGCGAACCTTGTGCGTCCTCGCGCTCCCGGCTGGAGAAGACGTGGTGAGGGAAGGAAGACGCGGGTTACCTGCTGGAGAAGCGACGAGTGTGAAGGGACTGAGTCGGCGCTCCTCCTGAGGTCGCGGCGGCGGAAGAGATTTTGGGCGAGAGCAGGGAAGCGACGGCAGGCGCATGCGGCGGCGGCGGCGTCAGGCGGCGCGAGGAACGCGAGGATACACAGCAGCGCGTCCTCCGGTGGTGGCGATAGGCAGCGGACCAGCACCCACGGCGGCGGCACGCACGCGAAGCTCTCGGCGCGCGGAGACGCAACGCGCCCGCGGCGGAGCGAGCGGCGCGTGGAGGCGGAGTCTGCCCGTGACCTCGCGCGGAGGAAGGAGATAAGAATATGACGACTGGGTCCCATCTGTAATCCTCTGTTTTTACCAAGTTGTTGGAGATATCTCTTTTTTTCACTTGCTAAATAAAATAACAACTTGCTAAAAATTAAGATATACCAAGTGAAATTTACTAAGTTCTTAAAGATGCTTAAGAGGCTGGTTTGTGGACTACACGTCAGCTCTTTCCTTCGTACGGTTCTTTTTTTTTTTTTTTTTTGAGCGGATCCTTCGTACGGTTCTGAGCAGAGCACATAGCCCGGCGCGACGTGGGCCGTTAAAACTTCAAAGCCCAGCCCGCTCATATAGAGAAGAGAGCAAGAGACACGTCACTGCGTGTGAAACCCCCGCTCCGCCAAACTGGAAATTTCAAAACCATTCCAAAACCTCCCGCCCCTTACCGGTTCCCCGGTTCCCCACTCCTCACCCCGCCGCGCCACCCCTCCCTCTCCCGATGCAGCCCGGCGGCGGCGGCGCGATCCGCGTGCTGAACGTGGCGGAGAAGCCGTCGGTGGCGAAGGCCGTGGCGGAGATCCTGTCGCGCCGCTCAATGCAGTCGCGGGCGGGCCGGTCCCAGTACAACCGCATCTTCGAGTTCAACTACGCCATCAACGGCCGCGCCTGCCACATGCTAGTCACCTCCGTCACGGGCCACCTCATGGAGCTCGAATTCGACGACCGCTTCCGCCGTTGGCACTCCTGCGATCCCGCCGAACTCTTCCACGCCCCCGTCCGCAAGTCCGTGCCCCAGGTATGCTGCTCGTTCTCTCCGTCCCGCACGAGCATTTCTCCGAAGAGATGGTGTGCGCGTCTCTGAGGCCTGCGTATTGTGGTTCAGGTTTGATTGGTTGGTGCGTGGATTCCTATCGGTTGTGATGATATTTTGCATGGTCAGCATCTATACTATTGTTGTGCTTCGCATTCATGTATGATGAATTTGTTCATGAACATGCAAGCATGAGTTGACTGCATTGTTTGTCTATCTTTGGGTGTCATGATTTGCATATATTGAGATTATTTTCTTCATAGATAAAGATTGTGGCATGGTCATGATTTTATAACTTCATGGATGTTGTTGCAGTTGAGATCTATTCTGAATTTGTCCCTTCAATATGCAGGACAAGCCATATGGCTCAAAACTTTGTTTTTGAGATTCCGTGGACTTGGTTTGGTTTGCTTGTAATTTTGGACAGTCATATGCATTACTCGATGCAGAATGGGATATTAACATATTTCCCTTTTTTTAAAAAATAAAAAAAATATGCAGGACAAGCAGGCCATTAAACAAAACTTTGGAAGAAGAAGCTAGGAGATGCCAGTGGCTGGTGCTATGGCTTGATTGTGATAGAGAGGGTGAGAACATAGCATATGAAGTGATCGATGTTTGTACACGTGCCAACAATCATCTTAACATTTGGAGGCTCGCTTCTCAGCTTTGATTGATAGTATTAATTTTCCTAGATGGTGATGGTCTCTTTCATTCTATCTATTACAGAAGAATTTCTAAAAATATTATGAAACTGCAGGGAAATAATGAATCTGTGCAGCATCTTGGCAGGCCCAACAAGCTCTTTGCTGATGCTGTGGATGCAAGACAGGTGATTTGAGTTGTCACTAGATTTAAATATTGCTGTTGATGTTTCACATACTTGAATCACAACTTTCTACTATCAACCAATATAAAATACTCTGATTCTCTATCAGATTGAACTCCATGAAGAGCTTTTTACTGCATGTTTTCTCTAATACCTGTAGCTTTATAATCCAATCAAATAAATCCAAAGCAACAGATTTGCTAGTATATTTTCTCTTGCCAATTTTGTTGTGTCAAATGATGACCATTTGCCTGTTCATTTTTACTTTCTTGATAAGCTAAGTAATAAGAAACTCTGTACAGGAAATTGACCTTCGCATTGGCGCCTCCTTCACAAGGTTTCAAACCATGCTGTTAAAAGATGCATTTGTAATTAATGTGACTGGGGATGACAGGAATTTAGTTCTGAGCTATGGTCCTTGTCAGGTACTTCACTTATCAAAGCTACATGTATGCTGATTTTTTTTAGAGTTTCAGGGCATTAGCCCGGCCTTTCAATGAACGTATGCTGATTTCCATCTTGTCTAAAATTTTCTTATTTATTGCAGTTTCCAACCCTAGGATTCATTGTTGAGCGTTTCTGGGAGATTCAAGCTCATGAACCTGAAGAGTTCTGGACGATAAATTGTACTCATACTTCAGATGAAGGCACTGCATCTTTTGGTGGATGAAGATGCCCTTGAGAATATCTTCTGACATTTTCGTTATGGAAGTCATTTGACCTTTTCTTGTTCTTGGCAGACGTGGTCATTTGTTTGATTATTCATGTGCTATTAGTATCTATGAAATGTGTGTTTCAGAACCAATGGCAACAGTGAGTGCTTTCTGACCTATTCTAAACATCAATAGTTTGAAATTCAAATGTATTCATGAACAATGGATCAGTAGTAACACTTTTTATTTGTTTTGTTTGTTCATTGCAGGTACAAAATGTTAGGAATCAAGAGAAATAAAATACCCCCCATATCCATTAAGTACCGTGGAGCTTCAGAAACGTGCTTCTAGGTACTTTAGAATGAGTTCAGAGCACACCATGAAGGTCTAAAGATATCTTTTCTTGTTCTATAATTTCCCTCCAGTTCCACTATCTAATAATGGACATACCACAGTAGCTTGATTATTTGCTTGTTTTTGTTTGGTGGTCTCTTCCCTTTCAACACCAGGTGGCTGAAGAACTTTATCAAGCTGGATTCATTAGTTATCCAAGGACAGAAAACTGATAACTTCTCCCCAAACACTGACCTGCTGTTAGATTGATTTTACTAGCTTGACTTGTTTCACATTCTTTCCTCTGTTTTCTTGATGATTTTGCTTACAGTTAACATTTTTTTGTTTACACCTATAACCTTGCTTGACAATGACATTGTTTAACAATATGTCAATACTAGTTTGTTTGAAAAGTGAATAAGAATATGTTCTCAAACAGTTGGTCTACAGTGCATGTAAGATCTTATTTTGACTTTTTTGCTAGTCACAGCAAGTCCCGACATTTTGTCCTGGTTGTTCCCATCATCACATTAATACAATGGATTATTAGTCATTCGGTGATGAAATCCCACTAAGAAAATTGTAAAAATGCACTCCATACGGTCTGTGTCATACTCACAATGATTACACCTATTTACCTTTCCTTATTTATTTTAATTTGTTGGTCTTGCTGTATCCTTTTCCCTTTTAAATGTATGTCTATCCTTGACCTAGGCAATTGTACGTGAACAAGTGAATCATCCAATTTGGGGAGCATATGCTCAGCGACTTCTGAATCCTGAAGCAAGACTTTGGAGAAATCCCAGTAACGGTGGCCATGATGACAAGGCACATCCTCCTATTCATCCAACCAAATTTTCAGAAGGTGAAAGAAACTGGAGCCCAGACCACACTGTATGTTGTGTTTCTGAACAACTGACAAATCAAGTGCTTTTTCAAGCGTTGTTTATAAAATTTTCTATACAACTCTAATAACGTTTTTTTTATCTCATTATATCTGGCGTCCAGAGATTGTATGAGCTTGTTGTCCGACATTTCCTTGCATGCTGCTCTCAACCGGCTGTTGGAGCTGAAACAATTGTGGAAATTGACATAGCTGGTGAACAGTTTAATGCATCAGGGCGTGTTATACTTGCTGTGAGTATCCTGTTTTGTTGCTTCCCTTTTGGCCACCAATACTATCAATATTTCAAGGAAACGTATTCCTTCAGTTTCTCTGATGCTACATGTTCTAAGATCTGTTGAAAAATTACTTCTACTATTTTCGATACTTTGTATGTAGAGTCAAGTAGGTTAAAATATGTAACCAGGAAGGTCTAATGAGGCTAGTTAGTACACAGATGAGCAGTTGCAAATTTCGTTAATGTGAAGCTACACTACAAGGTCTGAACAGTTGTTTTTTGGCCAATTTGGTACACAAGTTATGCTAATACTTATTCAAAAAGGAAAAGAAAAGGGGGATTTATACAAAATGTGAATTGGACAAATAACATGCATGTCCTCGTTTTGGTTTTTCCAAAAAGGTATTTTAGTGACAATTTTTTTGCTAATGGTAGTGTTTTATTTGAATGTTCCTCCACCTTGTCGTTGTAATTAGTTTTATATTTAGATCATATTTAGTCCTCCCAATCTTTGATTTACAAATGCTACAGTAATTTTGCAAAAATGTAGCCATCTAAACAAGGCTATAGTAAAAGTTATGTATCTAGACATTGTGTATATCTAGATGCATAGCAAAAGCTGTGCAATTAGAAAAAACCAGAACGACTTATTAATTTGTAATGGAGGGAGTATTAACAAGTCTATTAGCAAACCAGTGAACCGTGTACAGGGAAAAACTGTTGTATCCAAGGAACCTCAGCAAGTGGCCTTTTTTTCACTTTGCTATATTATGTCTGTATTATCACCAAACTTCCTGTTGATAATAAGATGCTTTCATTAGCTTTTTCACCTGGATCTGGTGATTGTTCTTTCAAAGAAGTGTTTTCTTCTTCTGTAGAAAAATTATCTGGATGTTTATCGCTTTGACTCATGGGGTGGAACATTACTTCCAACATACAACATTGGGCAGCAGGTTTGCTGTAGTTATTTCATACTCCACATTTTCTTTGGTTGTCATTTTTTCTTACTAATATTTATTCTGTATGATGGTTACAAAAACTGGTTAAAGACTGCAGATAAATTCATAATTTGAATTGAAAATATACTCTTTCTGTCTTTTAATAAGTTAATATTACTAATGAGTTGCTCAGTATTAGTTAGGTCAGTTGCTTGATTTTTCTTAGAGAATAACATTGATATCCAACTTTTTGTATCCTTTATCAATCAAATACAAAACTAACTTATGCTATCAATTCAATATCATGCAGTTTGTTCCGACAACTTAAACACTTGATTCTGGGAGTGACTCAACCACCCCCTCTCTTGCTGAAGCTGACCTTCTTAGCTGTATGGATAAAGTACAAAAAAAATCCTTCTTTTAGTCCATGATATATTCTTTTTTTTGTGGCAATAACTTCGTATTCAGAAATGGTGGATTGTGCCACTTAATGCATCTACATATCCATAATTTAAAATCATGCAGATTTGGCATTTTCTTATTCTATTTCCAGGCAGGAATTGGCACTGATGCAACCATGCATGATCACATAAAGAAGTTGCTTGACCGTTGTTATGCAACCAAAGATGAACACACACGTTTCTCCCCGACAAATCTTGTATGTCGTCCCAAAAGACTATCTATTGGTAACATATAATACATTTGCATGCAGATGTCACCTAACTATCCTATCTGATCATTGTTTTTTCAACGACAGTCTCCACTATGGAATGCTTGCTTCGTGAAAAAAATTATGCTAAAAAAAGAATAAATACCGATCTGCATTCTTTTTTTGGCTAGCATACTGTAGCATATGTAAAGAATCAACCCCTCACAGCCCGGCCAGGAGTGAGGTGGTAGTGTTTGTAAGGGGCCGATCTTTTTCTCTCTATAATGCAATGATACACAGATCTCCTGCGTATTTGAGGAAAAAAAAGTCCACTGTTTTTGTGTGGAAAGTACTCTTACCCTTATGAGAGTTCTAACATTTTTTGTCCAAAAGCAAACTTTTACATTTTTTGCTTATTTAAGAAATGCATACTTTCAATCTACACTTCAACATTTTAATCTAATTCAGGTCACAATACTAAATCCAATTTACATACACTTAATTATTTCAATTCATGAGTAATATGGCCAACTTTTGAGTGCATTTGTCCTCTTGAAACATGACCTCTTTTCTTTTTAATAATGAAAAACAAACTTCTGTTTTTGGGTAAAAAATGTAGGGTGAGGCATTGGTGATGGGTTATGATGAAATGGGGTGAGTTGACTCTTAAAGTTGCTGCACTTACTGAATCTATAAAGGATGGTATGGTTGCTTTGCTCAAACACTACTTTCTAGGTATGAGCTCTGGAAGCCTTATTTAAGATCAATGATGGAAGCTGATATGAAATCAGTTAGCATGGGTACTAAGAGTAAATCAGAAGTACTCGAGGGTTGTTTGCAGCAGATGAAGGCCTGTTTTCTTGATGTAAGTTGTAAATTTCTTGTTTTTCATGATACATGTACAGACTATTGTAACATTTAAAACCATAACAAAAGAAGCAAAGCAATGACATGCAACTATTTTATTAGCTACATTTCTGAATTTGTATACTACTATACTGTAATTTGACTCTATGATGGTGTTACACAGGCAAGGGTGAACAAAGCAAAACTCCTTGATGCAATGGGGACATTCTTTGCAAGGTGTTTGATTGGATTTATAAGTCATTCTTTACTTTGTATGACTTCCTACCTTGAACTTGCCCTTTCTTTTGTAGGTCTAATAGGCCTATTAATGAAACTCAAAATCCGGTAGAGGTTGTGAGGCCTTGTGGTGCATGCAATGGATCTGAAATGGTGCTTAAACAAAGGGTGGTAAGTTATCTCCTTGTGACACTTTTCTTAATTTTTTCCCTGGAGAAACTGGCATTACTCTATATAAATTCTTGAAGTTTTCTTCTTTTCTGTCAGACTGGTGGATTTATGGTTGGGTGCCGAAGTTATCCACAAGTGAGTAACATGGTCTTTTGATAGAACTAAACTACCTCATTATGCCGGAAAATGGAATGTAGAACTAAAGTCACTGACACATTATTTGAATTTCTGCAATGAGTTTGGCATTAATAGCCGTGTCGAATTTTCAGTGTAGAAACGTGGTATGGCTCCCAGGATCTCTTTCAGAAGCTGCTGTAACTAATCAAGTTTGTCCTATCTGTGCACCAGGTCATCTTTAGAGTCCCATTTGTTGACCCTGATTTATGTTGGTTATTTTAGTTTTTTCATTTGCCATTCCGCTTAAATGATATGACAACTCTACCACACCTACAGGCCCTGTTTATAAGATTCAATTCAAGTTCCGTCGGAGGGATATTCCACCAAATTTTGATGTTGATCACCTAGGTAAACTGTCCTAAATGCATTGTCCAGACTCCAGACACATTTTTTTCCTTTATGATTAGATCTATCGGTTTTCTATGCTGTGTGGTTTATTTGGGAGTATTGTTGTTGACTCCATCCATGTGCTTATAGCCGTTTTTGTGATAGGTTGTGTTGGTGGATGCGATGATATCCTCAAAGAGCTTATGGAGATAAGTAGGTTTGGAAGCCGTAGCCAGGCTGCAACACCAGGTTTCTGTTGAATCTCTGCTCTCTGATATATGTGCTCATCTTTTTTATTGCTCTAACTGCAATGCACTGGTTTTTATTGAACCTACCTCATCTGTCTCCATTATCCAGTTCTGCTACTAAAACAACCAGTGTAATTTTCATTCTAAAATATTATTTTAATTTTATGATCATATTACTTCACAGCAAGAGGACCAACTCCAAATGGTGTGGGTCAGAGGGCTCCAAGACAGGATTTACATACTAATTTCCGTCCGGCGGGCCAGCTTAATAATGAGAACCCATCGGTTATGCATTCTCAAGGTTTCCGTTCAACCCATACCGAAAATCCAAGTAATGCATCAGGTATCTGACTATCTATATGCTGCTCATTCTGCAATGGTATACAAAGCCGTTACCTTATTCACGAGTTACATTCAGATGCAGGTCAAGTGCTCTGCACTTCATGTGGAGAGGCTTGCATATTACGAGTTGCTAATACAGAGGCTAACAGGGGGAGGAAGTTCTACAAATGTCAAGATCCTGGCTGTGGCTTCTTCAAGTATGTGGTGTCCTTGACCTCTAGCATGTTTACATTGCCGTGTGCATATTCATCTGGTACCATGGAGAATAGATTTGGTTTATCTATACAGTTGAACCCGTGCTATGCTCGTTGCGTATCATTATCTGTGCAGTTAGTTGGTTCGGCAAGGGTGGCATAACTTGCTTCTGTACTTGTTATATACTCTGAGCAAATAATTCATGTATTTTACTCGCACATTTTTCTTTAAGTTGTTGTTTTTACATTTTTTTTAAGAACCATTTTCGTTTTGTGCTAGCAACCTTAGCTTACTGCATCATGGAATATCCTAGATCACACGAGGTGCCCGACTTATCCCTCATTTCACTTGATGTTTTTTTTTTTTGACTCAGATGGGAAGACGAATTGGACAATGGTACGGGGAGAGGCCGCCGCGGGCGCGGTAGCAGCAGGCAGGCGTCTGCATCTGCGTCTGCAGGACGGAGAGGCGGAGGCCGGAGGGGCAGAGGTCGTAACGCTGACGCCGGAATATTCGTTTCAGCGACGGGCGATACCGTGCAAGGGTGCTGCTTTACCTGCGGCGACCCTTCCCACTTTGCCAACGCCTGCCCGAACCGGCGGAACGCTGGCGGCGGAATGTTCGTTTCAGCGACGGGCGATACCTGCTGCTTTACCTGCGGCGATCCTTCCCACTTTGTCAACGCCTGCCCGTAACGGAGATAGTCATCAGGGAGTTACTTCGCTAGCAGTGTCCGCCAAACGCTGAAGCTTTCAATGGTTTTCATGTACGAGGTGAGGTGCAAATAATCTATGCGTAATTTGAACTGAAGGGAGCATGTACTATAGAGGACCATGGGCCGGACGACTTCTAGCTGGACCTGTTTGGTTTCCTTCATTTTGCTTTGCTGTTTTCTCACGCCGAAGATGCAGGCGACGTGGCGAAGCTGATCCTGCCGCTCACGCAGGCAAAAGCTCATTGCGAAAGTAGTCCACGTCAACAAAAAGGCAGCCCCGTAACAGCGGATACGCGGTGTCATTCGGTAGGCATCATACGGAATATGAGACAAAATCCAGAGGTTGACATTTGCAGAAGCTTGCGAGGCACGCATCAGGCATGCTCGGATGCAGAAGTTTGGTGGTATGTTGTGGGTTTTTTTTTTTTTTTAACAATTGCGACAAGATTATACTGTATAGTACAACAAACAGTAATCAATGATCTTATTTCTACTTCTGAAACACATTGTGCTTGTGCAACAGAGATCCTTCTGTCTCTGTGAACTTGTTCACGACGAGTTGACCGATCCTGTATGCAGCGGTCAACCTCACTAATACTCCACTCCACACGGCAGAACTGTTAGAACGCATCGAAACCGTGATTGCCAAGGAAACGAACATGCAATGAACTCAATACATAGCCTCAGAGTCCTAGCTTCGAACCTCACTTGATACCCAAGTTCACAATATACCACGATGTTCCAAGGAAAACAAGTTCGACCTCTGATTCTCATTCTCATCCTGGCCTTGGCAGCACAAGCCATTACCATCACTGCATAACGTGTCCTGAGAGAGAAATCACAGCCACAAAGAGGAAGCTCGGTGTCCTTGACATCCTCCTTGCCTGGAGCGTCTGGCTGCACATTTGATCCCAACAATCCTGAAGGAAGATGCCCACACCCATGAGAATCTTCAGACATATGCATTAATTAGTTATTGATTGTTCTTTTATTCATTTTTTCATTTATCCCAAGTTTATTTTTGCACTCCTCTTGGAGCTCAGACCGAAGGGAGGATATTTAGACCTCCAGTCAAATCTTGTCCTTTTTGTGCAGCAGTTTTGCTTAGTCTGCATGTAATACAGTGTAAGTTTGTAAATATGATACGTACATCATGTATCCAGATGAAATATAATAATATCTTTTTTTTGCTAATCCACTTTTACGATACTCTATCTGCTATCAGCCTAAACACAGGCCTTTACATATAAATTGCTACCATTTTTTAAAAATTATATGTAAATGAGGTCTAATTTTATTCGTTTCTTGAATTAAAAATAAATACTCTGTTAAAAATTAGAGAATTTTGGAATAAATGTTTTACTTTTTTTAAATAACGTCAGCAGCCGGCAGCCTAGTCCGTGCACGCGCGCTCGTGAACAGGGGCTCAAACGGATTTGGGTTCAAATACCCAGCCAGCACCGAGCACAGATTTGGCATGCTCGTACGTCACCTCCGCCCTCGCATTGCCACCACAATCACTACGTGCCGACGCGAATCCCTTCAATGCCTGCAAAATCATCGAGTCGAAGCCGCCGCATGACGACGCCGGCGGCGATGAGCGTCGGTGCTCCTGGTCCTCGTCCTGGCGCCGCTGCAGGCCAGGGCCAGGGCGGGAAACCAGCCGCCGCGCCTCATCTACCAGCGGCGCCGTGCCGCGCCCGCAGCGTCTTCAGTACACCGGGGCGACACGAGGCCCAAGCGGCGGCGGGCCGCGGGTGGATGGCGCGCGACGCGCGTGCTGGTTGACCTGGGAGCGGGCCTCGTGCCGCGCCATCGGGCCGGTGGCCGTTCCACTTTTCCTGTCAAAAGTTGGATTTCTCTCTCAACTTCAAAACCGGACAAAATATCTTTTTAACTTTTAAAATAATACAACCTACCTCTTTAGATGATTTTTTGCTACGGTAACAGCATTTTATCTTTTTATTTTTGTTGAATCTTTAAAAATTCATAGCAAATCAAAAAACGTAAAATAAAAAATTCAACTGGACTCTATATGAGTAGATCTACCAGAAAAATACAATATGATATATTTTAGTATAAAGTTTTTATTGTAAATTTAGATCTATGTTTTCTGTAAATAAAATAAATTTTAAAACTAAGTTATACATGATTCAATGAGTATAAATTTTTACTACAGTTCAAACATATAATAATTAGCTCACCATAAAAATTTCACTATAATTAGACTACATAAACTACAACGATTAATTATTCCAATTAATTTCATATAATTATATATTTTTCTGTAATTAATTAGAATAATTCATAGCTACAGTTTCTGTAAAATTTTTATGATAGACTAATTATTATATTCTTAAATTATAATAAAAATTGTATAATGTATAACATAGTTATAAATTTATTTTAATTATACAAAAGAATTTATCTAAAGCTACAATATAGACTTTGTACTAAAGTCTATCATATTATATATTTACTGTGTAGATCTACTCAAGTTAGAGTACAACAAAATTAGATTTTTTTTATTTTATAATTTTTCTATGATTTACTATGATTTTTTCAAAAACTCAGTGGAAAAAAAGAGAAAACAAAACCACTGTTATTATAGTAGAACCCACTGTCTAAAAACGCCTAGAGATGTAAATTATATTGTTTCAAAAGTTGAGGAATATGTTTTGTCTGATTTGAGAGTTTAGAGATAAGAATTGAACTTTCGTATAAGCTGAGAGAGTAAAAGTGGATTTTTTCCTTCCAGGACCCGTAGGCGGCAATGTTAACGAATGGGCTATCTAGACACGTGACGGAGCGGCAAACCTATATAATACTTAGTGATGGAGACTCACCATCGCAAAAAATAAATTTAAATCTAGGATTCATTGTGAATTAGATCTACCGTATATTTGAAATCCACCTTAGACCCATTTATCAAACACAACGAATCCAGATTCACGCAAAGGATAGTTGGGTTGGAACTGTCTAATTTAACTTGGAATAGGCCCCACTATGGCAGTGTCTCTAATCTTTTCTTCCTCCAATGAATTTGCAAAAAAAAAAAACGCAGAGCAGGTTCTTCCTCCTTCGGGCGCCATGGCAAGGAGGACGTGGAGGGGAGGGGAGGGCACGCGTGGCCTTGCTGGCCAGGCCCAACGGACACGCTGTCAGGGCGAGCGGCCCCCAACGGACGCACCGGCCAAGGCACGGTGGTAGCGAGCGGGCACGATCTTGCCGGAGACGGGCACTGTTGAGGCGGTCACGCGGTCACACCGGGGGCGGGCACGCAGCCACACCGAGGGCGAGTGCGATAGCTACACCGGGGACGGGCGCACGACCATACCGGGGGCCCGTCGGAGCTTGCATGGCGTCCGGCAAGGGCACGACCCCGAGCGGCGTCATGGGCAAGATGGTGTAACGTCGCGGGCTTCACGCGATTTAGCGGGGAAGAAAAGAATAGGACGTGAGGAGGAAAAGAATGAACTATTTTTTTTTTTTTGTGTAACCCGCGGTATTGGTGAGTAATTTCTTCCGGATTCATCGAACTCCCTTTTAATGGAGATCTAAAAAAAAATGGTGAATCCAGTCTCTAGATTTATTATTTTAGCGAATCTGAATCTGTTAGATCTAGACTGTTTGAGAAATATTTAAGTAAATTCAAGCTAGTGAACTCGAATTTGGTGAATTTAAAATCTCTGCCATACAGATTCTTAAGGCAGAGCCGTTGGTGAGAGAGGGCATCAAATGTATGAACCCAGAACTCCATTCCCAAGTCGAAAAATTCCTCCATCGCCACTCGCGAGTCGCAAGCCTCCTCCTCCTTCCTCTCGCGCTGAGTTCTTCTCTAACTTCCCAATTCCCTATTTGTATTACTTGTATTCCTCACACGCTGGTGCGGGCGTTCCACCCCATCAAGCAGCAATTCCTGCGGTGCGGGTGCGGGTGCGGGTGCTGCAGCTGAAGCAACGGGGAGATTTCAAGGGCCTCATCGTCGAGTTGTTCATCAGCTGCGCCGCCGAGATCGGGGACGATATCCTAAGGACGAGAAGGAGGGCGGGGAGAGGTTTGGAGGCGACTGGAGAGGTTCGTGAAGATGCACACCGGCAGTGATGCGCCTCGTACATCAGTAGAGTCTTGCTGGAGGAGAACTACAAGCAGCAGCGGCATCATATCGCCACCGCCACAGCCGTGCAACCTCCGCAGCACCTGTTTGTGGCGTGAACACTTTGCCGAGTGCTGCCAGCACTCGACAAAGAGCCTTTTGCACTTGACGAAAGCTTTACCGAGTGCCGCACTCGGTAAAGAGCCTCTTGTACTCGGCGAAGACTTTGGCGAGAGCACTCGACAAAAAAAATGTCGGTAAAGGACTCTTTGCCGAGTGCTGACGTGACACTCGGCAAAGAAAAACACTCGGCAAAGAAAAAAATAAAAAAATCCAAAAAATAGGGAAAAATTTTATTTAATCGGGGAGGGGTCCATTGGGCAGCGCCCACCCGTCTCCCTCGAAATCACAAGTCCTAATATTTTTTTTCACGCAATTTTCCCTCGAAATCACAAGTCATAATATTTTTTTCACGCAATTTTCCCTTGAAATCAAAAGTTCTAATATTTTTTCCACGCAATTTTCCCTCGAAATCACAAGTTTTTTTTCACGCAATTTTCCCTCGAAATCACAAGTCCTAATACTTTTTAGGCAATTTTCTCTCGAAATCACAAGTTCTGATATTTTTTTCACGCAATTTTCTCTCACGCAATCATCACAAGTCCTAATAACTTTTTCTCTCGAAATCACAATTTTCTCTCACGCAGTCAAATCACAAGCAATTTCTCGCAGTCATCACAAGTCCTAATATAGGATTCGATTCTTTCTCGCATTCATCACAAGTCCTAATATAGGATTCGAACAAGTCCTAATATAGGATTCGAATATTTTTTTCACGCAGTTTTCTCTCACGAAATGACAATTTTCTCTCACTTTTTCATGTAATTTTCCCTCGAAATCACAAGTCCTAATATTTTTTTTTCACGAAATCTCTCACTTTTTCACGCAATTTTCCATCGAAATCACAAGTCCTAATATTTTTTTCTCACGAAATCACAATTTTCTCACAAGTCCTAATATTTTTTTCTCACGAAATCACAATTTTCTCTCACGCAGTCAGCATGATTCGAAATCACAATTTTCTCGAATATTTTTTCACGCAATTTTATCTCACGAAATCACAATTTTCTCTCACGCAGTCAGTAGGATTCGAAATCATAATTTTCTCGAATATTTTTTTCACGCAATTTTATCTCACGCAGTCAGTAGGATTCGCAAGTCGTAGGATTCGAATATTTTTGTCACACAATTTTCTCTCACGCAGACATCACAAGTCCTAATATTTTTTTCACGCAATTTCACACCGAGTATAACTTGCTTATTTGAGGCCCTAAACGAATTCAAATCAAAAAGTTGTCAACTACAAAGTTTTCTAACTTTTCGAGATCTACAATTTTTTATTTTGGCCATTTCTCCATCTGAGGTATTTTAAAAAAAATCAAATTTCAAAAATTTTAAATTCAAATACAGTTTTGCAAGACATGATGATTTCAAATAAAAAAGTTGTCAACTACAAAGTTCATAACTTTTTGAGATCTACAACTTTCGTTTTGGTCATTTTTCCATCCGAGGTATTTTGAAAATTTTGAATTTTAAATTTTTCAAATTCGAACGCAGTTTTGTATAACTAGATGACTTGAAATTAAAAAGTTATCAACTACAAAGTTTCATAACTTATCAAGATCTACAAAGTTTATTTTGGTTGTTTGACCATTTGTGCATCCAAAATTATGGTACTAATATTATTCACAAACATTATATATCACTCTTGTAGTTTTATAAACTATCGGACAGATACGTAAGATTTGTAAACAAATTTATTTTAAGTTTATCAAATGAAGAAATTACAAAACAAAAATTGTTCATCTTGATAAGTTAAACAACTTTGTAGTTGAAAACTTTTTCATTTGGATTAATTTACTGCTTGAAAATGTGATTAAAAATTGACTTTGCCGAGTGTAACAAAAAAAAAGCACTCGGCAAAGACCTCTTTGCCGAGTGTTTTTTTTGGCACTCGGCAAAGAAAATCTTTACCGAGTGTTTTTTCTTTGCCGAGTGTTTTTATTTGGCACTCGGCAAAGAAGCTCTTTGCCGATTACCTGAAAAAAACACTCGACAAAGAAAAAAAACACTCGGCAAAAATTGATTTTCCCGTAGTGAGAGAAAACTGCACGTTTCGCGTGTTTGTAATACGCTACTACCCTCATATTTAGGGTGCGGGCACGACGAGCAGCTCCAACACCGGCTTATTGAGAAGCTGTGCCAAACGATGGTTTCAAAACGGCTCCGACCACGAAGCATCCAGATTTGGTGCTCTCTGGAACAGTTTGGTGGATGCAGAGCCAAAAATACTAGCTCCCCGCGGCTCTCTCCTCAGTTGTGCTCCCGTTTTGCACGAGAAACCGTTTTGCCAAACACTTTCGAAAAACGGCTTCAGCTTAGCCAGAGAAGCTGCTTCAGCACCACAGCCACAGCCGGAGCCGTTTCAGCCACAGCCACAACCCCACCAAAAGCACCTTATTTTACTCCCTCTGTCTCACATCTGTTTTTTTTAATAATTTATTTAAAGATATAAACATTGCACATATTTAGAAACGGAGGGAGTACGTTATATAGAGAGTTATAGACATTGTTGTCTTAATGTGCGATATGTTTGGTTTCTTGCCATGTAATGTAAACGTAAATAATTTTAGTTTAAATTTCTTTTCCACCGGTATCATCATGAGTTTTATTTTATTTTCGTTTACGTTGCGGACACACAACCAAACAGTTCGTAGTGGGAACTCATTTGTGTTTGATCATTTGCTCGAAAAATTCAGACTTGCTAACGGCCGGACATCTGATTCAAAGCGCTAACGTTTGGACACCCCGCGCCATCTTATTTGTCTGCGCCGCTCGACATGTTTTCCATGCCTCTCCACGTACCACCTGACCTCTCACACTATTTGTGCCCCTGCCTGACCCCACGCGACGTCTACACCCCGTTAAACCCCCCGCGCCCCTCCAGCAGCTAAAACAGATGGGTCACATTGCAACATGTACAACAACTGATCTACTTTTAAAACATCTAGATACAACACTTACAACATAAATCTGAATACAGATGTATTTAAAATATGCATCTAAAATTTCAAAAAAAAAAACACTTGAAAACCATTACAAACATACGCAACATCTAGATGAAACACTTATAAAAATATATGTGAAAACATATGTAACATACAGATAAACGCATTTACAACATACTTTAAAAAACAAATGAAACATTGCAAAATACATTTGCAACATACGTGTACAACCATTACAACATACGTATGCAATATTCCGATAAATATTTGAAACATTCATACAAAATACTTGTAACATACCTCTAAAACATCTAAAACATTATAAACATACTCTTGCAACATTACAGACGCGACACTCTAGTGGGCAGCGACCACCTTGCACGGCGTCTCGAGGATCTCGATAGCATCTCAGGGCACTCACAATACAAACTCTATATAGAGTCTAAGTCTATTTATTACCTCAAAGATATCACAGACTTAGAGTATTAGTTTTTCTCCTTCTTTATTTAATAAATGCACTGCCACATCAGCAAGATACAATAAATATGAGTGTAATAAATAAATTTAGACTCTATAATAGAATCTGTATTGTGAGTGTTCTCAATAAACGGATTGGGGCTTTCAGGCAGTGGGCGAAGAGCTTCACGGACTTGGCCACCGCGAGTTTCTTTTGCTGGGGGCACTGGGGCATGAGGAGGCTTGAGGTGGGCACCGAGGTACGGCACGATCATGACGCCCTCGTTGTTGCAAGTCACAGCCTCGCAAAAGGAGATGAGGATGCCGACGCTGGCGATGAGAATGGGGCACTTGGGACGCACTACTCCAACGATGAAGCCTGACATCTAGGAGTGGTAATAGATCATAGCCCTTATGCTTTCTTCACAATCCAACTACGTCTTATCAAATTTCAAAATTATATATTATTATGGTCTGATCTTTATTAAGTCCGATTCTTTAATTTACCAGGTTATTGAAGGATCCTTTACCACCTCTAGTGGCATCATAGTGGTGGGTGAGGACCCCGGAGCAAAGAAAGCAAAGGTGGTCGCCATTATTGGTGAGTTGGTGACAGACGTACGGCTCTGTTCGTTTAAACTATAGTCTAATTTTAATCCATATAAATCAGCCGTAAAATAATTTTTTTCTTACATAGCAAATTAGTCATTTCAGCTTATCAACCGGTTTAAGTCCTGCCGAACAAACTTGTGACTGTTTGCACGGTAGACTGGGAGATTTTTTTTTTTTGGAAGACGATCGAGTGGCTCGGGCGGGACATGCAATGCATAGCACGTGCGAGGTGGTCACCTAAAATATACTAGTATGTTCGCAACGTGCCCTTTCAGGACAACGCAACGTCATCTTCCTGCTGCTTGGGAGAATGGAAACTCGTAGTCGTGTGGAGTTTAGTAAGGACAGTTTTAAATGGAGAATTTAGGGTAGTTTTTATCTTTATTAAACGAATTGTCACCTAAAGCAAAATACTGATATGACAACCTAATAATGAGAAAAGAGAGAAAAAAATAGATGAAACTATTTCTTCCTAAGGAAACCGTGTTGACTCTGAAACCGAGGCACGGAGAAACAGCGATTTCACTATTGGGACGAAACCAGCCGTTTCTATCGCACCTGATGGCCGCTGACCGTCGCATCTGCTCCCCCGTGCTGCCGCTGCGCTTGCCTGCTACGCATGCGCTCGCTCTGCCGTTTCACAAATGGGTAACGCTTGTTGGTTGTTCTGTCTGCTTGCTCGCCGACGGTTTCATCCGCTACGCCACACTCGACCGAGCGGTCTTTGGAGCCCTGCTCGGCACCTCCGATCGAGTTGGTCATGCCGTCCGCATAGGCTGTGGGTGGGCTCCACGGTGAGACGAGTACTAGCTAACGAGCCTTTTACTTGTATATCATTAAAAAAGATGGTGTAATCGTCTATGTCCTTCGAAGATGAGTTCTAACGCTTTTGTTCCTGGGTCTAAAAAGTTTTCTCTCTCACGATATTTCATCTATTTTCAACGCTAAGTGTTAAATATGGATAACAAAGGACTTCAATGTCTCTGAGAATTTTGTTTTCTCATACGCCACTAGCTGCTGGGCACGAACAGTGGGCGCCGTGGCTAGTTTTCCTGTCTTGGGCTCGTGGCTAGGGGCACCGGGACTGCGCCTGTGTGTACCCGACCATCGATCCATTGTGCAATCAACAAGCCAAGTGTTTGTAGGAGTGTAACGTACTGTACGTTTGGACGGTAACCTCCTGGGGCGTCGTTCACGATGGAATGGAGATAGATGGTCTGGTCAAGTGGCCGTCTGGGCAAGGCTGCAGTGAATCAGTGTACCTTTTGTTTGGCCACGCACCAGTCCTTGTGCACGGGTTGGACCATACCATGACCGACACTGTAGTCCCGTGTATCATCAAGCTGACCTGCCGCGTCGTATCACTATATATCATGCATGCGTCCATAGCCCTGACCCTGGAACATCTTCTCAGAAGAGCAATAGGGTCGTGGAACAGGACGGGATTGTTTGCTGGGCCGCCAACTAAGCCCGCGCCTTGTCGATCGACGTACACGTACACTCCACTGTTTCTCTTCGACACCCCACTCCATGGACATGGAGTGCTGTATGCTGTTCCGGTATGGCAGAAAAAACTGACCGGGACATGGACTCTGTTGCGGTGCTATTCCATGCAAGACAGAGGCTTGAATTAGATGAATTAACATAGCAGGTATTCACGTTAAGCCAAAAAGGAAGGGGGGCATACGATGAATGGAGAGGGCCGTGCTGCAGATTTGCTCCCGCAATTAGAGGATTTGACGACGTCTTTTTTTCTTTTTCAGTTTGATTAATTCAGTAATTATTTTTTAAAAAATAAGAAAGCTAACAGTTTAGTTGTTTTTAAGATATTACCTGTTAACAAATAAAGAAGGTACTGTAGCATTACCCATTTTTAATAGACTAAATTAGAGCCGCAAAATCTGATACGACAGGACTAAAAATTTTTAGAGGAACGAACACACCTTGGAGGTCCCGCCCCCGGCGACGGTAACAGGAGCAGGCCGTGCCCCGCATGTTGCGACACCACCGCGCCTGCCCACTGTTCGCGCCCAGCAGCTAGTGGCGTATGAGAAAACAAAATTTTCAGGGGCATTGAAGACATTTGTTATCCACATTTAACGCTGTTAGTGCTGAAAACAGACGGAATAGCGTGAGAGAGAAACTTTTCAGACCCAGGGACAAGAACGTTAGAACCCATCTTCGAGGAACATAGACGATTACACCATCTTTTTTAATGGTATACAAGTAAAATGCTCCTAGCTAATATTTGGTGATTGTGTTGGCCTGTTGGGGTCTCCCATCCACTACACCTCTCACCTATGACCTGTGTTCTGCCTTTGTACATGTGTGCCCGCTGTGTGCGTGCTCGCTGTCCGCCTCACACGCTTGTCGGCGCCACCTGCTGCTTCTCCACCGCCGTGCGTTGTTTCTCCGGTGCCCTGTGTGCTCGCCGACGCCCTATGTGCTTTGGTGAGTAGAGAATGAACGGGGAGAGATGTACTCCCTCCGTCCTATTGAAAGTGTCGTTAGAAAACCGTGTCCTCCTCACAAACACGCTTCCCGGGCGACACTCTCAATGGAACGGAGGGAGTAGGGATGATGGGGAGAAAAATATCAATATTTATTATGGGAAAACGTTATTATTGTGTTTGATAGTTTATATAGATAATTTTTGCTGATGTTGTAATCATAAGAGCATCTCCAACGGCTTTGTATTTTTGTTTTTACAAAAAGTCTAAAAATCTCCTATCCAACGGTTTGGTAAATAAACTTAACATTTTTTGTTAACTTGACAAAATCCTGGAATGAGTAGGCATATATGCAAACCTCATCCGCGTTTGGCATCACCGCTCCACGCGCGATTTTCATCCCCCGCGCGTGCCCTCGCGCGTTTTCTCTCTCCCCCGCGCGTTCTCTCGCTGTTGCCGCCGTATTTTGCCAAGTGATAATGCAAAATTGTTGGAGATTGTTTCTTTTTATCTTTGCCATATTCTTTTAAGGCTTGACAAACTCTAAATTTTGCCAAATAAAATATGCAAAACTATTGAAGATGCTCTAAAAATCGTGTCCAGTTTTTACTGTAGGGACAACCCTAAAGACAACGGTCTGGTGGTTGCACAAAATATGGGAGGCAACGACCGCATGACTTAGACTGACTCTAGCGGGTACTGGAAATTTACCCTGCAGTATCATTTCCAAAAAAAAAAACGTTGCAGCGCTATACGCTAAATGTTCCGGAACCATCGGTCATCCTCTATTTGTAGCGGCATACCGGATGAACGCTAAAGGACAGAGGGCCCACAAACAGCAGCCAAAACGACGCAACAGCCACTGTGTGTGCCTGCGCGGAAAGATGCAGAGATAGACCCCACTTGTTGAATTAACTAAAAAATGCTATAACTCATAAATAAAAAAACCCAAATTAATTTTGATTACACTATTAAATTTGTTTTAATAAATTCTTCAAAATAAGATCTCACATGAATATATTTAAATAAAATTTATTTACAAATATATGAGACCCATCATTAAGAGTTGATATAGAGTATGAGATATAAAGGATGATGGGTGTGGAAGAAATACGTATAGAGTAAAGAATCTTGATGATTAGGATGGATAGAGAATGAATTTAGAGGACGATAATTGGGGAATAAGGGAGCCACTCGTCCGCGCTGGTCCACCGATGACCTGGGCCGTCAACGCTATTGCGTCACCGTGTTGCGGGCTGCTCGGCCCTCAACGTCGTGGCCCGCTAGTGCTGACGCCATACCGAGGCCACCACCCAAGAACGGTCACCTACACCGCCGCAAGAAAGAGTGGGAGGAGCGTTGGAGGCATGAGAAAGAGAAAGCAAAAGAATGACAGACAACTGATTGATTTGTTATAAAATAAAAAAACATTATACCAGGAATGATAAATCGGACTGATAAGTCTAGCTTTGCTACCATTGGCTGTCACAGAACGAGTGTGATCAATGGCACGCACACTTGACTTTGACTGGCCGCGTTGCATTGCGTAGATTTTTTTTTAGAATTTTCATCTTACGGAAAAAGAAAAATAAAATGTTTTTGGATCAAAATGGAAGAAAAAGAAGCACCAAAGATTTTATGATAAGTACACCATAAACTATTTTTTTCATAATATGTTCATTTGATGTCACAAATATTTGTTCTTTTTTCTATATATTCAGTGAAAACATAAAAAGGTTTGAGTAGAATAGAAATTTAATTATTTAGTCAGAAACGGATGAAGTAACTTATAGTGCTCCCTTCCACATATAGTAATTAAATTGCGGTGCAAATCACTGTCCAAAGTTTTGTTCACCGGTCAGTGCCTTGCCGCATCAAAGTATGAAAATGACACAACCTGTAGTGCAAGGTAGCTTGAGTTTAAATAATGAAATGAAAATGGCAGTTGACCTGTTGTCGGGGAAACACCAAAGGGGTACCCACAATCAACGCAAGCAAATAGGTTAAACCTAAAACACCAATTAATAAACTCAGCTAGGCTAACCTTCCAAAGAAACCAACCCCTCGGAGCCTGCAACGCTTGGCCCACCACCAGGAGCTTAGACTTGCCAAAACCTTACCGACCGCCTCCTGGTAGCCTAACCCTCGAACCCGCTATAGCTGTGCACCGCTCCGGGACCCCACGCGGGGACCTCGAGCCCCTTCAGCACGATAGCCTAACCCTCGAGGCTCGTCGCACCCTGGGCCTCGAGTTGGAGCTCGTTCACCGTCTCGCCCGAGCCCTTCGAGTCAGGCCTCGGGCTGGCGCTCCGTACTAGCCCCATACTGCGCATTCAATGCGTCCTCTTACTCCGGTCACACCCTCTGGTACGCAGCGTGTGCCACAGTGAACCGGAGCCAGAGTCAAACCTCGTTTTCACTACAAGCATGGGCAAAAAGGCACCAGTACAGCACTGTTCGGCCATACCACGCGCTGTAGCACACTCGAGCTTCACCCCGAGGCCTGGGTTCCCACTGTACGCCCGGGCGTTCCGGGACTTGCCATACCTGCGGGGGCTCGGGCCCCCCATAGACGCCACCTCGAGGCCGGCTCCGCGCCCCTCGAGCCTAACCGCTTTCACGCTATGGAGGACAGGTACCCAAGACCCGGAGGGACCCCGCCGCGTCCTGTACATGCCGGAAATGGGCGCTGTACGGCCCCCACGTCGCCACGCCTCCACGTCCGCGCCAGGGATGAGGCCACGCTCCAAGGACGCCTCAACAGCAACACCCACATCGGTTCTAGTGGCCCCGACAAGACAGGATTCCTACCCTTCGCCATATCGAGCGCTGTACATATCATTCCTGTGTAACCCTGGCCTCCTCTTGCTCTATAAAAGGGGACGCCAGGGCCCCTCGCGCACACGGTTACACAACTCCAAGAGACAACACACGAGTCCACACGCACACACACTCGAGTCCGGACTCCGGTCCATGCTCATTGAGCTTGTATTCGCCCCTGTACAAGCACTTAGGTGCAAGTAATACAAGAACCTCCTCCCCCGCTGGACGTTAGGGCCTTCTTTGCCGAACCAGGATAAATCCTTGTGTCATCTTGCATCACCATCCAGGAAGAGAGCACGCGATCATATTACTAGTTGGTGTCATACCCCCGGGGTCGAAACACCGACAGTTGGGGCGCCAGGTAGGGGGCTTCGGTGTCCGAGTCGATTTCTCGTTGTCTTGATGGATTCTTTCCGCTCCTTCGTTCTCTGCTGGTGCCGTCATCTGGTTCGGGAGCCTCTGAGTTCCTGGCCACCGGCAACGGCAACGAGCTGACCCTGCTCTCCACGGAGAGCCTGAGCGGAGGGCGTGTCACGCCACCCCGCGCGGGGGCGTGGCGCGTCGCCCGCACACACCACGCGTCGCCACCTCGCGAGCGGCGCCGTCGTCACCATCGACGCTGGGCACGGGCGGTGCCCGCGGTGCACTCCCACTTCCCCGCGGCCGACGTAGAGTCCCCGGGGAAACCTGCCCGGCGCGCGGCCGGAGACTTCCAGGGCGCGCGCGCACTCCCCCAGCGAGTTCGCGTTCGTCACGCGCACGGACCGGGAGCCTGGCCAGAGGCCCCCGAGCCGTGCTCCGTCGACACCACCAGGCCTCCTCCCGCACGGGGTGTACCGCGCCCGACGCCAGCGGTTCCCGTTTGGCCTCAACAAACCCGCGGCAGTTCACGCCCACCGCCTCGACGAGCGCCGTCAGTACCGGGCGGCCGCAGAGCGGGAGGAGCGTCCGGGCGTACTCCTACGAGCCACCACCGACCTGGAGATCGTCTACCCGCGCACGTCGACCGCGGCCTCTCACGAGCCGTCGAGCCACCTCGTCGAGCCACCTTCGGGGAGTGGTACCGCGAGCTGCAGTCCCGGCACGAGCCAGGGCGGCGCGGCATCAGCAGCTCCGACTCCGATGAGTACGACTACCACGACCCTGACCTCTGGGACCCCACCAGGGAGTGCTTCCAGCTCGAGGGGGTCGTGGACGACGCCGAGGACGACGGCGACGACGACGCCAGGCCGGCGCTCAACCTCGAAGAGCCCGGAAACGTGGCTGCGGCAGGAGGATCACGCGTTCAGGGAGGGACGAACCCCCGGCACCGGCTGCACCATCTCAGCACGGGACGACCGGGCGGCGCAGCTCGCGCAGCTGCGGGAGGCCATCGCCAAGGCTGAGGAGGAGCGACAGCGCCTGTTGCAACTCGAGAAAAACTATAGCACAGGACCAGCCCAGCCTCGAGGCGCGGTGTTCGTGGCCGCGCTCGAGAGGTCCACCGGCAGATCCTCGAGGACGAGGCACCAGCACGCCCCGAGGTGCGTTTCCCGCGAGCCGGGCAGAACGTGGTGGCGGCGGCAATGCTGCTCCGTGATCTACCCGCCGTCTCCAACCCTGACGCCAGGCGCATGCTTGGGGAAATGAAGAACCTCCTCGAGACAGCCGCTGTGCAGCAGGCGGAGAGCTCAGCCTCGCGGCGGCGC
This sequence comes from Coix lacryma-jobi var. lacryma-jobi, assembly GCA_009763385.1. Lineage (NCBI taxonomy): Eukaryota > Viridiplantae > Streptophyta > Magnoliopsida > Poales > Poaceae > Coix > Coix lacryma-jobi. The sequence goes on along the minus strand of CM019823.1, from coordinate 6,053,277 downwards.
GGGGCGGCCTCGGGGAAACCAGCAGACACGCCCCGCAACGAGCGCGAGATGTCCGTCCACCAGCCGGACGCCTCTCGAGCTAGGCCAGTCCGGGAACGGATCGTCGACAACCGGCCACCTCGAGACCCCAACGACGCCCGCAACGACATCAACCGCCGCGCAAGGACAAGGGGGCCCAGAGCGTGGCTATAGCGCCCATCGAGGGGGGCGCTACGACAGTGACGAGGACCGGCAAGTCCTCGAGCCCCGGGCCCCAGAGTCTTCAGCCGGGCCATCCGCAGCTCAACCCTCCCCGACCGCTTCCGACCACCGACCAACATCGTGAAGTATGACGGGGAGGTCGAGCCCAAGCTCTGGCTCTCGGACTTCCGCCTAGGCTGCCAACTGGGCGGAGCAAAGAACGACGACCGTGTGATCATACGCCAACTCCCACTTTACCTCTCGGACACCGCCCGCGGTGGCTCGAGGGGCTCCCGCCGGATCGGATCGACGACTGGGCCGACCTAGTCAGGGTCTTCGACGGGAATTTCAAGGGAACTTGCGTGCGCCCAGGCAACCCCTGGGATCTACGGCGTTGCAGGCAGGCAGCGGACGAGCCCCTCCGCGACTTTGCTCGGCGATTCTCGAAGCAGCGCCTCGAGCTCCCCCACGTGCCTGATGAGGACGTCATCTCAGCGTTCCTCGCGGGCACGACATGCCAAGAGCTAGTTCATGAGCTAGGACGCTACCGTCCCAGGACGGTCGAGGCCTGATGGATCGTGTCACCAGCTTTGCCTCAGGCGACGAGGCAGTGGGGGCCTTCTTTGGCCGCTCCACGGACAAAGGTAAGGCGGTGACCGCGCCGGAGGGCTCGAACAAGGGCAACGACGCCAAGAACCACAACAACAACAACAAAAGAAGAAGAACAAAAGCAAAGGTCAAAAGGCGAAGCGCGACGCCGACGACGACAACGATGAAGAAGTGCTCATGGGCGCCCTCGACCATAAGAAACCTCGAGGCCCCCCTGACGGGGCTGTTTTCGACCAGATGCTCGAGGACCCCTGCCCTTATCACAAGGGCCTCGTAAATCATAAGCTAAAAGACTGCCGACTGTTGAAGGGCTTCTACTCCAAGCTCGGCGACAAGAAGGAAGACGCGCCTAAGGGCAAGGACAACAATCGACGCGACGACGGGGACGCGGGTTTCCCCCCGGTGCGTGACTGCTTCATGATCTACGGGGGCCCAACCGTCGGGCTCTCGGCTCAACAGAGAAAGAAGGAGCGCCGGGAGATCTTTGCACTCCGCCACGAAGCACCCCGGTACCTCGACTGGTCTGATGCGCCGATCACGTTCGACCGTGACGACCATCCGGATCATGTCGTAAATCCGGGAGCGTACCCTCTTGTCGTCGACCCCGTCATCATCGATGTACGGTTCTCCAAGGTGTTGATGGATGGGGGCTCGAGCCTCAACATCATATACCTCGAGACCCTCGACCTCCTGGGGATTTCGAGGGACCAGCTCCGACCCAGCGTCGGGGGGTTCCACGGAGTCGTACCTGGAAGAAGGCACACCCCCTCGGGCGCATCGACCTGCCTGTCTGCTTTGGCACGCCGGCCAACTTCCGCCGGGACGCTCACACTTCGAGGTGGTCGGGTTCCAAGGGACCTACCACGATCATCGGCAGGCCAGGCTATGCTAAGTTCATGGCGGTCCCCAACTACACGTACTTGAAGCTCAAGATGCCGGGGCCAAAAGGGGTCATCACCGTCGACACCTCCTACGAGCACGCGTACCACTGCGACGTGGAGTGCGTCGAGCGTGGGGAGGCAAACGTCCAACTCGACTCGCTCGAGGCCCTAGCCGCCCTGGCCACCGAGGAGGCCCTGAAGCAAAGCGCCACGCTGGCACTTCGAGCCGGCGGAGCACACCAAGCAGATACCCGTCGACCCGACCTCGACCAATGGCAAGACGCTGACCATCAGTGCCGCCTCGAGCCTAAATAGGAAGCAGTGCTCGTCGACTTTCTCCGCGCGAACATCGACATGTTTGCGTGGGCCCCTCGGACATGCCGGGCATACCGAGGGAAGTCGCCGAGCACGCCTTGGAGATCCAGGCCGGGTCCAGACCGGTGAAGCAACGCCTGCGCCGCTTCGACGAGGAGAAGCGCAGGATCATCGGCGAGGAGGTGCACAAGCTTTTGGCGGCCGGGTTCATCAAGGAGGTATTTCACCCAGAGTGGCTAGCTAACCCTGTACTAGTTAGGAAAAAGAATGGAAAAGTGCGGATGTGTGTAGACTACACTGGTCTGAATAAAGCATGTCCAAAAGTTCCATTTCCTTTACCTAGAATTGATCAGATTGTCGATTCCACTGCGGGGTGTGAAGTACTTTCGTTTCTCGATGCGTATTCCGGCTACCACCAGATTAGGATGAAAGAATCCGACGAGCTCGCTACCTCTTTTGTTACGCCTTTTGGTATGTATTGCTACGTTACAATGCCCTTCGGCCTTCGAAACGCCGGGGCAACGTACCAACGTTGCATGCAGCATATCTTTGGCGAACACATAGGCAAAACCGTCGAGGCCTACGTCGATGACATCGTGGTTAAAACCAAGAAAGTCGGGAACCTCATCAGCGATCTCGAGACCACGTTCGAGTGCCTCCGGGCCAAGAATGTGAAGCTCAACCCCGAGAAATGTGTCTTTGGTGTGCCTCGGGGCATGCTACTTGGCTACATTGTCTCACAACGGGGGATCGAGGCCAACCCCGAAAAAATCTCAGCAGTCACGAGGATGGGCCCAATTCGAGACCTCAAGGGTGTACAGAAAGTGACAGGCTGCCTAGCCGCTCTCAGCAGATTCATCTCGAGGCTAGGGGAAAAAGGCGCTACCCCTCTACCGCTTGCTGAAGAAGACGGAACGCTTTGCGTGGACTGTCGAAGCCGAGGAGGCCTTAACCAAGTTGAAGGTTGCTGACTTCCGCGCCAATTCTCGTGCCACCACGACCAGCCCAGGGTGGCGATCCCCCCGAGCCCCTCTCCTCCTATGTGGCCGCAACCACTCAGGTGGTCAGCGCGGTCATAGTCGTCGAGAGGCACGAGGAGGGTCATGCGTTGCCGGTCCAACGGCCGGTGTACTTCACCAGTGAGGTGCTCTCCGAGGCCAAGGTCCGGTACCCGCACATCCAGAAGCTGCTCTACGGCATCATCATCACGAGGCGCAAGCTCCAGCACTACTTCCTCGCTCATCCCGTAACGGTGGTGTCATCCTTCCCCCTCGGTGAGATCATCAACAATCGGGAGGCCACGGGGCGCATCGCCAAGTGGTCCGCCGAGCTAATGGGGGAGGCCATCACCTACGCCCCGCGAAAAGCCATCAAGTCGCAAGCGTTGGCAGACTTCGTTGCTGAATGGACCGACACCCAGCTCCCGCCGGCACAAATCCAAGCCGAGCTCTGGACCATGTACTTCGACGGATCCCTCATGAAGACGGGGGCAGGCGCAGGCCTGCTCTTCATCTCACCCCTCGGAGTCCACATGCGCTACCTGCTACGCTTGCACTTCCCCGCCTCCAACAACGTCGCCGAGTACGAGGCCCTCGTCAATGGGCTGCGCATCGCCCTCGAGCTCGGGGTCCGACGCCTCGACGTTCGAGGGGACTCGCAGCTCGTCATCAACCAGGTTATGAAGGCTTCGAGCTGCATCGATCCCAAGATGGAGGCATACTGCGGAGAAGTGCGCAAGCTAGAAGACAAGTTCTACGGCCTCGAGCTCAACCACATCGCTCGAAAATACGAGGCCGCAGACGAGCTGGCAAAGTTGGCGTCCACGCGCGGCACGGTTCCACCAGACGTCTTCTCGAGGGACGTTTTCGAGCCATCCGTCAAAATCGGCCCGGGGGCTGGCCCCTCGACGCCACACCTCGAGCCAGACGCGGGGGCTCGACCGCTAACGCCACCCCTCGAGAACGACCCCTCGACATCCGATGAGGCAATGCAGATTGACACGACCGCCTCTTCTTCATCACGACCCCTCGACTGGCGGACGCCCTTCCTCGACTACCTGACGCAAGGCGTGCTACCAGAAGACAAGACGGAGGCCCGACGCATCGCTCGAAGGGCCAAGACCTACGTCATCTACGGCAACGACGAGAGCTGTACCGTCGAAGCCCATCAGGAATCCTTCAACGCTGCATCCCCCTCGAGGAGGGACGCAGGCTCCTCGACGACATGCACTCGGGGGCTTGCGGCCATCACGCAGCGCCAAGGACCTTGGTGGGGAACGCCTTCCGACAGGGCTTCTACTGGCCAACCGCCATCGGAGACGCCAAGCGCCTGGTCCAAGCTTGCCAAGGGTGTCAGTTCTACGCCAAGCAAACGCACCAGCCCGCGCACGCCCTGCAGATGATCCCCATCACTTGGCCGTTTGCCGTCTGGGGGCTCGACCTCGTGGGTCCCCTCAAGATGACAACTGGAAAGTACACGCATGTGCTCGTGGCCATCGACAAATTCACCAAGTGGATCGAGGCCAAGCCCATAGGTGACCCCACCTCCGAGAAGGCTGTCGAGTTCATCGCCGACATCATGTACCGGTTTGGGGTGCCTAACGTCATCATCACCGACAATGGCACCCAATTCACGGGCAAAAAGTTCACCAACTTCTGCGACGACAACAACATTCGCGTGACCTGGGCCTCGGTCGCGTACCCTCAATGCAACGGGCAGGTCGAGCGCGCCAACGGCATGATACTCCATGGGCTGAAGCCGAGGCTGTTCAAGACCCTCAAAAATTTCGGAAAGGGGTGGGCTGCAGAGCTCCCCTCGGTGCTGTGGGGCCTCAGGACTACGCCGAGTCGAGCCACCGGGTTCACTCCGTTCTTCCTAACCTACGGCGCCGAGGCTGTCTTGCCTACGGACCTCGAGTACGGCTCCCCTCGACTTCGAGCCTACAACGAGCAAACCAACGATGAAAGGCTCGCCAACGCCAAGGACCAGCTCGAGGAGGCCCGAGACGTGGCGCTCATCAACTCCGCGCGCTACCAGCAAACACTTCGACGCTACCACGACAAGCACGTGCGCAAGAGGGACCTGGCGGGGGGGACCTCGTGCTTCGACGGCTGCAGGATAATCGAGGGCGCCACAAGCTCACCCCTCCATGGGAGGGCCCATACACCGTAGCTGAAGTGCTCAAGCCAGGAACGTACAAGCTCTACGACGGTCAAGGCAGGATCCTGGCGAACGCATGGAACATATCTCAGCTACGTCGCTTCTACCCTTAAGGGCTCGAGGCCTTGTTCATTTTGTTGCTTTGTACAAACACGTTGAATATGAATGAGCCAACTCGTGCGCCATCTTTCATATTACTTAGCAACTTAAGGTAGCCTCGACCCTGCTATGCTCAGGGTCGAGCCTCCCTCGGGGGCTGACAGGGGGAAACCCCCTCCCCAGACTCCGGAAAAAGCGTGTTTTCTTTTCAAAAAATTCAACCCTCGTCTCGACTCGCACCTCGAGCGTACTAGCAGCGTCTAAGTCCGTAAGTACCCCGAGCCTCCAAGAGTCGGGGGGCGTCGACGTAGACGGCCACCTACGCCCCCGGGCTACGGTACCCTACCTACGCCTCCCCTCGAGGTACTCGTGACGCGTATCGAAGGGGCACGGACCAAACCGGTTGAAGCTCGAGCTAGCGACAAAGAAAAGTGATCGAATAAATTTGAAAAGAAAACAGCTTCTCTAAATAAACAAGTCATATACACATATTGACCTCGACGGGCCATAAGTCATGATTTGAATTCTTACAAGGGCCTCGACGCCCAAATTTGGCACGCAGGCCTCATTCTTCGTCCGTCTGGAATTCCTCCCCAAGCTCTTCTGCCGGGGCTCAGCCTCGACATCCGGGCCAGGAGGAGGGGGGCCACCCGCACCACTGTGCGCGTCGGGAGGCAGCATGTCCTCCTCGAAGAGCTTCGCGAACGCCGCCGCCGGCCTCTCCACCTTCTCCAGGATCTTGTCGACGCGGCGGTCGTTCCACTCCTCGTCCTTCCCCTCGATCTCGATGAAGCCCTTGGCAACAACGTTGACCGGGTAGCGAAAGCCGGAGCGGACGGCGCGAAACGCCTGCTTGACGCCGTGGTGAAGAGCGCTCCTGACGCGGTCCCAAGCGGCGACGTCGAAGAAGCACAGGGCGTCGACCAGGGCGTCGCCTCGAGCCACCGCGCCCTCCGCCGCGGCCACGGGGTCGGCACCCCACATAGAGCTGAGCCGGTCGAGGTGCAGCGCGCCCGTTCCGCCACCATGGTCTCGCCCTGGAGTTGCTCCACGAGAGTCTGATTCGTCTCACGGAGCTCCTCGGCGGTCTTCTCGACGTCTATGCAACAAGCAAGAAAGAATGAGACCGCGACGTGACGAAAAACCCCGAAATCAAGGCAAAGACAAGGCATGAAAATTACCATCGCAGTGCGCGCCCAGAGCAGCGAGGTCGCCGGTGAGACCCTCGACGCGCTGCTCGAGCCTACGCTTCTCGGACAGCACGTCAAGTTTTTCGGCCCTGAGGCCCTCGACCAACCTGCCTGTGTCGGCAAGGGCCAGATCCTTCCGGATCACCTCTTGCCGCGCTGCCTCCGCTGCAGCCTGGGCGGTGGCGACACCATTCTTGGCCTCTTCGGCCTCCTTCTTCGCCGCCTCCGCCGCGGATCAGGCAGTGGCGGCTTCGCTTCGGGCCTTCTCGGCCTCCTTCTTCGCCGCTTCCGTCGCAGATCGGGCGGTAGCGGCCTCGCTCCGAGCATCGGCGGCATCCTTCTTCGACACCTCCGCCTCGGACAGCGCGGTGGTGGCCTCCTCTTTTGCCTAAGCGGCCTCGTCCCGAGCCGCCCGAGCCTCCGCCTGTGCGGCGTTGAGCCGGCTCGCCATCTGGGCGTTCCGATCCACCTCGGCACGGAGCTCTTGGAGTTGCGCCTGCGCCTTCGCGAGGGCAGCCGCCGCCTGCGCGGATGTCTCCGCTTCCTCCGAGAACGACCGCTCCGCCTCCGCCACGAGCGCGGCCAGCTCCCTGAAGATCAACCCCGCCTCCCGCGGATTTCCCTGCTGAGCCGATCGCTCCACGGGGATCATGGCGCGGGAGGGCTCGGCGCGTCAGGGCATGGCCACGCCGGTCGATCAAGCTCGACGGTGGGCGGGGCCTCGACCTCCAGCTCAAGCAGCGCCAGCTGCAAACCACCAACCGGCGGCGCCGGCTGTGGCTCTCCCCGCACCTCCGCCGTCTCCTCCTGCTGCTCGTCCGAGGCGATGGTACGACCTCGCGTAGAGGCAGGGACTCGGGCGGTAGCGGGTCGCTCGAAGGATGGCTCGTCGCCAACCTCTCCCCTCCCCGTCGGGCCCTCCGGCGTCTTGTCGACCCCGGCCGGTGCCTCGAGCGCTTCCTCCAGCGTTGAGCCCTCGACCGGGGCGGCACCCGCTCCAGCTCGTCCAGGAGCTCCTCCACCGTCGGCACCCTCTCCCCCGACGCCTCTCTCTCCTTCCCCTTCTCCGCGGGCTGGCTCGCGTCGACCGGGGGCTCGAGGTCCGCCGACCCTTCGGCCCCAGACGCCAACGGAGCCATGCTTGTCTCGGGAGCTCCCCCCGAGATGGTCGTCGCGACGGGGGGAGGAGTGGCCCTCTCAATAAGTGTCACCTGAGGAAGAGGGGGAAGATGAGGATGCGGTGCCGCGACGGACGCGGTGGCGGCAGGCTCGGCGCCAGGAGCCGTGGTCCCTGCTGAAAAAGGAGAACAACGTCGTCAGAAACAGGAAAAAGCTTCGACCCCCGTGGTCGACGGCGTCGGCCTCACCAAGATCCGCGGCGGCCATCTGGCTTCCCCGAGCCATGGCTGCTCGAGCCTTCGCCAGCCAAGCGGCCTCCCCAGCAGAAGAAGGAGCCATACCTCGAGGTGCTTGGACCTCGGCGGAACTCGAGGTCTTGGCCCGCTTGGACGCCGCGGGGACCATCTCCTGCCGGGGGCGCTTCTCCCTGAAAAGCCAGAAAACAGCCCATATCACCAAAGGTAAAAAGTAAATTTCCCTACCAACGAGATCAAGGAGACCCACTCACCCAAAGCGAGGGCGGGCTTCTTCCCCGAATCGCCGGACCCGCTCGGGGCTTCGAGCCCGCCCTATAGCTCGAGTCCGCCCCTGAGCCGTCTCCACGAGGCTTGGACGGGGGGAACGCTCCGACGCGTCCCGTGGCTCGACCCCAGCGGGAGCTCTCCTCTGCCTTTTGTCCGGGGGGGGGCCGCGTCCCCCTCGAGCGGTCCTCGTGGCGCCTTTCCTTGCGCGGGCTCCGGGACCTGCTCCGGCGCACGTGCCGGCGGTCGCGTCCCCCCGCGTCAGTCTCCTTCTCCGACGACGGTGCGGCGAGGAGCTCCCGGAGCGCTCACGGCTCCCCACCCGACGAACATCATGGGGAGGGCTCGACGCCTCCTCGTGTTGCCTGCTTCTCCGCGGGCTCGACGCCGCCCTCGGCGACTTGCGGCGATCGGACCCGGAGTCCCTCTCGACGTGTTGGCCGCTTCTCGAGGGTCGGCCCTCTCGAGACCCCCCGCCTGGGCAGACGTGGCCGTGGCCTCCTCTTGTGCCGCGGCGGCGGCGCCCCGGGTCCGAGGCTCCTCGCGTCCGGGGGCACACTCCGGCACGGAGCTCGACAGGCCTTGAGCCCCGACGAGGCAGGGCTCGGCGCCGCCTTCCGCGGCTGCGCCCCGCGCGATCCCTTCGCCCGTGGGACCTCCAAGACATCCTCCTGCACAGAGGAGCGGTCAGCCCAGACGTCGACCACCCCCGCGCGCCTCAGACGCGCATCCATCCCCTCGTCATCACTTTCCTCCTCATCGTCACTCTCCTCCTCCGAGCTCGAAGAGCTGAGCTCGGGGGACCCATCTCCAGGCTGCCGGTTACGACGAGCCTTCGCCAGCCTCTGCTCCCGAGCCGAGCGACGCAAGTTTTTGTCTTTTTCTTTCTTCTTTCTGGCATCCTTGCTCTCCTTGTCTTTCTGAGCAGAAAGGCGCCTCACACTGGGTATCCGCGGCGTCCTCCCTCACCGGGGGCCTCGACGCACGACAAGTAAACGTCCCCTGCGAGAAGAAGAAGCATGACGAGAAAAACCACCAGAAGAATGTACAAGGTTCGGAGAAAGAGAAAGGGGAGGAGGCTCGAGACAGCTTAGCTCGAGGGGGGCTTACCAGGTCCAGACACCCCTTGTCGGGTGCCATGGCGATCAGGTTGGTGTCCTCGGGGACGAACGACCCTTGGATCGTGATCGACACCCGGGAGACGACCTCGTTCCGAGGCAGCCTCTCCTCGGCCATCCTCGACCGATTCAGCGCCTCGAGCTGGGCCTTCGGCCCCATCTTGTGCAAAAGAAGGGGGCGGTCCGCAAGGAAGAACCCTTCGCTGGGGAACGCCCAGATGACCGCTTGAACGGTCAGATTCTTCTCGTCCACCAGCGTCTTCATCATCTTCATCAGCGGAACCAGGTGGCGTTGCCTGTCCGACGCGACACCCCAGGTCCACTTCTCCGGGCGCTGAGTGAGGACCCTGCCGGTGTACTGCGGAAGGAGACCACCTTCATTCCGCAGAAGAACCAGTGGTTGTCCCACCCGGCCTGGTGGTGGAAAGCTTGTACGCAGGTATTCGCGGGGGACATTGGCCGACGAGGTCCCAGTCCTCGCAGTGACGGTGAGGGAGCCCATGCGCACGAGCCGCCTCCCGCTGGGCTTCAAGGCCTTGATGAAAGCTCGCCCCGGAAGAGGTGGACGAACATCTCCCAGTGCGGCTCCATCTTCAGGTACCCCTCGCACACCGCGGCGAAGATGGCGGCGTGCGAAATCGAGTTGGGGGAGAAGTGTTGCAGCTCCACCTCGTAGTGGTGGGTCAACGCCCGCATGAAGCGGCTCGGCGGAACACCGAGCCCCATGCGGTGGTAGCGTGTGAAGCTCACCACGTACCCCTCCGGCGGGTGCGGCTCCGGTGATCCGCCGACGGGATAGCCCACCACGCGGGTCCCTCCTCCGGGTTGGGACGGAGAAGCCCTGGGCCACCAACGACTCCATCTCGCGCTGCGTCACCTTCGTCGGGCTCCAGTCTTCGGCCGGCAGCGCTTGGGTCTGAGCAGCCATGGCGATGACGGCGCGTACCCGGGCGGCGGACGGACGACCGGAAAATTCCCAATCGACTAACTCGAGGAGGGGGGCGCGTGAAGGCTACGGCGGCGGTGAAGGCAAAGGCAAAGTAAAGGGTTCCTTTTCCCTCTTTCGATATTTATAAGGAGAAACCCCAGCGGGCGGGGTCTCCCACGACGTAAAAAGGTAACCGCATGCATTTAATGCGCCCACCTAACCACGTCTCGAGCCGGTTGACAGGTACACGCGGCAGCATCCCAACCGCTCAACTACCGGGGCCCTCCGTGGCCGCCGCTCCAACTTCACGTCCGCCGCCCTGGCGCCACGATCTCCGCTCCCTGACGGTTTCCGCCTAAAAAGGCGCGCCCAACGGGCAGAAGGATTCCAAGCGACGAAGGCTTCTTCAGGAAGGTAAAAACGGGCCCCGGCCCTAAGCCTCGAAGCAGCGAAGCTGCCCTCGAAGTGGGTTCGACAGCCGGCTTCGAGCACCGAGTCAGGGACACCAAGGGGCGCCACTCGCAGCATCGCTCGAGGGCCAAGCCCTCGAGGCCCCTCACGTGTATCCAAGGCGGGGCGCGCGACGTGCAGTGAGATCCCTCGGAGGGAGGCATCGAGCCACCGGGTCCTATCGAATGGACCCGGCACTCCTGCAGACTGAGCGCTCATGCTTTATGAGATCGCCTCCGGGCTACAGTCGACCCCATCGAACGGGGCACGAGGTCTCACTTGGATTTCCCCGTTACCAGCTCACCGGGAACCTCGATACTCGCCCACTCGTGGTAGTACGAGGCATCCCCTCTCGCATCCGATCGAAAGGACTCGCGGGATGACAAGCCAGGGCAATTGGCGTGCCGGACAGCCCGAATAGCCGGCCGGTCAGTTCAACCTGGCACCCCTCGACGAAAGAGGGTTAAAAAACTCAGGGGCTCGACACTCCCGAACCTAAAAAACGCAACTAACACTCACAAAACAGCCCACGAGGGAGCCCTAACCACTCCCCCATGGCCTCGGGGGCTACACCCGCGGGTGTCGCTCGCACGACACCCACGGAATCAAAATGACCAAACCCTCGAGACCAGTTAGCTAACCCTCGAGATCCCAGTCAGGAGCCCCTGCTCGAGTGCCAGCACTCGAACAAGGGCTCGGGGGCTACTGTCGGGGGAACACAAAGGGGTACCCCCAATCAACGCAAACAAATAGGTTAAACCTAGAACACCAATTAATAAACCCAGCTAGGCTAACCTTCCAAAGAAACCAACCTCGGAGCCTGCAACGCTGGCCCACCACCAGGGAGCTTAGACTTGCAAAACCTCACCGCCGCCTCCTGGTAGCCTACCCCTCGAACCCGCTACAGCGGGCACCGCCTCCTCGGGACCCCACGCGGGACCTCGAGCCCCTTCAGCACGATAGCCTAACCCTCGAGGCTCGTCGCACCCTGGGCCTCGAGCTGGAGCTGTTCACCGTCTCACCCGAGCCCTCGAGTCAGGCCTCGGGCTGGCGCTCGTACTAGCCCCATACTGCGCATTCAATGCGTCCTCTTACTCCGGTTCACCCTCGACCACCTCTGGTACAAGCGTGTGCCACAATGAACCGGAGCCAGAGTCAAACCTCGTTTTTCACCACAAGCATGGGCAAAAAAGGCACCAGTACAGCACTGTTCGGCCATACCACGCGCTGTAGCACACTCGAGCTTCACCCCGAGGCCTGGGTTCCCACTGTTCGTCCGGGCGTTCCGGGACGTGCCATACCTGCGGGGGCTCGGGCCCCCCATAGGCGCCACCTCGAGGCCGGCTCCGCGCCCCTCGAGCCCTAACCGCTTTCACGCTATTGGAGGACAGGTACCCCAAGACCCGGAGGGACCCCGCCGCGTCCTGTACATGCCAGAATGGGCGCTGTACAGCCCCCACGTCGCCACGCCTCCACGTCCGCGCCCGGGATGGAGGGCACGCTCCAAGGACGCCTCCACAGCAACACCCACATCGGTTCCAGTGGCCCCGACAAGACAGGATTCCTACCCTTCGCCATATCGAGCGCTGTACATATCATTCATGTGTAACTCTGGCCTCCTCTTGCTCTATAAAAGGGGACGTCAGGGCCCCTCGCGAACACGGTTACACAACTCCAAGAGACAACACACACACACTCGAGTCCGGACTCCGGTCCACGCTCATTGAGGTTGTATTCGCCCTTGTACAAGCACTTAGGTGCAAGTAATACAAGAACCTCCTCCCCGCTGGCGTAGGGCCTTCTTTGCCCGAACCAGGATAAATCCTTGTGTCATCTTGCATCACCATCCAGGAAGAGAGCACGCGATCATATTACTAGTTGGTGTCATACCCCGGGGTCGAAACACCGACACCTGTTGACCTTTGAATGGTTGAGATCACGGTGCAAAGCCAAGCCAAATATTTTACAAGACGATATTTTAAGGCTAATAAATTCATGTGTTGACAATATGTTATTATAGTAAATATATATTAATAATAAATTAATTAATCTTAATAAATTTGTTTCATAGTTTTTAGACAGAATATGCATTTTTTTCTTTTTAGTTTATTTTTATTTTAATAGATTAAATTAGTATCGAAACATCTTACGCCCTCCGTCCCTAAATAAGTGTCGTCCGAAAAGCGTGTCTGTGAGGGAAACGCGGATTTCTAGAGACACTTATTTTGGGACGGATGGAGTATGTGATAAAGACTAAGCGTTTGGTTGGGAGACGTAGTGGGATGAGATGGTTCTATCTCAGTTTCTAGAGACGGGATGGGAGCGGAACCATCCTATCTGTTGTTTGGTTGGAAAGGAACGGGATGACTATGTTTTTTGTTTGGTTCTGGATTATTAAAAATGGGATGAGTCATTGCCGTATAGGATCCACTATTTTTTTCCTTTTCTTTTTTCCTTTTCTTTTTTCATTTTCCTTTTTCTTTTCCCTTTTTTTTCTTCTTCCTTATCCTTTCATCTTCGTTCATCGAACCGGTCTCTACTCTACCTCACGACTCCGCCGCCGCACGCACGAGCCTTGCTCCCGCGGCCCCGCGCTCTCCGCCGGTGGCCATTCAGGCCCATGCACTGCTACCTGTGGCGTTGAGCCGCTTGCCGCACGTCGCAGCCACCAGCCCAGCCACTCGCGCCGCCGTCCGCCGCTCGCCCGCATGACGCGGCCACCCGCCAGCCACTCGGTCGTCGTCCGGAGGTAGGCCCGACGCTGGAGCTCACCAATGCACAGGTAGGCCCGGAGCTCGGGCGCGCGCCGGCGGGGCAGCTCGCCGGTCTTCCTCCCCAAGCTCGCCTATTCTTCTTCCTCAGATGCATGCCCTCACGACGGCCGTCCTACTTCGCGTGACTCTGTCCGGTCAGGGGCGTTTGGAACACAGTAATTTCACAGGAATGATATAGGAGTTTCATAGGAAAAACGCGGAAACAGAAAAAAAAATCCCGCGTTCCAAACAGGCCCTCAATTTTTAGGGGCAGAGTCATTCCGAATCTGGATGGAATATACCCCAGTGGGATTATCCCACCCTTCTCTGACTCTAAACCAAACAACCCTACAAGTGGGATCATCCCACCTCATCCCACCAACCAAACACTAAGTTAAGTGTGTGTGGTAGTATTCGGTCCTTAGGGCACTCACAATGCAGACTCTATCATATAGTCTAAACCTATTTATTATACTCCTATTTATTGTATTTTGCTGATGTGACAGTGTAGTTATTAAAGAGAAATGGTAAAAAAGCAAGACTTCAAGTCTATGATAGTTTCGAGGTAATAAATAGACTTAGACTCTAAGTAGAGTCTGCATTGTGAGTGCACTTAGCAGTTTCACGATTAGACTGGCACGACGTCAGAAATCATGGTCACACATTTTTTTTCGTTAGAAACTACCAACCAACGACCATCGTTTTCGTCAGAGACTACTGACCAACGACCAGGGGCATAAGTAGTGGTTGCTCAGCATAATTTTAGCTTGAGGTTGCTTAGTGATAGAATGGTTTTTTACACTGGTGCCTAGGCACAAAAGTGAACCTAGCGTCCGGCGCCCCTGCCAACGACTATATTATATATAGCTTTGTAAGCGAGCATCGAGCTAAGCATACGAGCTCGAGAACGCTCGGCAGCACAGTCCAAACCATACCATGTCTTTCCAAGTTAACAAGCCTCCATTCTCAGGTGTGCCTTGTCTATTATCCGCCATCCAGCTTCTTATATGCCTGCTGCTATGTTGCTGGCTCCCAAAATCGTGCAGATGCTCTGGCACCGACCAGGAGGATGAGCTAGGAAACATCACCCTGCGCTATTCTTTCGACAAACTTCCCGGCCACCTGTTCATGAGCAGTTCGCGTTTTGTCGACATGACTCTCTGCAATGACAACAGTGGCAAGGCGTGGGGAGGCCTCGGGTCTTCAAGAGAAGCTATTGGTTCACGGTTAGACTTGTACCGTGATAATGAGGGTATGTTTTTCACCCTTTACTCGGTGGATCCTTTGTCAAACGGCGGTATGTCCTTCAGCATCGCTTTCACTATGAGTATCTACCGGTCGAACAACCCTACGGTAGAAAATTATTGTAGACGACTTGTCTTTGTCGTCAAACCTGCAAGCCTTGATAGCCATGATAGTTATCAGAACCTTCTCAAGCATATGAGACCGGATAATGACAGCTGCTCGATTCCGCCCAACACTCCATCTCGCGATGTCTGCGGCAGCGGCAGCGGCAGCGGCGCGATCTGCGCCCAAATCAGCACACTTGACAGAATAGGACGTACCATCCAGGTACATATTGGCATAGACCCGCTGCTAGTCAATTCCTCAATGTCAAACAAGTATAGCGTGTGGATCGATTACGACTATACTGAGGACCGCATGTTGGTCTACGCAGATGCAGGTGAAGGATCATCCAAACCCACAGCTGCTGTAGCCAACAAGATCCTCGATAGGCCATGGACGTTTAAAGAATCAGCGTCCTTTGCCTTCTTTTCCTCGATGGGGCAACTCCTACAACTTCACACTTGGAACTCAACGGCAGTCACACGTCGCCCATCATTTTGTGCAGCGCATTATCCTTATGGTAATACCAGAGGCAATCAATGGGCCATCGCATGGTCCTCGGTCCTTGGATCAGCGACCGTCGCTGCCATCACGGCTGCAACCGTTGCATACTTGAACTCGAAATACAGGAGGTGGAAGAAGGAGCAGGAGAACCTCGTCCGGACCATGCGGAATCTCCCTGGGGTGCCCACCCAGGTTGGCTATGCCGAGATCAAAAAGTCCACGAAGAACTTCCATGACACAATGAAGTTGGGGAAGGGCGGATTTGGGGCTGTCTACCGATGCACACTTCCTCCTACTGCTTCAAGGAAAGGACAGTCCATGGAGGTGGCCGTAAAGAAGTTTGTGCGGGAACTTGAGCACCGACGCTACGACGATTTCCTGGCGGAGGTCAGCATCATTAATCGCCTACGTCACAAGAACATTGTACCACTCATCGGTGAGTACTGGGCTACTTACTTAGATTCATCGGTGAGTTTTGATTGTTTACTTTAATTCTAGGTAGATTAGTATGTTAGATGAAGGCTTTAGTGTGATGATAACTTGTATGTAGGATTAGGAAGTTACATGTAGGATTAGGAAGTTACTTTATGTTGTTTTTAGAATGGCAGATGTTGGTATTTTTTTAGAAAAAAAAAAAGAAAGTTCAAATCAGTGGAGATTTGGTGGTCTACAAATCTTTTTATTTATTAATAAATTTCTACAATATATCTTTTAAAGCATATTTCATGAGGATTAATGTTGAGGTTTTATTAAAAGGTAATAGTAAGATACAGAGTAGTTAATACCTTTTTTTTGCAATGAATCAATATAGTCTGAAGCATATTGTGTACGTCAAATTTCAGGATGGTCCTACAACAAAGGGGAGCCCATACTAATCTATGAGTACATGACGAACGGTAGCTTGGATCAACACCTTTTCTCGAAAAGAGATGACAATGCTGGGCAGAGGCAGCAGCAACAAGAGGAAACACCTATTGATACATGGCAAACTCGCTATGGCATTGCCAAGGACATAGCTACCGGTTTGCACTACGTTCACCATGAGCACGAGCCAACTGTGCTACACCGTGACATCAAAGCAAGCAACATCATGGTCGACTCAACCTTCCGCGCACGTCTCGGTGATTTCGGCATAGCTTCCACGATCGCCGTAGACAGGAGCTTTGTCACCGGTATAGCCGGCACTTGGGGCTACATAGCGCCCGAGTACGCGTTGACCATCAGGTCCACACGGCAGACTGATACCTACGCATTTGGGGTTCTCATCTTGGAGCTTGTTACAGGCAAGAAGAACGGTGACGTCCCACCGGACGATGACCACATCACTGACTGGCTTTGGCGCCTTCATCGGGAGGGGAAGTTACTTGAGGCTGTGGACGTCGGCGTGCTCACCGCAGACGGCGACCAGCAGGATGGCAGCGTCGTCGACGTCCTTCTGGAGGCTGAGCGTCTCCTGCTCCTTGGCTTGGCCTGCACCAATCCGAACCCGTACAATCGCCCAAGCATGGTGGAGGCAGTGCAGGTCATTACCAAGTTAGCGCCACCGCCAGAGGTTCCTCTTGAGAGACCCACATTCATGTGGCCCCCTCAAGACTGGCGTGCACGCAACTCTGTGTATAGCACGGCATTAAGTGATTGTGATGAGAGCTCTACGAGCACGGTCGAGACAGTGCAGGTTAGCATCAGCCAGGATCATTCTCTGTCTACAGCCACTGGAGGACATAGCTCCATCAGTAGCACAGTGGCGACTGGGAGTCAGTGCCACGGTTCAGCTCATCAGGTGGAGAAACAATAGACAGCCTAGTGTCCACATGCTTGGACAAATTAAAATGGTCATTGTGCGTTTGTGTGTGATCCTCATTTCCTTTGGCCTCTAAAGTATATATAACTATGCATGCCTAGGTTTGTTTGTCTTTTCCATCTTGCTGATCTGGACCCCTGTTTGTGTGTTACACATCATCTGCCTTTATGATCTAGGAAGCACCGGCTTTTGTTTATGTGCTTTGGGATCTTTGAAATTAATCCAAGAATTCTGGTGTTTGATATGGAGTTTCAATGTGTTATTTGTACTTTAAGTTATTATTACAAAATACATGGCTTGTTGGAGTAAATGTATAATCGCTTCTTTTGCCAATTCCACTTTTGCAATATCTGCTATCAAGCCTTTTTACTCACAAGTAAGTTAGGCTTGGCTCACTGCTCAGATGATATCCTCCAGTTTTAAAAATTGTTATGAACCTTGTTATGATCCTTAGATTATTGGGGTGGGGGATAGAGATAACCATTGCCAGGAGGATGGCGATGAGGGGGTGAGATGAGAGAGGGAGATTAGGAATTGAGAGAGGGGAGAGATTAGGAATTCATGTGTTGATTCCATCCAGGGCTGATAAACAGGTCACCAACTGTCTGGAGATAGTACATATACCTATTCTGTAGCCCATCTGATGATACTAGACCCTTGCTCCCTTATTGATGCCCTAGCTCTGGTAACCTACCTATTGGCTCATTACCTATCCGATTTGATTTAGCTAGCCACGTGACACAGTGACATCTCTTCCCCCTCAATGAGCAGCTTGTCGTCGAGCTGCCACGTACCTTTGACTGCTTGACGGGTTAAAGTCTTTAAACATCTCGGCTGTACCTTTTTATCTTAAGTTATTTAAAAAATAAACTAATTTAAATAATTGGAACTGCACTCATGGGGTCTGGAAGGAGTCACAACCGCTGGCTTCATGTGGGAATGAAATTGAAGAGTAGGATGTACCAATCGACCTGGCTATGCTGACCCTTCTGAGCACCATGCACCAAGGTGTGTGCCAGAATAAATGAGCAACCATCGTCCGTCAGTGTGGGCATTGGCGCGCAACCGGGATCGCTTTACACAGAGCTACTCTAGAGGCTGAGGCGACACCAAATGACCATCAAGTGAGGGGCGCGTCAGTGATTGTGCGGGTCGTTTGCCGCAGGGGAGATAGCATACAACAGATCTTACTGAGCTGGAGCAGGAACATCAATAGGCAAGCACCCTTCATCATGCGCGAATGAATTTGCTGCACGCCAATGATGACGTGAGAGCCGCAATGCGGGCATCCTCCTGCACCTCATCCCTCGTCATCGTTGCAGGACATTTGCCACAATGGACACCTTCTGCAGCAGCTGCGCATCTTCCGCATCATCCGCAGGAAAAGGAAACCTCGCCCTGCTGCTTGCGAGCACACCATTGCCTGCTCCTCCGATCATGGCCATGTGATGGCCCTGGTGATAACAGCCAGACGCTGCTCCCCATGGATAGACTGCACCCGCCGACGTGCCAGGAGTCCACGTGCTACTGCCTTAGGTGTACTGCCGCCGTGCCGCGAGGCGTTCATGCTCTGACTTCTCCATTTGAGCACGGTAGCGGGTGAACATCTCGACAAAGCGATCCATCTCAGCAAGATGGTGCATCCCCTCAACGAGGGCGGTGATTGGCTCATCTCATGATACCAGATTTCCTTAGATCATTGGGGGTTGGGGGATAGAGATAAACATTGCTACGAGGATGGCCGGTGAAGGGGGTGAGATTGACAGAGGAGGGAGATTAGGAAATTGGTTTGTTATTGCTTGATTCATCCAAGGCTGATTACACGATATAAATAGGGCACTAACCACCTAGAGATAATAATTCTCCTAATTTGTGCCCCTGATTGCTAGCCTAGCCACATGACAAAAAATTTAAGAGCAATTTGGTTTCCTTATTCAATTTCAGCAGTACCTGATCAAAAAGGTGGCAGTTTCAACTCAGGCTTTTAGAATCATCAAAGTAGTGGAAATCATCACATAATAAATTTAGTGATGCAGTTCTGTGTGTACATTTCCAGATCAGGCAGGAGGCACTATGTCACTGTTTACACCAAAATAAACTCTCTAGATGAAGCTTATCAAGCAGAGCAATATCTGAAGGTGTGGTCAGTATGTAATTGTTTATAGGTAACAAAAAGAAGTGTAGCAGTAAATTTGGGGGGGAAAAGGAACTAATGACATTTTTTATCATAAAACTTTTTGTTTATTTGACCCATCGATCCTGTAGTTTCATAATAAAAGGGTTCAAGTAAAAGATGATATTCAATGTGAACAGTAACCTGTAGTTTCATAATAAAAGGGTTCAAGTGAAAGATGATATTCAATGTGAACACTAACTATATAGTCGATTAACATGTTCTTATTTCTTAATATCTTACCGCATCATGGAATCTTTAGAGCATAGTTGGAGTGACATTACCATATTTTGTGTGGCCTCTCTCAAGAATTGGAGTTTCAACAATCTCCCCTTTTCATGGATCTGTCCCTGGGCAGCAATGAACAATCAGGGTGTGGATATAAGAATAACAGCGGTAAGAACAGCTGCATAAATGCAATTAACTGATACACAGTGCTGTCCAATATATATAAAAAGGTTTTGTCAACTAGATTTCTTGTAAGATTATTTTTTAAAAAATTATAATGACCAAATTAAAGCATTAGAACCTAGCTGAAAGGCAACCTATAGTTCGTAAAAGGTAGAATATATGTGGATGTGTTGGGAGCACACTTGCCGAACCCCCGCACTTGTGCGGAGTGAACAGCGAAGGTGGTCAAGCGTCGGAAGTAAAAGTGAAAACGAAGGTTTTGAACTCAATTAATGTTGTAGTGCACTGATCCCAAAAGGTCCTCCCTGCACACTGTTCACTCCCTGGTATTTATAGTGAATACCAAGGGGCAGGTCAAATTACAAAAGGGTACAACAAAGATTCCTTGCCTCCACGCAGGGAGGAGGGTAAAAAGGTAAGTACATAGTAGAGGCTGAAACCCTAGCCAGCTTTCCCCCGTGCGCCGCCACCGACTCAGACCGCCTTCGGGAATGGGACGGTGAGGCGTTGACCTTTGATTCGTGCTCGCCTTCGGACCCGCGACCTTCGCTGCTCGCCGGACCTTCGACTTGCTCGTCTACCTTCGACTTCGGTCGCCCTTGGCCCGTGTCCTTCGCCGCTCGCCGGACCTTCGACTTGCTCGTCTACCTTCGACTCCGGTCGCCCTGGGCCTGCGACCTTCGCCGCTTGCTTGGTCCGCTCTGAGTAGAGCGACCTTGGGACCCGGCGAGGGTCGCCTGCCATGCCGCGAAGCCTTAACCTGCAGGGAGTGAAAAAAGGAGCATCGAGGGTCGAACTCACGTCCGAAGGTTAGGGAATTGATCCCGAAAGGAGGGGGACCTCGCGAGGACACAAAGACCAAGCGAAGGTTGTTCTTGGCACCATATCGGGCGGCGTCTTTGCCGAGGGTCCTTTTCCCCAACAGTAGCCCCTCGTTGCCTTGGATCTAAAGAACGGAGTAGTTTAGGCCAAGCAGCGCATTTTGGACGGGAAAACGTAAAGGGACCCTTGGCAGCGACGCCGCGGCTGCTTTGGGTGTATCGTTGTACTGTAGTTCGTACTTTGAGGCCCGTTTCGTTTTTTGCGCCGCGTTTTTCGAATTGTCGTGCCGATACTGTCGCGGGAGTGTCGGCCGCTTGGTCTATAAATAGGAGGGGTAGGTGAGCGGTAAAGGACGTGCCCTCATTCGCCCTAGCCACCCTGCTGTTGCAATTTGCCTGTAGCGAAGGTTTGTTTTAGTTTGACTGCGAGGGTCGAGGCAGCATTCGCTGCGCGAAGGTGTTTGTGATTAGAGAGATGGCTAGGCTGAAGCAGACTGCTCGTGCTGCTTCCCCTGTTTCGGCTGAAGAGGGGATTACCTTCGAGTTTGGACTCAGCCGAGTGTGCGCATCGGAGATTGCGTCTTATGTTAGGTGGGGTTGGATCGAGGAGGGCAAGGCGAGGACCAGCGTCGGGGAGACGGTGCCGAAGGCGGATGCGGATGAAGTTGTAGTGTTTGAAGAATTTTTTTCGGCTGGCCTTCGCTTCCCGGCCCACTCCTTCGTGGCCTCTGTGTGCGAAGGTTCAATCTGAAGTTTCATCAGCTGACACCTTCATGTTTTACGAAGATGTCGGTGTATGTGTGGGCGTGCCGTTCCCAAGGTATTGCTCCAAATGTTGAAGGTTTTGTTCGCACTCATCGGGTGCACATGCAGCCTCGGAAGATTGATTGTGGCGAGGGTAAAAGCTGTCTGGGTCAATTTGCTGTGTACACATTCTGCCACCGCGCTGGGTCGGAGTTGCCAGTGCAAGCTCAGAAGAACAAGTGGACCAGCGGGTGGTGGAGGAATTTTGGTTTACTACAAGCTCAGTGATGTGGCGGAGCTGTGCGTTGAGCTCCCGCCTCTTGGGGATGTAAGTGCGGAGGCCAAGATGGATGGCGAAGCACACGCGGCTGTTGATTGTTTGAGGGTTGTCTCGCGCTCTCAGTGCGCCCGCGACCTGGTTGAAGAGTACTGTTGCGCCAAGATCTGGCCTCTTGGCGAGAAACAAGTATGGTTTGAGGTTGAGGATGACCCTCGCTACCAGGACAAGGGGTTGAAGAGACCGAAGGTTGATTTGAACAAGGTCTGGGCTAATGTTTTCAAGAAATTTCCCAGGCGAGAGGATGGGCTCGAGGTTATATATAAACGCGTGCAGCAATGGGTGGAGGAGTTAGTTGGCAAATTGTCAACGTTGGAAAATAAAGCTATACACAGCGCGATAGGCGCCGAAGGTCGAGTTAACAGACTGTTTGACATTCTTGGCATTCAGTATCCAAACTGGCCCGTTCCGTCGAGCGAAGATGCTCCGAAGAAGAGGAAGCGTGCCGCTGCGGGAGATGAGGAAGTTGTCTCTCGGCCGAAGAGGGGTCGTGGCCGTGGGCGCGGCGGTCCCGGCGGCCGGGCGAAGGTTTTGGCGACGAGGGTCGCAGCTGTTGTTGGTGCTTCGGGCACTTCCACATCCTCGGCCGTTGCCTCGAGCGGCCGAGGCTTTGCTAAGGTTGGAGGAGTGGTGCCCCGGGTGGGCGGTATTGGAGCTTTAATTCAGATCTCGGATGACGAAGGCGTCTCTGAAGACACCGACAAGGAAGAGAGAGAAAAGGAAAGGAAGGGGGGGGAGAGGAGTCATCTAGCGAGGGCAGCGATTCATCCAGCAGCGAGGATGACTCCGATAAAGACGTTTCTATTGGGGACACCCGAGGAAAAAGGATAGCTTCGTCCAGTGCTGTTGCTGCGGCTGCCAAAGATGTTGAAGAAGTGTTGCGGGAACTGGAGGGAGAGAGCCCTCGACGAGGGTCACTGCCCGATTACGCCGGCACGCATGTTTGGGTCGAGGGATCCGAAGTTAATGGTGGACCATGAATCGGACCCGGTGCCTGGAAAGAGGCCATATGGCGAAGCCAGCCGGACAAGCCTTCCTTACTACGCGAAGGAGCTTGGCGTTACTGACCCGGCGACCCATCTGTACACGAGCGCGGACCTTCAGGCGACTCGTTTGCCGTGCTCTCCGGAGGAAAGGCGATTCCTGGGTCGCGTGTTTAACCGGGTCTGTCTGCCGGAAGCGGAGCTTCGGCTCGCCAGCGAGCCCTTGGATAATATTCATGATGATATTGATGTGAAAGTGGCTGAGCTGATGCTCCTCAACCGGTCGGCGCGTCGAAGGTCTAGTTACAATCTTCATTATCTGAACGACCGGTTGAAAGACACGCAGAAAACCAACAAGGAGCTTCGCCAGAGCTTGGAGGACAAGGATGCGGAGCTGAAAGCAGCCTTAGAGGAGGCTGAGAAGTGGAAGAAAGAAGCGCAAGAGGCTGCGAGGACCAGTGCGGAGCTCCTCGCTGCAGGACGGCAAAAAGATAAAGACTTGGCGTCTGCAAACGAGCGCGCAGAAAAGTTGTCAACGGAGGTGGCAACGAGGCCGAGGCTTGAGCTTTGAGAGTCTATCTAGGGTTAAAGCTAAGATAGACACATGCTTGACTGAAGCCGGAGGTTCAGCCGGGGAGCCACTTCCTACAGTCAGCGCGGAGGCTTTCGAAGGTTGGTTAAGTAACGAGTTGGATGTATTCAGCTCGCTGGTTGGGAATGCAGCTGATTTTGGAGGGTATGCCGGGGCGCTGGCGATGGCTGGAACGCTTCGCCAAGCGGACTGTGAGCACCTTCGTAAAATTAAGAAAAACAACCCATACTTTCCCACCGTCGATGAGGTGCGACAGATGAAGACAGACGACGCCGAGGTCCAAAACTGCGTGATGCGGTTCCTTCGTCGATTTTGGATTGCGGGCGGCGGCCGAGTTCTTGCCTTCGACGAGGCTGCCGAGGCTACTCGTCAGGTTTTTTTTTTAGAGTTAAAAAAAGGGATTTGTTTTGTCCTTTTGGTTCTTGCAGGCTCGGAGGGAGGCGATGCCTTCGCCGTCTGCTGTCCTTGAAGCTGGTGGCAGCTCCGAAGCCGCTCAAGCTCCCAGCTCTGCGGAGGTGCCACCAGTGGCGGTTGAGGGACACGCAGAAGCCGCAATCACCGGCGAAGGTGCCGAACAAGAGAAGGCTGCGAGGGAGGCATCTGCTGGAGATGCGGAGACCGTCACTGGCGAAAGCTGTGACGACCCGAGCTTGATGAAGCCGAGCAGGTGTGAGCACGTAGGGTTGTAAGGATGAATTATTTTGTAAAGGAAAAAAAGCGATGCCTGAGATGACTTGAAGAATGCTGAGACGTTTTTTACTGTTTTATGTGAATGCAGGTTCCTGATGGAACCATGCTTGAGGTTTTTGACGTGACACCGTTAACGCTTAACTATCAGGATGTTTTTATAACTGGTGAGTCGTGGGCCCGTGCAAAGTTAAAAATCCTTCGTTGACCTTCGAGCGTTTTTGGTGGCCAAAGGTGCGAAGGTACGATTTGAAGAATAGTAGGTCGAGCAGCTTTTGGCGCGAGGCGGACTTTACTGATTGGCAAGCTACGCGTTATTTGTTTGGTCCGTCTTCGACCTCGCAAGCCGTTTTAGATGATGATATCGATGATAACACTGCATTGGACTATCTATTTGGGCGAAGCAATCTTGCAGTGGACTCCGGCGGGTCGCTGGTGGTTCCGAAGGAGGAACCGTTGGAGGTTAATGAAGTACGCCGCACGTATATGTATCGGGCGAGGATTTTGACTGGTGAGTTGCCGATTGTGCCGGCAACTCTTTTGTGGTGGGGGCCCGTTGTTGCGGTAGAGCCGGAGTTCGAAGAAGTTAGCGAGGGCCCCGATGATTTGATGCTAATCGAAGGGAGCGATGGTTCCTTGTAAATTTTTGTAATTTTAGTGATTTAACTGTCGTTGTAAAGATTTTTTGTGAATGTATGAGAAGGTTGTATAGTTTTGTGCAAACTTGCCTGAACGATTCTTGTAGCGGAAAAAAACAGCGACGCCCCCTTTTTCTTTTAGCGAGGCTCGCGCAACGCTCTCGTGAGCTTTTTAGGAAAAAACAGCGACGCCCCCTTTTTCTTTTAGCGAGGCTCGCGCGACGCTCTCGTGAGCTTTTTAGGAAAAACAGCGACGCCCCCTTTTTCTTTTAGCGAGGCTCGCGCCACGCTCTCGTGAGCTTTTTAGGAAAAAACAGCGACGCCCCCTTTTTCTTTTAGCGAGGCTCGCGCAACGCTCTCGTGAGCTTTTTAGGAAAAAACAGCGACGCCCCTTTTTCTTTTAGCGAGGCTCGCGCAATGCTCTCGAGCTTTTTTGGAAAAAACAGCGACGCCCCCTTTTTCTTTTAGCGAGGCTCGCGCAACGCTCTCGTGAGCTTTTAGGAAAAAACAGCGACGCCCCCTTTTTCTTTTAGCGAGGCTCGCGCAACGCTCTCGTGAGTTTTTAGGAAAAACAGCGACGCCCCCTTTTCTTTTAGCGAGGCTCGCGCAACGCTCTCGTGAGCTTTTTAGGAAAAAACAACGACGCCCCTTTTTCTTTTAGCGAGGCTCGCGGAACGCTCTCGTGAGCTTTTTAGGAAAAAACAGCGACGCCCCCTTTTCTTTAGCGAGGCTCGCGCAATGCTCTCGAGCTTTTTTGGAAAAAAACAGCGACGCCCCCTTTTTCTTTTAGCGAGGCTCGCGCAACGCTCTCGTGAGCTTTTTAGAAAAAAACAGCGACACCCCCTTTTTTTTAGCGAGGCTCGCAATGCTCTCGTGAGCTTTTTTGGAAAAAAACAGCGACGCCCCCTTTTTCTTTTAGCTAGGCTCGCGCAATGCTCTCGAGCTTTTTTGGAAAAACTTTAGCGAGGCTCGCGCAACGCTCTCGTGAGCTTTTTAGGAAAAAACAGCGACGCCCCTTTTTCTTTTAGCGAGGCTCGCGCAATGCTCTCGTGAGCTTTTTTGGGAAAAAACAGCGACGCCCCCTTTTTCTTTTAGCGAGGCTCGCGCAACGCTCTCGTGAGCTTTTTAGGAAAAAACAGCGACGCCCCCTTTTTCTTTTAGCGAGGCTCGCGCAATGCTTTTAAACATGTTGATTTGGAGAGGACAGCGACCCGTACGTCTATAGTCATTCTTTCGAGGGTGCTACAAAGGTCGATGGTTTGGAGTTTGCGGTTTTGCAAAACGGTGCGACAGTTGCTATGCCGAGACTCTGCGGACGAGGGGGTGCCACATTGGTTGGGCGAGGGCGGGAGAAAGGGCACCCGCCGGGGCCTGCTTGGAGGGCTCGGGCGAGACGGAGAATGCGCGCCCGCCCGAGGCCTGACTTGGAGGGCTCGAGAGGAGACGGGGAATGCGCACCCCTGAGGCCTGACTTGGAGGGCTCGGGCGAGACGGAGAATGCGCGCCCGCCCGAGGCCTGACTTGGGGGCTGGGCGAGACGAAGAGAATGCGCACCCCAACGAGGCCTGGCTTGGAGGGCTCGGGCGAGATGGAGAATGCGCGCCCGCCCGAGGCCTGACTTGGAGGGCTCGGGCGAGACGGAGAATGCGCCCCGCCGGAGGCCTGACTTGGAGGGCTCGGGCGAGACGGAGAATGCGCACCCGCCGAGGCCTGACTTGGAGGGCTCGGCGAGACGGAGAATGCGCACCCCCCGAGGCCTGGCTGGACGGAGATGCGCGCCCGCCCGAGGCCTGACTTGGAGGGCTCGGGCGAGACGGAGAATGCGCACCCCCCCCCCCCCCCGAGGCCTGGCTGGAGGGCTCGGGCGAGACGGAGAATGCGCGCCCGCCGAGGCCTGACTTGGAGGGCTCGGGCGAGACGAGAATGTGCGCCCGCCCGAGGCCTGGCTTGGAGGGCTCGGGCGAGACGGAGAATGCGCGCCCGCCTGAGGCCTGACGGAAGGCTCGGGCGAGACGGAGAATGCGCGCCCGCCCGAGGCCTGACTTGGAGGGCTCGGGCGAGACGGGGATGTGGACCCGCCCGAGGCCTGACTTTGCTGTGCGAGAGTGCTCGACTTTTTGGACTTCGCGCCTCCCCTTATTTCAGGCGGAGGTGAAGTTTGTTTTTGCGAACCCCTGTCGTTTGTGCCAGGGTGCTTGACTTTTGGGACTTCGCGCCTCCCTTATCTTAGGCGGAGGTGAAGTTTGCTTTTTTGCGAGCCCCTGTCGTTGTGCCAGGGTGCTCGACTTTTGGGACTTCGCGCCTCCCCTTATCTTAGGCGGAGGTGAAGTTTGCTTTTTGCGAGCCCCTGTCGTTGTGCCAGGGTGCTCGACTTTTTGGGACTTCGCGCCTCCCTTATCTTAGGCGGAGGTGAAGTTTGTTTTTTTGCGAGCCCCTGTCGGTTGTGCCAGGGTGCTCGACTTTTGGGACTTCGCGCCTCCCCTTATCTTAGGCGGAGGTGAAGTTTGCTTTGAAAAGAAAAGTAATGTTTTCGAAGCAATCTTAGCAGGTTTTCATCGAATGTAGCGCTCTTGAAAGAGACCCGCTTTTCGATGTTTTGGAGATTTTACTTTTTGGGGTTCTAACCTGTATTAATGCTTTGGATACTGCCTCGTAAAAAACCTTACGCCCCTTCGTAAGGAAAAAGAGTGCAGCTCCTGTTTTGTTAAGTACATGAATGTAGATAACGTAATATGCGACAAAGATTACATATCGCGAGGGCTCGCTAAGGCTCTGCTATGGGTAGAATTTGCGGGTCGTCAATGTTCCAAGTGTGTGGTAGGATATACCTTCGCTGTCGGAGAGATGGAAGGAGCTAGGACGATTGCATTCTGCGATCAGGAACGGGCCTGTCCACTTAGGCTGAAACTTTCCGGCCATGCTGGCGTTTTGTTTACGGATGAGGACGAGGTCACCTTCTGCAAGTTTTTGATTCTGACCTTTTATCTCTCCATTTTTGGTCTCTTCCTGATACTTGCGAAGGTTGTGCACTGCGCTGCATCTTGTTTCTTCTAGTAAGTCTTTGTCAATCAGCTAGCTGGCTCATCATTTGCGAGGGTTGTTCTCGGTGAAACGTATTTTAGCTCTCTCTGGTAACACGGCTTCTCGCCGAACAAAAGTTTGAAGGGTGTGAATTTGGTTGCTCTGCATTCGGAGGTATTGTGAGACCAGGTGACTGAAGTTAGCTCGTCTACCCATTTACCTTTGGGTCTGCCTTGCAACTTTTTGGATATGGATTGGAAGATTGTTGCGTTGGCTCTTTCAACTAGGCCATGGACTGCGGGTGTCGGACTGAGGCGAAGCATAGAATTGTTCCGATTTGTGCACAGAATTCTTTAAACCTCGCTGTCAAACTGGGTGCCGTTGTCGACGGTTAGATGTTGGGGGACTCCGAAGCGACAAACTATCTGCTGCCAGAAAAACTTTTTACTGCGAGGAGGTTATGGAGGACAGCGGGTCTTGTTTCAGTCCATTTTGTGAAATATTCCACGGCTACCACCGCATAGCGAAGGTTCCCCGAGCCGTCGGTAGTGGACCCATGAGATCCATTGCCCACCTTTGCAGAGGCAAAGTTGGGCATATGAGGGTTGTGAGAGCCCCTGGGGTGTTTGGTTTTTTGCTGTCAGTTGACAACCCTCGCACTGCTTGACGATGGTTTCAGCATCTCTCAGCGCAGTTGGCCAGTAGAAACCTTGCCGGAAAGCTTTTCCTACTAGTGCCCTCGGGCCATTATGTGAACCACATATACCTTCGTGGATGAGTTTGAGAATGTCATTACCTTCGGACTGTGACACGCACTTGAGCCAATGTGAGGTTACCGAAGCTTTGAATAGGGTGGTAATCCACAATCTTGTACCCTCGCACCTTTGCTTTAGTCTGTTCTCTTCTTCTTTAGAGCTGGGTTCATGAATCCTTGATGTAGGCCATGATAGGGTGCTCTCCAATCTTCGCACTGAATTGCGCTGATCAGCTTGATGCTGATTTCGGAAGCTTCGAAGGCTGACCTAGTGGTAACCTCGTAGAACACATCCGGTGGAAGTTGTAGCTGCTGTGCGGCTGCTTTGGCTAAGCAATCAGCCTCGCTATTTTCGGTTCTTGATATTGCTTTTACAGTTATGCCGAGGAAGAAGGATTCTAACCTTCGGACATATTGAAAATATTTTGGAGTTCTGGATCTTTTGCTTTGTAGTTCTTTTCATGTGCCCACAATGACTTGAGAGTCTGTGTTGATGAGTGCCCTTCGGACTGATAACGATCGCAGCCTTGAGAGTGCCAGAATGAGCTTCGTACTCTGCAGAGTTGTTTGTGCACTTGAAGTCAAGCCTTCTTGCGTATCTCAGCTTCGACCCGGAGGGCGAGATTAGAACGGCCGAGGCAACGGCTCCAGTTGCACCCCAGGCCCCGTCGACGAAAACGATCCAAAACTGGTCCTGCTGCAGCTCACCGGGGCGAGGGGTCGGGTGTCCATCTGCTATGAAATCAGCCAGCACTTGTGATTGGACTGCTGTTCTGCCAACGAAGGTTACGGCGTAACTGTTAAGCTCGACTGCCCATTTTGCTATTCTTCCAACTGCTTCGTTGTTTTTGAAAATGTTCTCGAGGGGGTACGACGAAGGTACATGGATCTCGTGCGCCTGGAAATAGTGCTTGAGCTTTCTTGATGCCATAACGACGGGTATGCTATTTTCTCAAGCTCGAATAATTTCTCTTTGGGCCTTCGAGGGTTTCTGAAACATAGTAGATTGGGCTTGTCTGGTCTTGTTGTTTTCGCGGAGGCTCCTGATGAGGACTGCGCTTGCTGCGTGTGGCGAGGCACGACGTAAGTAACAATAAGTCTCCCTTGCTTGGGCTGGTTAGGGGGTCAAGCTGGTCAGATACTTTTTCAACTCCTCGAAGGCCTTTTGCGCTGGGGGACCCAGTGAATGAGCGTTGCTTCTGAGTGTTTCAAAGAAGGGTAACCCTCGCTCTGCGATCTGGTAGATGAATCTGCTAAGTGCTGCTAAACGACCGGTCAGACGCTGAGCTGCTTTCTTGGTCGCCGGAGGTTCCATGTTCATGATGGCATCAATCTTCTCAGGGTTAGCTTCGATTCCTCTGGCTGAGACGATGCAACCTAGCAATTTACCTTCGCTTACCCGAAAACACATTTTTCTTGGTTTAGTTTCAGTCCGGCGGACCGGAGGTTTTGCTGAATACCCTCGATAAGTCTGGTATGTGGTTCTCTTTAGTTCACTCTGGACAACGAGGTCGTCGACATAGGCAGAGACAGCCTGCTCATCCTTGAACTTCGGAGTCATGCGAGCGAAGGTTGAGCCTGCATTTTTCAAACCTTCTGCCATCGTCGGAAGCAAAGGTGCCCGAGGATTGATAAAGCTTGTTCTTTCTTCGCTCTCATTCATCCAATCTGGTGATAGCCTGAAAAGCAATCAAGGAGGGATAGCATTTGGCAACCTGCCGCTCTGTCGACCAGGGGCTTATGTTTGGGAAGAGGAAGTCATCCTCGGACAAGCTTTGTTCAAGCAGTCCACGCACATTCGCCATTTTTTGTTTTTCTTTTGAACTAGGACATGTTTGAGAGCCAGTTGGGTATTTGACTGGGCGGATGACACCTGCGCCAAAGCCTTTTAACTTCGGCCTTCGTTGCCTCCTTTCTTTCTTCTACATTTTGGCGAAGCTTTGTTTTATTGGGCGATAGCCTGTTTTATGTTCAGGCTATGCTCATCATTGATCTGTTACTCTTTTAGGCCTGCGTGACCAAGCGAAGGTGTCGGAATTTTCTTGTGGAAAAGGAGTGATGAAGTTCCTTGAGTGCAGTTGAGCCTGCTGATTCTTCTTTGTCTTATGGGACCTGACATTATGCATTAAGTAGAATATTGGTGTAGTATGTGATTGAAGCATTTAGTATTTAGGTTTTTCAATGAGGGGTTGTGAGCTGAAAGTCTTGATAGGTGTTTGAATGTTGTTGTTAGAGCAGGTGACGAGGGGATAGTGTTGTTGACACAGGCTTCGTTGTTACAGAGTGACTGTCCATGTTTTAAAACACAGTCATGCTTGAAGGTGAATTGTAAGCTTTTATATGTGTAGTTTTATTTATAATTGTCTTGAACTACGAGAGTTGAAAGCCTCTGTTTGGTTGTTAAGTGGCCTTTTAGTATGTAATTTGGTGATAGCCTGAAGGGAAGGAAATATATTGGAAGTGGACCATATTGGCAACCTGTGGCTTTTGGGAGGGTCTGTATGATTGATGCGTCAAAAAGTCACTTTTATTGTTGGGTTGCTTCTTAATTCTTGTTCTGGTTTAGTGTGACATGTTTGGTGACGGAAGTTGGGTATTTGAAAGCTTTGCGTGGTGTGTTGGGAGGTGATTAGGATCTGAGCCTGTGTTGTATATGTGTCAATATTTTGTGAGTGCTATTAGCCGATCTATTGATGTGATCGTGATGACTCTGTTTCATTTTAGGTAGCAAGTTCGCATGGACGGGAAGAAAAAGTGTTGTGGAGTGAATTTAAGGTCTGAGGAAGGAGGTGAGGAGGTGACGAAGTTGCCTTCTGATTGAGGGTCTAGATTGGCTGAGATGATGACCTTTCTTTCGGCGTTACCCTCAAAGAGTTGGACTTGTTTGGTTTCCTCCTTTGGCGCTACCTTCACTCTGTCATTGCAGACTTCACCCTCGTCGCTGATACCGGGGGTTTTAGGTTTTGACAAGTTGTGTACATTACGTTGCCCCGGGGCTACGTCCCTTCAGCTGCCCTTGCAATGTCCTGGTCCCCGAATACTGCGACCACACCCTTTGGAGCGGGAAGCTTCATGCATAGGTAAGCGGGATGGATGACCGCATTGAACGCGTTTGTGACCCCTCGGCCAAAAATGGCATTGTATGGGTAGAACATGTCCGACGACGTCAAATGTTTATGCTCCGTCCTACAGTTGATTTCGTCGCCGAAGTCACGGGCAGAGAATTTTTTCCGATAGCTCTCACTTGTTGACCACCGAAGCCGTATAGGGGGTTGTCTGCAGGTTGCAGAAGGTGTCTATCAAGCTTCATGCTGTCGAAGGTTGAAGCGAACAAGATATCAGCGGAGCTTCCTGTATTGACCAGTATTTTGGTGACAGTCCACCCAGCGAGGTTGTTTCGATCACCATAGCATCGGTGTGAGGGTAATCTCTCAGCTTCATGTCACTGGAGTCGAAGGTTATGGGGATGTGAGACCAACGGCCAAATCTATGGGGTCCTTCGACGCCTACGTGGTGGACTCGTCTGGCATGTTCCTTCCTTTGCCGTTTGTTACCATGGTCTTCATTTGAACCTCCGGTGATAGCTAGAATCACACCGAAGGTTGATGTTGGATTGTTGATGGTCGTTTGGCTCGGGGCTTCGGCTTTGACAGGTTGTGGTGCTGGTAAGCGGGGATTGACGGTGGTGGTGGCAGAGCGTTGCTAGCTTGTAGGTTGTTGGAATTTGGTTTTGGGGGGTATTTGGGTATGTGACTGTGTAAGGTGGGTTTTGCGTTGTGGGACGGTGGTTGGCTGATAAGGGGTTTGGTTGTAGAGTGGGTGGTGAGTGTAAGGGGTTGTTGCGAAGGTAGGCCGTAGTTTACGGGGGTATATTGGTATGGGGGATTTGGTGGGTGGGAACTTGGTTTCCTGGTGTGGTTGATGGTTCGGGTGTCGGACGAAGCAGCTTTCCTGGATTCCTGGTATTCTTTTCCCTTGGCGAAGCATTCGCATTGCTTTGTTGTGTGTCCCTTTCCCATTCCACAGAAGTGACAATACATTTTGGCAGGATCTCGCTGCTGGTACCGCTGATTCGGCGGAGGTGGCAAAACCTGCGGGGCTTGGTTGCTCGGAGGTTGAGCGTTCCGTCTTTGATCTTCGCAATTTGTTGCTTTGTTGATTGCACCGACGTTGCTTTGCTCTTGGCGAAGGTTGCTTTCTCTCGGTTGAGGCCTCGACTGTGGCCTCTGCTGAGACCTTCGAGCATCGGACTTCGCTCTGAAGTCCATATCAGCTCTACAGTATCTTTCCATTGTTTCATGCAACTCTTCGATTGAGTTTGCCGATTTCTGGCAAATTTTGAGGAGCATGGTCCTGGGCGCAGGCCACTGACTGCAGCGAGGATGATAGCCTCGTCAGATATCCCCGGGGTCATTGCTCTGATTTGAATAAACCTTCGCCAGTAATCTTGGAGCGGCTCGCGCTCTTCTTGCTTGCAATTAAACAGCTCGATGGGGTTTGATGGGCTGGAGTGATGCCCTTGAAATTTGTACACAGCTTGTCTCTGAGGGTGGCCCAGGAATCCACAGTTCCGGGGCGAAGGTTGCTGTACCATGTTTGTGCGATGTCTCGCAGAATGATGACAAAGGATTTTGCCATTGTTGATTCATCACCGCCTGCTGCGGCAACTGCTGCTTCGTAGCTCATGATGAACTGGCGAGGGTCGGAAAGTCCATCATAGCGAGGTAGTTTTGTGGATTGTAACATGGTGGCCAGGGCTGGGTTTGGAGTATTTGGGAGAGTGGTGACTTTGGATCATACGACATTTGGTGTTGCTGATGCCTTCGCTGAATGCGAAGGTTTTGTTCTCTCTCATCTGGGTAGAGTTGGCGGAAATTTGGGTGTCTCACAGGATATGGCTCTGGGTGTACTGGTGGTGGAGGGGGTGGTGGATGGTGACGAAGGTTATCTTGATTCGGCTCCTCATCCCCTCTTGCAGCGGGGGTATCTCCTCATCATTCCAGCCTTCGGCTTCGGCTTCTGCCGCGGCGAGGGATTCCTCCATACGGCGAAGCTGCTCCCTAGCCTCGTCAGCCCTCTGTCTGATCGAGCGCAATCGGTTATGCCTCTCAAGCTGTTCCAGGCGCCTCTTCTTCTCTTGCAGCTCAGCCTCGAGCCTTTCAAGGGCCTCGAGGCCCATCTCTTCTTCTTCTCCCTCTCCTTCTCCCGAAGGTGTGGGTGTGCGTTGCGTCGCCACTCGGACCTGGGGACCTAGGGTTTGGGGTTCCGGGGTGACGTTCTCTCCCCCGAGGGTTGCACGATTTCTTCCGCAGGAGGGACCACCGTCGCTGTCTCTCTGGCTACACGTTGGTCCCTCGCTGGGTGAGCTCTTCTGTTTCCTGCCATGTCAAACTTTCGATCCCCACGGACGGCGCCAAACTGTTGGGAGCACACTTGCCGAACCCCCGCACTTGTGCGGAGTGAACAGTGAAGGTGGCCAAGCGTCGGAAGTAAAAGTGGAAACGAAGGTTTTGAACTCAATTAATGCTGTAGTGCACTAATCCCAAAAGGTCCTCCCTGCACACTGTTCACTCCCTGGTATTTATAGTGAATACCAAGGGGCACAGGTCAAATTACAAAAGGGTACAACAAAGATTCCTTGCCTCCACGCAGGGAGGAGGGGCAAAAAGGTAAGTACATAGTAGAGGCTGAAACCCTAGCCAGCTTTCCCCCCGTGCGCCGCCACCCGACTCAGACCGCCTTCGGGAATGGGACGGTGAGGCGTTGACCTTTGATTCGTGCTCGCCTTCGGACCCGCGACCTTCGCTGCTCGCCGGACCTTCGACTTGCTCGTCTACCTTCGACTTCGGTCGCCCTTGGCCCGTGTCCTTCGCCGCTCGCCGGACCTTCGACTTGCTCGTCTACCTTCGACTCCGGTCGCCCTTGGCCTGCGACCTTCGCCGCTTGCTTGGTCCGCTCTGAGTAGAGCGACCTTGGGACCCGCGAGGGTCGTCCTGCCGTGCCGCGAAGGCTTAACCTGCAGGGAGTGAAAAAAGGAGCATCGAGGGTCGAACTCACGTCCGAAGGTTAGGGAATTGATCCCGAAAGGAGGGGGACCTCGCGAGGACACAAAGACCAAGCGAAGGTTGTTCTTGGCACCATATCGGGCGGCGTCTTTGCCGAGGGTCCTTTTCCCCAGCAGGATGGAACACATATGTGCTGGTGCTGGGTGAGATTAGTACCTGTGAGGTTAAGGTTTTCTAGACTTCTTCTGTGCCCAGAAAACACAAACATCATTCATGGATCTTAGTGAAGAAAGCACTCGCACAAGACAAAGTTCATTTGCATGGAACATTTTGTTTCCCTTGAGAGAGAATTTCCACAGAATTTAACCACATCCCTAAGAAAAGCAAGAGCGTCAGTATGCTGGTACCAAATCACAGAACCACGTAGAAAGGTAAAGCACCAAAATAGCCCATATAGAAAAGAACAGAATATCAACTGAGCATCACTAACTATCACTTATAAGAACACATACTTGTGCAGAGAACAACTATTTTGCTTGGTATGAGAAAGGACACATTTGTTGAATCATCCTCAAATATGTAAAGCAGATATCAATTCTAATGGCTGATCCTACTATGACTGATGTAGAAGGGTTTAAATGCTAAACTTGATGTTTGGATACTTTATGTCTGAAATTTCCCATTCTCACCTTCGACGCTTTGAATTCACAATCTCAAAGACATTGGGAAACACATAACACATGCATTTCCCTTGCTTATGTGTTTAATGTCCAATACGGCAGAACTGGCAAGTCTCAGAATTTTTCATTGGGAGCAAACCCTCTATGCATCCTCTCATCATGAAGCTGGAATGCCTCCTTCGAGTTGCCAGATGTAACATGCCCATTTACCAAAGACATGTATGTATATCTATCCGGTTAATTCCACTGGCACCAATTTTCTTGAAAACACAACCAGCTTCTTGCATATTGCCTTGTTCAGAAAACCCATTTATGATCATATTATAAGTGACAACATCTGGCCGTACCATTTCGATCAGGGTGTTGAAACTTGAAAGTAATCAGATCTGGCAATACGTTATCTTGCCTCATATTTTGCAAAAACTGCTGTCCCTTTTTTGCATTGCCTGATCGGCAATAACCCTTGATGATGGAATATATAGGTCCAGATGTTTGGCAAATTGCGCTTGTTGACCATTTCATCCAGAAAACCGAATGTGTTCTCAACTTGTCCCTTCTCACAGTAGCTGTCTATTAGGATGTTGTAGGTAACATGATTGGGAAAGATTTCTCGAGCATGCATATCATTCGATAGCCCATTAGCTTTGGCCCGATCAATTTTTCTGCACATTCCATCAATCAAGTTGTTGTATGTCACGACATCTGGCCTCAGAGGCTCAAACGCTGGTGCAACAGTGTGTCAAACAATTGCAATTCTTTCTCAAAATTACCTTCCCTACAATACCCATGAATCAAAGTTGTGAAAGTGCATAAATCGGTGTAACCCCTCTCTCCTTCATCTCATTCAAAAGCTCCTCTGCATCAAGCAACCTGTGCTGCTTACAGAGCCCATTGAAGAGGGTATTGTATGTTACCACATCTGGCACACAACCAAAGCCAACCATCTCATCCCTAACTCTTAGAGCCTCCGACAATGATCCAGCCCTACAAAACCCACCTATGACCACCGTGTAAATCACACCGTCAAGCACCAACCCCAACACCTTCATTTCCTTCAAGTACGCTGCTTCATGGTCCATGTTCCCCCTCCTTGAGAATAACCCAATCAGATAGCTAAAGCTGACCACATCTGGTGTAACACCCCGCAGTTGCATCTCCTTGTAAAACTTCACTGCCTCCTCAGCCTCCCCAACCCTACAAAATCCTCCCATCAAAATATTGGAAGTCCGAACCACTGCCCTGAACACCTCCTTTGCCTTATCGAATCTCCTGTGCTCACACAGCCCCTTCAGAACCGAATTTGTACTATGTCACAATCCCAGGCTTCAACCCCTTGTTAGCCATCGAATGAACCAATGCAATTGCTGCATCCACATCTCCGACACGGAATTCTGGCATCAATCAACACATTATGTGTAACCACATCCGGAAACACGCATCTCTTCTCCATCTCGGAGATGGCAGTGTCAGCCTTATCGAACTCTACGGCTTTACAGTAGCTGTGGACCATGATGTTAAGCGTGTAGGCGTTTACCTCTGCGTCGGACGAGGAGACGAGGCGGTAAGCCTCCTCGGCGAGGTGAGGCCACTCGGCCAGGAGCGCAGTGGGCGCGGTGGCCAGGACGGGGACGCGGTGGTTGAGGAGGAGGCGGAAGGCCTCGAAGGCCTCCCGGGGCTTGCGGGACTGGGTGTACGTGGGGATGAGGAGGTCGAACACCGGCGGCTGCTTGGTGGGGGGCGAGGCGAGGAGGGAAGAGACGATCTCGCGTCGGGAAGCACCGCGGCGGCGCGACATGCGGAGGAGGAGGGACTGGCACTCCGAGGCGCGGCCAGCGAGGAGGGCGGGCGAGACGGCGTGGACGATAGAAAGGGCGGCGGCGAGCCGGTGACAACGGAGAGGAGGTTCCTGGGCTCGTGACGATGTAAGAAGCGACGCCGGAGGAAAAAGGAGATCCGCCCCAGAGGAGGGAGGAGGGCGGCGCGGGCGGATGCAGAGCATGCAGCGCGGAGAGTAGCCGGAGTCGGAAGGCGTTGTTTGGGCGGCTGGGAAAGGGGAATTCGACTCGGAGACGCTCCCCGCCATTCCGATAACAAGCGGCTCCAAACAGAAGTCGGAGGAGACGCGCGGCCGCGTGGGAACAATCGCAGGAGAGGGAGAAGTCGGATGCGGAAGCGCGTCGTTTCCCCGCCGTTTTTCGCCGGAAGAAGTCGGATAGAGCTGATTCGATTCCGAGTCGGTTACTCCTACTCCAGAAGCCAGCGGCGTCAGCCCTTCAAATACCCAGGTCCGAGCCCAGATTTGGCATGCTCGTACGACGCCTCCGCCTCGCATTGCTACCACAAAACCGGACTCGCCGACGCGAATCCCTGCAGTGCCTGCGTCCTCGTCGGGTCGAAGCCGTCGCATGACGCCGCCGCCGGCGATGATGAGCTTCGGTGCTCCTGGCCCTCGTCCCGGCGCCGCTGCAGGCCAGGTCCAGGGCGGGAGACCAGCCGCCGCGCCTCAGATACCAGGCGGCGGCGCGCCGCGCCCGCGGCGTGTCCAGTACACCGGGGTGAGACGAGGCGCGAGCGGCGGCGGGTGGATGGCGCGCGTGCTGGTGGACCCGGAGCGGGGCACGTACCGCACCATCGGGCCGTTCCCGGACCCGCACGCGGCGGCGCTGGCGCACGACCGCGTTCCTGGGCGACCGGGCGCGGGCCAACTTCCTGCCGGCGTTCCACCCCATCGAGCAGCGGTTCCTGCGGCTGTGCCAGGCGCGGGCCGGGGAGATCGACGTGTGCGCGCTGGTGGCGGACCCCGCCACGTACGAGGCCCGGTACGCGACGTTCCTCAGGTCGGTGCTGCGGCTCAAGCACTGGGGAGACTTCAGGGGCCTCGTCGTCGAGTTCTTCATCTGCCGCGCCTCCGAGATCGGGGACGACATCCTCAGGGACAAGGACGGCGGCGGGGACAGGCTGGAGGCCAGGTTCGTGGAGATGCACCGGAACAAGGCCGTCGACCCGGAGTGGCGCGCGTCGTACATCCGCAGGGTCTTGCAGGATCAGCAGGAGAACCAGCGGCAGCAGCAGCTGCAGCAGTTGCAGCTACAGCAGCAGGCCGCCGCCGCCGCCACCACCACCACCGTGGAACCCCAGCAGCAGTAGCAGCTGTTTGTAGCGTGAACAGAGGAAACAGAGCATCGTTTGAGAGCTGTACTGATGTAATCCTCTCTTTGGAAGTTTTGTAACTTTATTTACTTGTATAATGAGTTTCGAAACGTAATCTTTTGTGCACTATGGATACAGCTGCAATTTCTTGCCTCTCTGTGTGTAAATTACTCGATCGATCAGTTTCCCACTGAGCCGCTACGGCAGTCGCGTCGCTCGCCGGACAGGATACTACGAGGCATCACACGCATCGGTGCAGGCGATGCAGCGGACTCGACGGTGTTGGATGCCGTGGACGGTGGACCTGGGTCTCGATGGCGCAGCCGGGAGGGTCGGCGGGGCTGACGGCCATGATCTTGCGGCAGGAATGGATGCATGACGACGCTCCGAGTCCTGCTGCCTGGAGCTCGAAGGGCGCGGTGGAGGCGGCCATAGACGAGGCGTCGCTGCGTCGGAGGGTGCCGAGGACGTACGGCTGCCCAAGACAGTGGTCGCGGCAAAACTTTAGCTTATATATATGTTGTCCAAAATTTAGCATTATTGCATTATTGCATCAAGTCTACCTACGTCGTCAGAGATATCGCATTATTGCATATATACACTAATTAAGTACTTGTATATCCAGTCGATCTAATATGAACAAGTCAATTTTACCAAGTTGTTGGAGATGCTCTTACAATATATAAATACACATTTACTATATTTCAGACATCTGAATAGTTTTATATTTGTCTTTTTATAGTAAAAAAGTTATCATTTATTGTGATTTGTGCTAATAGATTTGAACTATTGGATGAAGATCTGAAGGTTGTTATTAGTCGTCGCCTGAAATATAGCAAATGTCATATAAATATTCTAAGTTACCCTTAAATTTGCCATCTAAATTATCACTTCTACCATTAGTAAAATTAAACAAAAATATTCCTCCAATATACATTTAAATTATTAAGACCATATATATATCTCTCTCTCTAAATCATCATTTGGAGAGCCATATTTGCATAAAAAATCGCTTTCTATACTCTTTTACATTACAACATATTTTCTATATCTCGTACACACCCTAAATTAAAGAGCCATTCTTGTCTCTTCTGGCTAGCGAATTCGGAATATAAAATGATTATATAATTTACAGAAGCGGTTGGAGGGTAGGTTTTTTTTTTACATAAATGGCTAAATCTCTATTCTTAGCATTAGGAATGATATAGAAAAAATGTGAGAAAAAAGATATGTCGTCCGAGACCAATGGCTTGTTGTTGGCGGCGGTGGCTTTAATTTTGGTTTCCTAGCTATTTGTTCTCTTGTGGTACTTAATTATATAGAAATCCAAAACTGCATATATAGAATCCATAAACACATATGCAGAATCTATTGTTTAAATAAAATTCATTGTACATCTGGAGAATAAAAAATGTTTACCAAGACGAAATGAACGAAATTACAGCATTAAGATGCGCGGTTTGCGCCTTTTTATTCCCTAGATAGATCAACCTGATGAATCCAACCCAAATCATCTAGCTAAATATAGCTAACAAAATGTGTATACGACCTTTTGTTACATCAAGTCTACCTACGTCGTCAGAGATATCGCATTATTGCATATATACACTAATTAAGTACTTGTATATCCAGTCGATCTAATATGAACATCTTGGAAAGAATCCATTTTTGGATAGGAAACGACAACGTAGAGTCAGAGCAGATCGAGCTGTTTAATTAGGACGACGGGCAGGGAGGGTGGTTGGGACCCTGCCATTGGTTGCAGTTGGGGCCGCTGAGGACCTGCATCACCAGCGCCTCCGCGCCATGATGCCCCGTCGTCGTCGTCCCCCGCCGGCCGCCGTCCGCAACCGCAGCCAGCAGCGGCCTCGCCGCGAGGATCACGTTGCAGAGTTGCACCAGAAGCACGGCCACCATCACCGCCCTCGCCATCATCTTCGTTGGTGCCATATTATATTCTAGGTCGATCAGGAGCGATCGATCAGCTGATCCTTGTTCGTGTAAGTACGTGTAAACCCTTAGGCACTGCACTGCACTGCACAGCAAGTAAAACTGGAAAGCTAATAAGCAGGCTACTAGCTGCTTGCTATAGCTAGCTGGAGACCTTGAGACTTGAGTACGTGGCTAAGTGTACGTACGTGGAATGCTCGTTCAGCTAGCTAGCTGGCTAATTGTTGTTGGTTTGCTGGTGGGAGGGAAGCATGCACGATGGTTGCCTTTTATAGTACGTATCGTGAGACGTGTAATAACGAACCGCCGAAAATAAAGGTAAACGAACGAAGGACCAGGTCATCCATCAGTTCAAGTTCAAGCATGTACAATATTATTTGTCAGGTGGTCAAAGCCTAACACTCTCCCTCCGATCCGTGTATAAGAAACAACGCGGTTTTCATTTCAATTTCAATTCATCAGCGCGGTCGATCGGTCCAATTATATTATTTGAATGAAAATTCCCAAGTCAAATCTGAAGTCGTCCATGCTAATAACCGGCTGGGGAAGCAAGACGCAAAGGTCTGCACTGACTGTGCATGCCAACACATTTGTTCCGTCCATGCTGATGAAAGGCCGGTCTGCACGTACTGATTTTTTTTTTCGAAATAATGGCCGGCAGCAAGAGAGGGATGATTTGATGAAATATAATGCATGGTTCGATTGTGCAGCTAGCTTGTTCGTTCCGCAGAAAGTCACAGTGCGTGGTCGTGTACCAGCTGTGGACCCAACGTATGTATATACTGTATCATCGTATATGCAGCATATGCGCGTGGCTTCTGTGTTGAATGGATCTGTGTGTGAGATTTCTCGGTCGATAATCTCTGCTAACGGTTAGACCGATGCATGCACGCACACACACATAGTACACATACTTGACAGTCGTGTCATCCGATCGGGTCGTATTCAACAAGCAGCCCCTACTGCGGACTTACGAATTCGTCAAGCTCGCTCACAGACCGGCCGCTATATACAGTATTATACTAGCTTGATAGCTGCGCACGCGAAGA
Organism: Coix lacryma-jobi var. lacryma-jobi; assembly: GCA_009763385.1. Classification (NCBI taxonomy): domain Eukaryota; kingdom Viridiplantae; phylum Streptophyta; class Magnoliopsida; order Poales; family Poaceae; genus Coix; species Coix lacryma-jobi. Next base: position 6,012,308 of record CM019823.1, on the reverse strand, counting down.
TTAAATTAATAAACAGATAATATCAAAAGCATCTAATTATAAAATAATTTATATTTAGGAGGTGTTTATTTTTGGTGACTAAATTTTAACATGTGTAACATCGAAATGTTATGGCATTAATTTAGGGCATGTTCGTTTCAGGGCAATTTTTTTTTTTTTTTGCTCTGTCACATCGAATATTGCGGCCTTCGTTTAGCCTATTAAAAATGTACTAATTAAAAAACTAATTTGTTAGCCGGAGACTAATTCACGAGACGAATCTATTAAACTTAATTAGTTCATGATTTGACAATGTGGTGCTACAGTAAACATTCGCTAAAGATAGATTAATTTACCTTAATAGATTCGTCTTAGTAATTAGCATATGACCCTGTAATTAGTTTTATAATTACTTTATTTTAATAGACTAAACTAGTGCCGCAATGTCCGATGTGACAGGCAAAAAAAATTTGCCAGCGAAACGAACACCCCCTTAGAGTAGTAAAAATAGGCTACCAATAAAACTAATTATACAAATAAAGACAAAGAATAGTGAACATAAAAAGAAAGGGAAAAATAACCTAAAGGAGGAGGAAAAGACAAAAAAGAGGAATGAACAGTAGCGCTACAGAAAAGAGGAATGAACAGTAGCATTACAGTCCCGGGAGCTGTGAAAGCTCTCAAAAACTCATAGCTGAGAGATACTATTATGGGTGCACTGACGTCACACTATTTTTTGAAAAGAGAAAAACCTATGCGAAAGTTTGTTAAAAAAAATATGCTAAATGAAAGGAAAAGAGAAAAAAACTCGTGGTTCAGGGATACTATTATGAGCGCTCTATGAACACGCCGGTTTTTGAAAGGAAAAAACCTATACGGAAGTTTTTTTAAAACCTACGCTAAAATGAGAGAAAAAGAGAAAAATAAAAACCATAAAAGAAAAAAATGAAATGAACGGTAGACTAAGGCGTGAAGAGGTAAAAATTAACTCCTCATTAAGAATATTATTATATCTTATAGTATTATTGAACGCGCTATCGCGCATCGGTTTTTTAGAACGAAAATCATGAAAAAAGAGAAGAAGAAGAAAAAAAGTAGGAAAGAAACATAAAAGAAAAGAAAAAAAAGAAAGCAAAAAAGCAAAAAAAAAAAACTACAGTACATCAAGCGCTAGGAGGCCGCCAATCCTCCCGCGGTCATAGGTTTATATTATGTAATTAGTTTAGTTAATAGTATTTAATACTCTAAATTAGTGTTAAACACCCAATATAACATCCCAAAACTTTTAAATTTGGAACTAAACAATCTCTAAATATATCAATCACTATATAAGTATAAAAGCACGCAAGTATTAAGAGGGTGTTGTCCCACAATTAGAGTTTGTATTATTGGACGCGCTATCGTCACACCGGTTTTTAATAAAAAAGAAGCCTATAAAAATCTTAAAAAGAAAAACTAAAAAAATAGAAAAAGTAAAAGAAAAGGAAAAAAAAAGCTACAGTAGCCTACCCCGCGGGAGGGCGCCAATCCTCCTGCGGGTAGAGGTTGTATTATTCTTCTGTCTTCTTGTTTCTACCTGCCGTTACCGGCACAATATACATCAGCTTTATTTGCTAGCTCATGCATTTTATTTGTTGGTCGATCCATTGGTCGGCCATCAGAACTCCAAAGAGTAAGTACAGCTTCGCATGTTAGTGGTGCGATCGTCAAAGTCTTTCCCATATAATCAAGTGCCGCGAACCTCTATTTCTTGCTATTGAAAAATATATATATAAACCTATAAATTCTCATAAAAATCCCAAAGAGGCTCCACGTTAATTCTTACAAGACATGATTAAGAAAGACCTGAAATTCTCACGAAAATAAAAATGATTATCAATTTAGTAGACGCTAATCATCATCGATAATAATAGCATATTATGGATTCATTCTATTTTCTAAAAAAAATACCACCTCCTTCACAGAATAACCAGTAAATTTGCATCTAAAATTACACATTAATGTCATTATTATAAACCATAATCTAAAGTAGTCCCTGAAAATCTGTAGCTAAATTACGCACCTACTATTATGATAAATAGTCTAATAGGTAATCCCTAAAATTTTCACCTAAATTATCACTTCTGTCATTAGTAAAAAAAAAAAGTAAACCTATATATTCCTTTAATCTACATTTAAATTACTAACATATGTTATCATGAAAAATGTTTAAATGGCTACACTAAATTATACTCCCTCCATACCTCTAAAGTAATTCGTTTTGGATAAGGTTTGAGTCAAACATTGAGAATATAAATCATGAATAACTTTTAAACTATTGAATTTGGAAATATAAAAATCATATGGATAGATTTATGTTGAAAAAAACTTTTATAAAAATATACATATAGCACTTTTTTGATAAAGCAAAAAGTGATATATTTATACTCTGTCCATACCTGTAAAGAAAGTCATTCTGGACAAAAAATGCAGTCTCCAAAACACAATTTTGATTTCTTATTTTTATAAAAATATTTATCAAAAAGTAATATATATGTATATTTTTATGAAAGTATTTTTCAAGCCAAAACTATTCATACGATTTTCACATTTCTAAACTCAACAACTTAAAAGTTATTTATGATTTATATTCTCAATGTTTAACTCAAGCCATGTCCAAAACGACTTGCTTGGTAGTATATATTATGTCTCTACTGTGTGTACGTCGAATAATGCTCGTTAAGCTGTACAGTATGTTGGAATAATGGAGACACCACCCACGGGCCACACGGCTGCTGAAGAAGTAAAACGAACGAAGGACATGGACCTGGTCATCGTGGATCAGTTACTAGGCTTTAAGCCTTGTATTTAGTAGGCGCCAAGCTACGAGCGGTTCTTCCAGTCTTTCACTCTTTCAAAGAGAGCGCGCGGTCCATCTGAACTCAAATTCCAGTGTTTGAAGTCGATCTGTGTGAGCGGTAAGCCGGTAACAACACATATACTACTGTTGTCCCGCGCTGCCCGCTGAAATGGTTCATCATCAGTTAGTTTGGGGTGTACTTTGGCTAGGCAGGTACGGCGAAAGTGTCACAGTGACCACACCATATTATATATGCCTTGTTGCTTGTGTTAATTTGAGCGAGCGAGAGCGAGAATTATAAATTATTCCCGGCACGGTCCATCGCTGCGTGCTAACTGTGCAGTACTGGACCGATCTATGATTTCACACCCATATATAGTTAAACATTTTTAAGGTTGACCAAACATACTCTCTCTCTCTGAAAAAAGTTAAGATTTATGGTATCAAATTAGTATTATTAGATTATTTATGATAAATGTTGTTATTTTTTGTATAAAATTAGTTAAATTTAAAAAAGTTTGAGTATGTGGTATGTCGTCTAAAATCTGAGGTTTATTGATCTTGAAATATGGGTAAAACAAGGACGTTTTGTAACAAACACACGGGTAAAATCACATGGGCAATCTTTGTCTATTCGAACGTTATTAACCGGCCTTTATGGAATAGAGCCAGACTCTTCCTTCCCGTTCGAAAACGTAAAAGTAAAATCACAATGTTTTGTTTATATAAAAAGAAACAAGAGAAAAATCATCATTTGGCTTTCAACAGAGCATAACGCTGCCTCTATTCCGTAATCCGCAGGAGATTTTTTGTTTTTAGAAGCATTAATTATAGTCGAAGAAATGGACTCGCAGAGATTATATATATATATATATATATATAATATATATATATATATATATATATATATATAAAGGCCAAAGCAGGACCGGTAGGCTCCTGGGCCGGGGCGGGCGGGTCCACCGAGAGTCCACGACAGTGAAGGCTTCCGTTCCAGTTCCAGCCCGTGAAGCATTGTGCATCGGCCCATGTATCGTCTGGCTCTGGCGGCGGGGTGATGGCTGGGAGCTGGAGCACACGCACAGCGGGAGCGGGGTGATGGCCCAGCGGCGGCCGGCGGGCAAACGCTTGTTTTGTAGGGTCGCCCGTCACCCCCTGGGACTGGGACTGGGACTGGGACCGCGCTCTCGTCTCGTCTTCTTTTGAAAAACTGTTGCAAGCGACCCAGGGTGCTTTTGTGCGATGAGATCAAAGTGATGGTACCTTGGGATGATCGGAAGATCATGTGGTGAGAGTGAGATGGGACGTCGTCTGAACAGTTGAGATCCTCCTCATATAGCTCCTTTGTCCATCCACTCGAGTTTTTCCTCGAGTCAAAAGTTCAGCGGGAAAACTGGATCAAGGTATCAACTTTTCCTTGCACTATTACCACTGTTCGTTCTTGTCAAGTCGCATTCTTTGATATCGTAATCGTTTGACTAGTACATGCACTATATGTTTAACTAGTACGATTTACTGTGCGTCAAATCATTACCATGATCTAATCGAGCTAGACACGTACACGTACATGGTTAGTTATAGTAAGAGCCTATCAAAATGCTTAAGAAAAGTGCAAGATTGTTGACATAATGTCCAACTTCTAAGGATCCGTTTATATACGTACACGAATAATTTCATAGGAATCGTATAAAAAATTTCACATAAAAAGTAAGATCCAGAAAATGTTCCAGCGTCCCAACAGAGTCTAAGCCTATCTAGAGAATTTATATTTGACACATGAAAACACAAGAAGTTTGTGATATAAAGAAGTAAACAGGAGGCATAAAACTTATTAAATAAATTCATCAACGGCCTCGTAGGTCATCTCATGCGAGGTCATGTATTATATTTTTTTTACAATGTGGAGGAGAGAATGCAAAAGAAAGAAGTTGTTTCTCAAAACAATCAAAGGGATCTCTTAATGTAGTAACATCCTTTGTTGTCCCAAAAGCAGTGTGATCACACTTTGTATAGGGATTTTCATTTTTTTTAAAAAAAAAGCTCCTCAATTTCAAATTAAGGGGCCTTATTATGAGGGTCAAATCCAAAGCATTTTACCAGAAATATGCATATATCCTACTCTTATTGTAAATTGCACTATATGCCATGCCTAAGCACGGAGGCCACCATATTTATGACACTATATAAATAGCAGAATCTTGAAAAAGTGAGACGTATCAAATCAAATTGCATTATGAGGGCTGAATAATTAGGGCATGAACATAAAAAGGTTGGTGCTTGGGTTCAAATGGTAGATTTCAATATGGTTTTCTATTAAACTTGGTTAAAGTTAGAGAATTTTGACTGATGACAAACTAAACAGTAATCTACATTTTGCAAGGGAGATAATAACAACGAGTTTTTAAATTTTAGTCGGGCAACTCCAATAGTTTGCTAAATGGACTTGCTATCCTAAATTTTTTGGCAAAACAAGATGAATGGAGCTTCAATAGTTTGTCATTTGCCTTGCCAAATTATAGGAAGTTGTCATTCGAGGCTCCCGCACGCGCAAATATGCGCGCGTCCTCGCGCTTGCCATCGTGCATGCAGGGGCGAGGCGAGGAGTCGCGCAGGGGCATGCGCCCGGGCGGTAGTTGATCAGTTGATGGAATGGGCCACATTTACTAATTTTGTCAAGCCCAAATAGCAAAATATTGGAGATGTAAACCTTTTCTACTTGTCATATGTTTTAGTCACTTGCCAAATGACAAGATTTGATAAATGATTTTTAGCAAACTATTGGAGTTGCTCTTTTTTAGATAAGGGATAAACAATTATTGGAGTTGCTCTTAGCTCGTTGAAGCCTTTGAAGGTAAAGATGGGAATATAGATGAAGAGCTTTTGCACGAGTTGGTGCTTGGGTTCCACCGTACCTAACGGGTGTCGGCAACACATGGCTTTGCACAGATGCTTCAGTTACCGCACATGAAAATCTTGGAAGCGATATTTCCATGATCGGAAAGATTCGTAACGAGGACGACACCGACCCAACCCCAAGCTAAAGTTTTGTGATCATTATTGCCCACGCCCACCTAGTAAAAAGCTAGCTCTTTCCAATCCAACAACAAATACTATACGCTACTGCATGCTGTAGTATTATTGAAGTACGTAAGTGATCAGCGATCTGCAGTGATTTTTCTTCTTACTCATTTCGTCTGCATGTTACTGTATGTATGCTTCTATATGTATTTTTTTTTCAAAAAAAAAAAGAGCTTCAAGAAGCCTTCAATATAATTATATGTACGCCAATGGAAAGCGACTTTATATATATGTTCTCTCTCGCGCTCTGTCTCTCATACATGCGCACACATGCATGCCAAAGGGGAAAAGAAATAAACTGCACACATGCATGCCAAAGGGGAAAAGAAATAAACTTGAGCCATCACGCATCGATCAGGCAGCATAGATACGAAATTACAGACTCAAAATCTGATACATATGGAAAGCAAATGTACGTGGTAATAGAAATTAAAGAGACAATATGGAAAAGACTTAGAGCAAGTAGTATATATATATATGTGCTAGCAATTAGCAAACCAGAGGTTAAAACTACTAAGAAGAAGACCAGTGAAGTTATCATTAATAATGTAAAGCTGTGAATTTCGTCTTGATGATCAATCACACGGGTGGTGAATGGCCCGATCGCGAAAAGGAAAATGTAGAGCTGCGGGCGCGAACCAAAGAATCGAAGCATTGCAATATTCAGTAACGACGACAGGATCAAGGAAACGCCGTATTATAATACCGAGGAGGATTTTTTTGTGGTGTTAGTCCAATTTTAATTAGTACGTACCTGAAGAGTTCGACCATGGGATCCTGCTGTAGGGATCGAGTTGAATCATCCTAGCTTGAGTCGTCGTCGTGTTGTCCGCGGTGCATTCGGATCCGAGACGGAACGGAAGAACAGCTGAGTATTGAGTTGGGGGGAATGAAGCCTGGTCCGAAACCATCCACCGCGCGCCATGCATGCATGCTGCTCCATGAATCCGCGGTGTTTGGTCTCCGACCAGACAACATTCCCCTCAACTGCCATATATGAAAGAGCTGAGATCGGTCGGTCATCAAGAACAAGCTTGTGTTCTCATGTCGATTCAGATCACAAGCGTGTTTGTTTGTTTGTTTGTGGAGAGAAAGAGAGGCTGGCCGGGAGAGAGATTGGAGGACTATATTATATGAACGAGATTAAGACATAAGAGTGAGTGAGTGAGTGCGTGAGAGAGAGAGAGAGAGAAGTAGCTAGCTATCTAGGCCGCGCAGGGAAGCTTGTTATGGGCCAGGCAAGGTCGGTGCGTGCTTTCCACAGCCTTATGGCAGATGTGGATACACGTACAAGATGCTTCTTTCGCTGTCGTCGCTTTCACACCACATCCGGCCTGCACCAACAACACATAGCAAGACTGTACTGCATCCTAAGTTAGCATGCTGATCACGATCTAGTTCAGAGTCAAACAAGCTAGCTAGCTCACCTCTTAGAACGTTTTATAGCCACGCATCGATCCCGACATGAATAATATATACGTCGTCGTCAAAACCATCATCATGAGTTCATGGCTATATACTTATGTATCTTAGCCGCCATTAGGATAGTCAAGATGATGACAAACAACCTACACATCTCCTAAGACATATGGTCGTGTAATTGTGCTATCTAGCAAAACGTTTTAATGCAGATTAAGAAGAAGAAGCGTCGTCTGAAAAAAGGCTGAACTAGCTTTATTTGTTTGATTTGAGAACGAATTGAAAAGGCCGGTGCATGCAAGGTACATATGATCGATGTTGTTATTCCCAAGCAAAGGATTTCTTTTGCTTTGCACGTACTGCATCCACGCGCTGGCCGGGCTGCATGGCCTGCTTGCGCCCCCTGCCTGCATGCTACCCAGTTGTTTTGATTCCAAGCTTAGCGCTGAAGAAACTCGATCGCCTGCAGCAAAGAGAGCTTTTCTTCTTGTGGGGCTGTGTGAAAGACCTGAGAGCGAGCAAACGTACAGGTGGTAGATAGGATGACAGATGCGGTGAAAAATAAAAGTGAAACAACCTGTAATGATAATTCTTACCCTGGAACTAATTACTTGCATGTGTTTTTTGGGGGTTCTTGTGCACAAATTTAAAAGAGATGGCTGATGTGTGAATGATAGGATAGCAATGCCAGGCTTTGCTGGAGAGTTTTTGCTTTTTGGTTTCTGCACAAGCAAGGAAATAGCAGTGTGTGAATGGTAGCAATGGTAGAGGCTTTGGCTGGCTCCTTGTATGCCAGGGACTGGTGGAGAGTTCAAAATTTGTGTAGGCTTGGATCTAGCGAGCTAGCTGTTAGCCTGTTAGCCTGGAAGGCTGTGGAGAAAACCAAAATAACCTTCCAAATGGCAACATAGATTCTCTGTACGTATATATGGGCACAGGAGAGCACACCGTGGTCCAAATGGTAAGCTGTGGTACTTCCTCTAACAAATAAATGAGGCTTAAACTTTACCATCCATTTGAAATTAGTAGGCATATTTTGTTTCATTAGGACAAGATTTTGACCAACAATTAATCTATTAATATGTCATCTATGTACTAGAAATAATTTATTAATATGCTATTTATGTGATACAAAAATCATCATCACCATAATTTTCATAAAAATACAACAACCTTTTGCTTTTAAAAAGGTTAATATCTTTTTCAACCTCAGATTTTCACAAATTTTCAATCCTAGACTATGAAACTGGGTACCGAACACTCTTCAACTGTTGAAACCGAAGCGAACACCACGCCAAGAAGCCTACGCAAAGTGGTTTCCAAGGAGATTCTCTATTTTCAAAAAAAATACAACTATGATTTAATCTTTAAAGATTCATAACTAATTTATTTTAAATTAAAAAAAATACGAAAATAAACATTTTGCATTTGTTGATCTTTTTATAATTATTGAAACTTATTTATTTATATTCCTATTGTTTTATTGCTCATAGACGTGCTCATGATTTTTTTTAAAATTATTGTTTTGCACCATACCTAGGCTGACCAAGAGGATCTTGCAAATTATGAGTACACTAGTTAAGTGCTCGTGCGTTGCTACGAGTGATGTATATAGACAGATCGATATACTTTGTTTTTGAGTAAAGTCCATCACCGGTCCCTAAACTTGTGTCGTTGTGTCATCCCGGTCCCTAAACTCGCAAATCGACCGTCTAGGTCCTCAAACTTGTTCGGTTGTGTCATTCCGGTCCATAAACATACAAATTATTTATTTAGGTTCTCAAACTTAGTCAGTTGTGTCATCTTGGTCCCTAAACTTTGTTTTGAGTCTTATCTAGATCTAAACATGGCAATTTTAAAACTTTATATCAACAAATAATTGATAATTTTTTCATACAAACTTGAACGAAGACAAACATTATATCAAAATGGTAGCCCTCGATGTGATCTACAACTTTGTAGTTGAAAAGTTTTTGATTTGAAACTGTTTAGGGTCCCAAAATATTGTTGTATGTTTATAGATTTTAAAATTTTAAATTTTAAATTATTTTTTTGGATACTAAATGAATTTAAATAAAAAAATATATCTACAACATTGTAGATTGCATTGAAAACTATAACTTTTATATAGATTATATCAATATTCAAGATTGTTTGATAATTTTAAATTTTAAATTTCAAAATCTATAAACATACAATAATATTTTAGGACCCTAAACAGTTTTAAATCAAAAACTTTTCAACTACAAAGTTGTAGATCACATCAAGGGCTATAATTTTGATATAAAGTTTATCTTTGTTTGAGTTTGTATGAAAAAGTTATGAATTATTTATTGATATAAAATTTTTAAATTGCCATGTTTAGATCTAGATGAGACTCAAAACAAAGTTTAGAGACCAAGATGACACAACTGCCTAAGTTTGAGGACCTAAACGAGTGATTTGTAAGTTTATGGACCGGGATGACACAACCGAACAAGTTTAAAGACCGGGATGACACAACCGAACAAGTTTGAGGACCTAGACGGTGGATTTGCGAGTTTAGGGACCGGGATGATACAACGAGAAGTTTAGGGACAGGTAATAGACTTTGTTTTTTATGTCAATTGATTTGAGTAGTCATTCAGATTGTTGCACCCACAATTTCTTTACATTTTTAATTTATCTTTTTATGCAACCATCGTTCATTTGCTTCGATAGCTCCTAAATTTGGATGTTGCTTGTTGTTCATTTGTTAAATTCCTCCTATGGAAATGTTTATGTGCCCATACATTAGAGTGAAAAAAGCACCATGACAATTAAAGTTTAAACACGTGTTGTATCATTAGAGCATGATGTAACATTAGGTTTATAGCCAAAACTATTACTCATCACTCATGAACAATTTACAATATTTTTCAAAAAATTCTTCAGGTCAAACAAACGCAATCAAATTATTCTTCCTTTCATTAATGATGACAAAAAAAAGGATGATGCTTTCAGAAAAATAGTCTGCAACAAGAATCAATCAATATTGCCTCCAGTTCTTGAGCCTGTGGTGTGGTTTTCTTCCGTGTTTCAAATGTTGAGGTTGTTCGTGGCTGCCATTGTATGGGACCTAGGGAGCCCACAGCCAATATCCCTTTTAAGTTAACAAAGCTTCTCATTGACCAACTCCAAACTCTAAATTGATCTAGTTGAACTCCTCCTTGAGGTCGTCAAGCCTCACCATTATCATTGGAAGCTAATAACTTACAATGCTCTAAACATAAGCTAAATGACATAAAACAAGTGCTTACCTCGTAGAAACGCCATGGCCATAGCAAATGCAGGTAAGCACCTGATCTAGATAACCTTATCTGGAATAACAAACTGAAACAATTAAGAAGATGAATAGAGAGAAAAAGATATCCATCACTCTAGCCTTCTTAGGGCGGAACATAAATAAGCTATTATTAGAATAGATATTTAGATATGCTATTATTATTAGCATCAACCTAGCCTTCTTATGGTTAACAGATACAATACAAGGCATCTACCAGTAACATGTATATACTGTAGATAATGCTATTTAAATAGTGTAGAAACAAATATACCCGTTTTAGACTATATTAGCATGTGCTCAAACATTATTAATACAACTGATACTCTTCTTTAATTTGTTAAATAAATGAACATAGCAGTTTCGTGCTGGTTAATATAGCTGCAAACAACCTAATAACAAAAATTATTGTGATTGGTGAAACATATTTATTATATAACTAAATAAAAGAAAAAATTACACCAAAGAAATTACTATCTATTCAGTAGCTAATTAGAAATATATTGCAGAGTAAGATGTACTGACCATTGAGTACAAATTCCCCTCAAATAGGTGCTAAAATAAATTGATCCCAGTATGACACTATTTTTTTTTTTTTAGAGGAAGGCTGAAACCATGAACTGGCAAACTTGGACAATTCCATACGAGGATTCGAGCAAAGTACTCCTTTATGATGAGCTTGGACATAAGTGTTAGGAATTCATTATAAATATTTGCACTATTTAGGAAATACGTGACATGTGATGAGCTGCAATGTGAAGCCAATATCACATGAATTGTTTGGTTGAAACAACATGTCATATGCAACACTCTTCCAAATGTCAACGGAGTCGAAGAGTAGGAAGGGCAATAACATATCTCAGTTATACCATACCAGAGGAGACCTCAGTTGCAATGCAAAGTAGATATCATATAAATGTTTGGCTCAAAATGGAATGTCATATACACTATTATTTGAAGCAAAAAAAAAAATAGAAAAAATGGTCAATCGAAGAGAAGATTAAGAGGGGTCCGACACAAAGCAACATCGTAATGTATGTCACATATACATTGTTAAGCCTCTACAGAGTGTAGACCGGAAAATTTGATGATGCTATCCAGATTTGAGAGATACACAGAGTAAAGTCCCACCTCTATGTTTGAATCAGCAAGACCATTGAGTAAAAAGTGATTTCAATCGCAGAATTATAGGAAGGATGTCAGTAACCATAAATTCACAAACACATTGTTGCAGCCCCGCTTATGCATTTTTCTTTCTATTTTACCTGTATTGTAATTTTTTTCTTAGACAGATAAGCATAATGGGGCGAGGTAAAATGTAGATCTAGGAAACCAACAACTATACAACAGCCTTAGTGGAGCTGGTGTAAAAAACTATTTGAAAAAATATATTATTTTAGATGGTAAGAAAATAAGAGATCCAATTGCAATAATGTTTGAGACAGTTTTGCTCAGGACAAATTTTGTTTGTTAACCCAAATCTCAACATGTTCTATTATTGATCCCTACACATTGCAGAGTATCCAGAAAGTTGAGAACAGGAATAACAATCACAACCAATAGTTCTAGTAGTACCTCAGAAAATAGATCAGCCAGGCAGGTTAGCGTGCTCTGTTGAAGATCTTCAATGATTTTATTGTTTGCATACTGCTCGAGCAATAGATCACGGAAAGAAAGGCAAAAATGAAGTGCCGGAAACAGGACACGGTGAGATCCCACATTACAAGGAGAATAGGATCTGAAACATCTTGAACAAAGGTGGCTGAACTATATACGTCAGATTATACAACAGATTGATGCACTTAGCTTAACTGAGGCTACAAAACCATATTCACATTAACAGTGTTATGGAATGAGAACACATATGGTGATTGCACATATTGTATTTGAATATCATATATATTTCATTCCAAGAGAAATGAGTACGTAATGTAACTCAGGTTGCAACTGTTTTTTTTGCCTGAAATCCCAGCATAATCCTTCTGCAACCAAGCTACTTTTAAAGCACACCTAATGAAATTTACCCATGATGCTCCACAATCCAATGAATGATGAAAAATCTTAATTCATACATATGTACTACTACACATAATTTTTCAGAGATAGATTTCAACTGTGAGCATAAAAATGAAAAGGTGCAGCTGTGAGCTTTACCTTCTGATCATATCAAAATGAAGAGGATCTATTTATGGTGACACTTGACGATATGATGTACATGTACCCTCATACGAATATAATTAGTAGGTGATAAAAAATACAGCACCGGCTGACCACAAGCCAGCCACTGCCCCACCACAGACTCCTCAATTTGAAGCATGCCCCACCCTGAACTCGATTCAATCATGATAATCGGCATAAAAGAATTGGCTGGTAGTTTCAAGTTCAGTTTCCCCGCAAATATCAGAGCCCAACTGCTGTCCTTGGCTCATTGCTGTCTTGCAATGGAAAACTACTTAGACTAATTGGGATGGTAAAGCAACTTCAGATGAGTCAATATAAATTTTGTTTACATTTTATATGTAGCTCAAACATGAAAATCATTCAGGTGGCATATACCTCGAAGGCCGACACCGAGGCAGCCGTCCAAGCAGCAGAGACACAATCGATTTCACAGGCGGGGCAGGGGCGTGTAGGCCATAGCAGCACCCGACCCTCGGCATCCGGAGCGTTGAGGCCACAGCGGCGGCGCCCGCCCCCACGTCAAGGTTCCGTCCATCGAGGGGAGATCTCGGTCGTGCGCTCGACCACCTTCGCCTGGCGCCCGCTCCGTCGCAGCGGCCTCGATGTCTCGGGCCCGCGGTTGACCCGTGCTTCTTCTCCGTCGCCGCCGTCTCGGCTGGCGTCGCGGGCTCGGTCTCCTCACCCACAGCGACGGGGATGGCCTACACGATGCCGTCGGTGGTCGGGGTCGGCGATTGGGGGGGGGGGGGGGGGGGGGGGGGGGGGGGGCGGGGGGCTGTGCCGAGCAAGTGAGCAGCGACGGCATCGTGCTCGTGCCCGGCAGAGGGAGCGGCGACCTCGGGGTCGTGGCTGGGGGACGGTTACCCGACGTGCGTGGGAGATCGCCGGGTGGGAAGGAGCGGGACGATTAGGATGTCATCCCGGTCTTTTTAGCAGAGATTGAAAGATGTGAAAGAGGACTCGGAGCCATGCTCCAGCTCCACCACGTATATAGATCTTACTAGTGATTTGAGCGCGCCCATGCGCGCAGGCTAGTACCGTAGATTTTCTTTAGAAAAAATACAATTGATTTATATACAACGACATCTATACCTACCTACTTTTTCTTTTCTATACCTTATACCTTTTTTTATATATTATTATTTATTTATTTATTTTTTATAATAAAGAGGCAAAATTTCTGCCTTTTTTTGGTACCATTTTTTTCGTCTGGCCTATGTCGGAGGGAAGAATTTTGTAACAACTCCAAATCGAATCTGAAGCCAACTGCAAATCGAATCGAGAAAGCAATTCGTTCTTTCTTCAACCAGCTCTAACTCTAACCCAATATATAACCAAAATCAAACACAAATAGATTTAAAACAAACATCTATATATATGAACAAAATCACCGGAGGTAAGCACGGTCGTAGAGCGTGCACGATGTTCGAAGGCTATGGCGGGCAGAGGGCGACGTGGGCGAGCCAGGATGACGACGCCATGGCGACGCGGGGCTGGAATACGACGACAACGCAAGTGAGGTCGGCCGTAGACGAGGCTGGCACGGAGGTGTGGGGAGGAGCTGAGGGAGGGGCCATGCCTCCTTGGTGCCCGAGGACAAAGCACTTAATCAACAAATCATGAAGAAGAAATGTAGACAAAAAACAGATCTTGCAGCAACATGAAATGAAATCGCTTAGTTTACAAATTACAGCTCCCTTGCATACCAAATTTGCAAACAAAACACAATAAATATCTCACAAATCTACTATTGTTTGTGTCAGGACGAGATGTGTGCTTGTGTCACCTCCTAATGTCCCCAATCAAGTTGAGAAGTTGGAGGCACAACCTTCCCTGCGGACCACAGTAAAAGCAGTGGACATCCAATCACGGGTGATCTCTTGCATCGGCTTTGGTATATGGCCGGCGTAAACGCATGGTGGCGCTTGCGCACTGAACGCATCTTGGCCCCTAGTGGTTTCGGTGATTGGATGAAACACAAGATTACTGTGACTAACGTGTGTTTTGCGGAAACAGAGATGAGTTAGGTCACGGTAATGGCGACGATACGGGCATATGGAGTTCATGTCCCCTGGCAATGGAAATCGTTTCGGTTTTCAAAGGATGGACCACGAAGACGGTGGTAGGCTAGGCTAAGTGTCGCGTGGTGTTGGAGGACACTTAGGTAGTCTTAGGTCTTTGTTTTTCCTTTGGCCGTACTATAAAGAGGGGTGTGAATCAGTAGCTTGACCTAGATGAGTCTATTGAGGTAGGTGTGGTGCACACTTGTTATTTCATAGCCCTAGGTAGCTCAGAGAGATGCCTTATGTCGAGAGGAACAAAAGTCGTTAAGACCGCGTCGCGATCCGAGTTGATCTTGCCCTTGGTATGGGCATCGGATGCTGGATCAGTGGGCATCGGAGGCTCCGATGCCCACACCGACCTAGGGTTTGGTCTGGTGCGTGGCATCGGAGGCTCCGATGGTGCCACATCGGATCGTCCGGTGTCACTGTTCACTTGGGAGTGAACTGTGCAGGGCATCGGACGCCGGCATCGGACGCTGAGGGCCAGCGTCCGATGGCCATGCAGAGAGGTTCCAGAGAGGTCTTTTCGGCATCGGACGCGTCCGATGCAGGGGCATCGGACGCTCCCCAGCGTCCGATGCTCCATAATCATGTCTGACAAGAAGGTACAGTAGACCGTTGGACGGGGTCATCGGAGCGTCCGATGCCTGGCATCGGCGCGTCCGATGCCCCCGCAAAATACCTGTCTTGTGCTGATTTTGGATGGTCGGGTTGGGTGGTATATATACTTCCTTCTCTCCATCCATTTGAGTGTTCTTGTCATTTCCATCTGCTGAGAGACACCTTGTGAGTGTGAGAAAGAGCAAGAGCCCTAGTGAGGTTGAGTGATTTGCTAATTGTGAGAATTAGGCACCTCCTAGTGAGAATTGAGTAGCAAGTGTGCATCCATCCATCTCTTTGGCCTTGTCTTGGTCAAGTGAGAGTTCTAGCTTGTTACTCTTGGTGATCGGCATCACCTAGACTGCTTGGTGGCGATCGGAGTGCTTGGTGATCATCCAGAGGCTTTGTGGATGACCCAAGCCATGTTGTGACCGGTAGCGAGCGATTCACCGGGCCGGAGTGGCGAAGAATCAGCTCGTAATGAGCACTTGATCCTTGCGCGGATCAAGGGGGAGCGATACCCTTGCGCGGGTGCTCCAACGAGGACTAGGGGGGTGTGCCGACACCTCGATACCTCGGCAAAAAGATCGTCGTGTCATCTCTACTCTCTTTACTTCGCATTTACTTTTGAGCAATTCAATTCCGCATTTACTTGTTGTTCTTTCATGAATTGAATTGTCATGCTAGAGTAGAAATGGTGTAGCAATAGTCTTTTTGTGCGGTTGATTCTTGTTCACACACTTCTAGGCACTAGGGGGTTAATTGGGCTTGATAGGTTTTAATTCTTGCAAGAAGTTTTAGAAAAGCCCAATTCACCCCCCCCTCTTGGGCATCTTGATCCTTTCAATTGGTATCGGAGCCTCGTGCTCTCGATTTAGGCTTAACCGCCTAGAGTTAAGATGTCCGGGGGTGATGGACCACCACCCATGTTCGAGGGAGACGACTTTCCATATTGGAAAATCCGTATGGAGTCGTACCTAGAAGCGGTTGATGTTAAATGCCGCGATGCCGCTATCACCGGCTTTGCCAAGCCCAAGGAAGGCATGAGCCTTACTCCTAATGAGGAGGAAAATGAGAAAGGGAATGCAAAAGCCAAAAACATCATCTTTAGAGGCATTTGCAAAGATGTGTTCAATCGCGTTCGGAACCACAAAAATGCCCATGATCTATGGGAAAACATTTGTGCGCTCCATGAGGGAACCAAGAGTGAGCGTGAGGAGCGTTATCATTTGGTTATGCAAAAGATGAACTCTTTTGAAATGCTTGCTCATGAAAATGCAAATGAAATGTACTCACGCTTGAATGTTCTTGTAGAGGAGCTCAATGGTCTTGGCCTCACACAAATGCAACCATCCGATGTTGTGAGGAAGATTCTATGTGTCCTTCCCATTGACAAATATGGACACATTGTGACGGTGCTACATCAAGGTGATCTTTCCACATCCACACCAACACAAGTATTGGGGAAGATCAATGCTCATGAGATGTACATGCACATCACACCAAGTGGTGGCTCTTCCACCGATAAGAAGAAGGACTTGGCCTTCAAAGCAAGCCATGACAAGAAGGGCAAGTCCAAGGCTATTGAGGTGCATCATGAGAGCACAAGCGATGATGAAGATGATTCCAACATTGCTCTCATGGTGAAGAAGACCACCAAGATGTTGAAGAAGCTTCACAAGAATGGAGTCAACTTTGACTCAAGGAAAAAGAAGTTCTTCACAAGTAGCAAGAGAAGGCCAATCTCCGAAATGGATTGCTACAATTGCGGTGATCTTGGCCATCTTGCTCATCAATGCCCCAAGCCCAAGAAAGAGAGCTACAAGAACAAGAACAAGGGCAAGAAAGATGACTCATCAAGCGAAGATGAGAAGAAGAATGAGAAGCCCTACAAGAAGGATGGCAAGAATAAGAAGCAATACCACAAGAAAGGTGGCAAGGCTTACATTGTTGGTGATTGGCTCACCGACATTGACTCCTCCGGTGGCTCATCAAATGAAGATAGTGATGATGAGAAGGAGAAGGTGGCCGCTCTAGTCATTGGGACCTCTACACCACCACCACCGCCGTCGCCATCATCCTCTTCACACCTATGCCTCATGGCAAACGGTGACCGGAAGGTACAAAGTGATGATGACTCTAGTGATGATGATAGTGATGGAGGCTTCAAAGCTCCTTCTTATGATGAACTTGTTGAATTGCTAAATGACTACACTAAAATCATAAGAAAGACTAGAGCTAAGAATGATAGGCTTGCTCGTGATAATGATGCTCTTGTTGAAAAATATGACAATGCTATGCATGCTAGTGATAAGTTGAAAAATGAACTTGCCACTATGTCATCTTCCATCAAGGAGCTCAAGTCCTCTAACAAAGAGCTCAAAGCTAAAAATGAAAAGCTTGATAAGATGCATACCACTAGTCATACTTTTCTTAAGGAACAATATACTCAAGTGAAAGTAGATTATGATACACTCACCATTGCTTATGATATGCTTTCACATGAGACACATGATGCTCCTAACCTTGTTGTTAAGTGTGATATAGCAACATCTTGTGAGGACTTGGTTAGTGAGCATGTTGAGCAAAGTGCTAGTGGCAAGGGCAAGAAAGTGGTTGAGGCCGATCACTATGATGACTATGTGAAGATCAAGAATGAGAATGCAAAGCTCAAGGTTGATCTAGAGAAGCTTACAACCACCAAGCAAGTTGTCATTCAAACTCATGATGATGACTATAGCATGACACTTGAGCTAGACATGCTAAAAGAAGAGAACAAGAGATTGAAGATGGAGAGGGACTACAAAATGACACCATCTCAATTGGAACTCCAACAAGAGAATGACAAGCTCAAGAAGGAGAAAGAGCACCTCACCACTGGTTTGAGGAACTTTACCAAGGGTCAATGTCTTCAAAGTGAGCTTCTCATGAACACCGTCATGAAGACCAATAGAAATGGCATTGGCTTTCTTGAAGAGAAGATGAAGCAACGCAAGAGCATCACAAAGCCAAAGAAGAAGAAGATTGGGAGATGCCATGAGTGTGGAAAGGAAGGACACTTTGCTCATGCTTGTGAGGAGCCAAAGCCCACACCCTTGCCCAAGCATGCTAGACCCTTTGCTTTCAATGCTCACTACATGCTTAGACAAGATTCTAGTGGCAAAGTGAAAGTAATGTTTATGGGGCCACCTAACAAGAATAGACCAAGGCAAATTTGAGTTGCTAAGTCACTAGTTGAGAAAGTTAAGGGACCGCAACAAGTTTGGGTCCCGAAAGCTCAAGCTTGATTTCTTGTGTGTGTAGGTGAACTACAAGACCGGTGGATCACATTGGGTAACTGATAGTGGTTGCACTCAACATATGACCAGCGATCCCCGGATGTTCACCTCACTAGAAGAGAATGTCGATGACCAAGAAAAGATAACATTTGGTGACAATTCAAAGGGCAATGTCAAAGGATTGGGCAAAGTGGCTATATCAAATGACCATACCATCTCCAATGTGCTTCTTGTTGCATCTTTGAGCTTCAACTTGCTATCCGTTGGGCAACTTTGTGATCTTGGCTTTCAATGTTTGTTCACCGACAAAGAAGTGGTTGTGACCAAGAAAGATGATACACAAGTGATCTTCAAAGGATTTAGATACATCAATCTCTACCTAGTGGATTTCTCCTCCAAAGAAGCCAACTTGAAGACATGTTTGTTCACTAAGCAATCTCTTGGTTGGCTATGGCATAGAAGATTGACACATGTGGGAATGAACACTCTCAACAAGCTATTGAAGAAGGATTTGGTTAGGGGCTTGAAAGATGTCAAATTTGAGAAGGACAAGTTGTGTAGTGCATGTCAAGCCGGCAAGCAAGTTGCAAACACTCATCCAACCAAAGCCTTTGTATCAACATCAAGAGAGTTGGAGCTTCTTCATATGGATCTATTTGGACCAACAACATATGCAAGCTTGGGAGGAAATCTCTATTGCCTAGTGATTGTTGATGACTACTCTAGATACACTTGGGTATTCTTTCTTCATGATAAATCCAAAGCAACCCCTTTCTTCAAGAAGTTTGCCAAGAGAGCTCAAAATGAATTTGATGTGAAGATCAAAAAGATTAGAAGTGACAATGGAAAGGAGTTTGACAACACCCATATTGAGGAATATTGTGATGAAGTTGGGATCAAGCATGAAGTGTCCGCAACCTACACACCACAACAAAATGGGGTAGTTGAGAGGAAGAACCGGACTCTAATCACCCTAGCAAGGACAATGCTAGACGAGTACTCTACACCGGAGAGATTTTGGGCGGAAGCAATCAACACCGCTTGCTATGCATCAAACCGATTGTTCCCCCATCGTCTACTTAGCAAGACCCCCTATGAGCTACTCAACAACAAGAAGCCAGATGTATCCTTCTTTAGAGTGTTTGGGTGCAAATGCTACATCTACAAGAAGCGCCAACACCTAGGGAAGTTTCAACGCCGATGTGACATTGGTTTTCTTGTTGGTTACTCATTGAAGTCCAAAGCATATCGAGTATTCAACCATGCCACCGGGATGGTAGAAGAAACATATGATGTGGAATTCGATGAATCTAATGGCTCTCAAGGAGAGCATGAGAATCTTGATGATGTAGGTGATGAACCATTGAGGGAAGCAATGAAGAACATGCCGGTTGGAGCCATCAAGCCTAAAGATGATGATGATGATGTGCAAGTCACTGACAAGCCATCCTCATCCAATGTACCACTTGATGATGACAAAGATGGAAGGGATCCAAATGAAGATACTTATGTCTCCCATGATCAAATGGTGGTACAAGCTCAAGATGTTGGTGCTCCACAAGCGGCCCCTCAAGTGGTTGATCGAAGGACTACTCCTCTACTACAAGCTCATCCTCAAGATCTCATCATAGGGAGTCCGACAAGGGGTGTAATGACTCGCTCTCAAAAACTTGCTTTATTTATGGAACATCACTCCTTTGTTTCTCTTGTTGAGCCTACCATTGTAGATGAAGCTCTAGGTGATCCGGATTGGGTGAATGCCATGCATGAAGAATTAAACAATTTCACCCGCAACCAAGTTTGGACACTTGAAGAGCGACCAAAAGGTGCAAGAGTCATTGGAACAAAATGAGTGTTTAGGAACAAGCAAGATGATCAAGGCAAGGTTGTTAGAAACAAGGCAAGGCTAGTGGCAAAGGTGTTCTCTCAAGTTGAAGGCTTGGATTTTGGAGAGACCTTTGCACCGGTTGCAAGACTCGAAGCCATTCGTATCCTCCTTGCATATGCATCACATCATGACATTAAATTATATCAAATGGATGTGAAAAGTGCATTTTTAAATGGCTTCATAAATGAACTAGTCTATGTTGATCAACCTCTCGGGTTTGAAGACCCTAGATATCCTAATCATGTTTATAGGTTGTCCAAGGCGCTATATGGGCTCAAGCAAGCCCCTATAGCGTGGTACGAGCGCCTCTGGGACTTCCTCATTGAGAAGGGCTTCACCATTGGGAAGGTTGACACCACACTATTCACCAAGAAGCTTGATGGAGAGATCTTTATTTGTCAAGTCTACGTCGATGATATCATCTTCGGGTCAACAAATGAAGCCTATTGCAAGGAATTTGGTGACTTGATGTCGAAGGAGTTCGAGATGTCTATGATTGGCGAGCTCACATTCTTCCTAGGCTTTCAAGTCAAGCAATTGAAGGAGGGGACTTTTATATCTCAAGAGAAGTACACAAAAGACCTCCTCAAGCGCTTCAACATGGATGATTGCAAGCCTATCAAGACTCCAATGCCAACCAACGGACACCTCGACCTAGATGTGGGAGGTAACCCGGTTGATCAAACTCTCTACCATTCTATGATTGGTAGTTTGTTATATTTGACCGCATCTAGGCCCGACATCATGTTTAGTGTGTGCATGTGTGCTCGTTTTCAAGCCGGTCCTAGGGAATCACATCTCATAGCGGTGAAGAGAATCCTTAGGTACCTAAAGCACACCCCAAGCATTGGCCTTTGGTATCCCAAAGGAGCTAACTTCCAACTCGTTGGGTATTCCGATTCGGATTACGCGGGTTGCAAAATTGATAGAAAAAGCACATCCGGAGGGTGCCATTTGCTTGGGAGATCACTAGTGTCATGGAGTTCGAAGAAGCAAAATAGTGTGGCCTTGTCCACCGCCGAGGCGGAATACATAGCCGCGGGTGCTTGTTGTGCACAAATCCTTTACATGAAGCAAACCCTTTTAGACTATGGTATAGTTCTAAAAAGGGTACCTTTGTTGTGTGACAATGAGAGCGCGGTTAAGCTTGCTAACAACCCGGTCCAACACTCTCGCACAAAGCACATAGATATTCGCCATCACTTCCTTAGAGATCATGTTTCAAAGAAAGATATATCCTTAGAGGGAGTTAGAACCGAAGATCAATTGGCGGATATCTTCACAAAACCCCTAGATGAGAACACCCTTTGTAGATTGCGAAGTGAGCTTAATGTGCTTGATCTAAGTAACTTTGTCAAAAGGTGAAAGGGGGTTGTCTTTGCATTACATTGTAATGTATGCCATGTTTAAATTATGCTATGCACATAGGCTTGTCAGACGTGGTTAAGATAACCGCCCTAAAAAGCGTGTGAAGAAGCTTACCCATGAGCAAACTTGACAAGCAACCTAGATTCAGATTACGTATTGCATTACATATGCATGTTTGTTGCTTTGTCGTTTCTTTTCGGTTATGTTTTGAGCAACCGCTGTGTTCGTCCACCGCTAGGGGGAGCATTTGAGGCTCCTAATGGTTGAGACCCCTAGTTTTGGTGGCCACATGTTGTCTCCTCGGGATTTATCGCCTATTTTACCTAAAAATGATATGTAGCCTATGGCAAAATATTTATAAAATAGAGGGTTTATGCGAGGATGCTCATACTAGGTTCCAACTGGTGTTTATTTGCCTCTTATTTGAGTTGGAACTTAGTTGAGAGAGGGAGCCGCAACGGAGATCTTTAGAACTGCCCGAAATGCTGCATCGGAAGCAGACGCTGCATCGGAAGCCAGCCAGCGTCCGATGCCTGCACTGTAGACAGCCCCGGCTGAAACAGTGACAGAGGAGCCTCCGATGTGTCACCATCGGAGCCTCCGATGGTTCATCGGACGCTCCCCAGCGTCCGATGCTGAGGCAACGGATGCTTCCGATGTAATTTCGGCGGTTTTGACCCTCTCTGGACTGGCATCGGAGCGTCCGATGCGTTATCATCGGCGCGTCCGATGCCACTTTAAGCGGCGCAATAGGTCTTCTATTGACATCTGGGTCCCACACGTCATATCCCATCGCCTCCTTCTTCCTCGCGCTCAATCGCCCGAGCCCGAACCCCCGCCGTCGTCGTGCTCCCCGCGCCCCAACCCTAACTCACCGCCGGCCACCCACCCACGCCCGAGCCTTCGCCGTCGGTCGCTCGACCTCCGCCGCGCCCGTGCTCCTCCACGCCGGACCGCCATCTCCTCGCCCCTGCGCGCGCGCCCTCGTCAGAATACCGCTGGCGCGTCTCCTCCACCATCGCCGGAGCTCGCCGCCGTTCACGTCATCTTCGCCGAAGCACGCCTCCCTCGAGTCTCCTCCCCACTCCGGCGTTCTTCTCGGTCGGCCGTCCCGTCCAGTGAGCCACCGAGCACCCACCCTCCCTCACCCTCCATACCCTTGTCCACCAGGTGCTCGTTCAAATGTCTACATGGCTGTTCCCCCCTGTTTTAACCCCGTTTCACCTCCAATCTCTTGCAGTCCTCCTGGTGTGACGTGTGGACCCTAGGACGTCAGTGCTCTCCTCCTTCTTGGGTCGTTTCATCGGATTGTCAGGTAGCAAAGCCAGTTTCTTTTCTTATCTCATTGCTTTGCTTCCATAGGTTTCGCTTATCTCTAGACTATATATGCTTGTTTATATCCTATCTACTCTCGCAGCCAGTCAGTGTGCCGGTGTCAGCTTGGTCAGGGGGCAGTGTCTGTTAACTCGGGGCCAAGCCCGCGGGTAGGGATCGAGGCCAAGCCTCGCGAGTGTCAGCGCAGCCGATCAGTGTCAGGGGGAGTTTCTGCCCGTGGTTGTTTTGTCAGTTGATTGTCAGGGGTTTTTCAGCGTCAGTGGGTTCTGTTTCAGTGGCAGTTGATCTTTCAGAGGCAGTCCAGAGCTCCTCAGCACAGTTCCCTGTTCTTGTCAGCCATGCGCTGCAAGAACGTTGGTGGTGGCCCCGACGACTCTCCTCCCCGTCGTCCCCCTTCCGGTCAGAGGCCTGGGAAAGGGAAGCTTATCGTGCGCCGGAAGCGCACTCGTCAGGAGCGAGAGGCAGCTCAGGCTCAGGCAGTGGCAGAGGCCGCCGAGCGTGCAAAGCGAGGTGGCAGTGCGGGCGGAATTAGGATTGAGGATCAGCTGTCCCCCGAGCAGCGCAGAGCGATCGAGGAGGTTGAGCGTCGCCACGGTTCGCCGACTGGCACGCTCATGGCTGCCGGTCGTCGGACGACGTTCACCTCGCCCGGCGTTGAGCCCGAGAGCTCAGGGCAGGGCCAGGCAGAGGCCGAGGCAGCAGAGGCACCTGAGGCAGAGGCTCCAGAGGCAGAGGCAGAGGAGGAGGTTCCTGAGGAGGTTCCATGACGCCGGTCGACCCGTCGCAGGACTGCGGTGCCACCCCAGCCCGACGTCCCTCTGCGGGGAGCTCGTCCTCCGTCGCGGCGTGCTCCTCCGCCGATACCGCAACTGGACCTCAGGGGCGCCACTTGCTCACAGATCCAGACCCTTCGACTTGTGCCAGTGGAGCAGTGGTTTCCCAGGGAGCGACAGGAGCAGGCTGGTCCGTCCTTCTATACAGTGCTGCAGGAGGACTTCTACCAGGGTTACAGGAACGCTGGGATTTCTTTGCGACCCCAGCGTGTCTGTTCACTAGAGGCAGTTGTGGACGCAGCAGGAGAGCAGATTCGCCCCATCCTCACTTTCCTACCTGGTCTGGCAGATCTACTGGGGCGGTCTGGCTCCTATATTGAGGACTGGGTATTTCAGTTTTATGCTTCGTTGTGGGTACACCCAGACCGAGAGACTATTGAGTTTGCACTTGAGGGAGATCACTACAGTCTGTTCTCGTCCGAGATCTGGGATTGGTTTGGGTTGACACGATCACAGACCCGGATCCACGACTTGTGTTACGACCGGACGGAGCCACCCCGCCGCCCTCACGGTACTCGCCTCAGTCAGTCCCTTACCGGGTCAGCGACCGTATTCCCTGAGTATAACATGAGTCAGTTATTGGGATACGGTCGGGACCGCAGGCAGCCAGAGCAGCAGGCACCGGCTAGTTCCCGCCAGAGGCCTGAGGTCCCCGAGTCGGCTCAGGAGCAGGACGAGGCCGTTCAGGCCCTCGCAGAGCAGGAGCTTGCCGATCTCGAGGGTGGTGACCCACACGTGGCCTCAGATCCCACCGACAGCTCAGATGAGGACTACCAGCTCCCGCCTTGCTACCAGCCGCGTGCACACGACCACCAGGCAGGGTCCAGCGGTACTGCTTCCTCCGATCCAGCGCTCCTTGCTATTCTAGCACGGATGGAGGAGCAGCAGAGGACTGTCACTCAGGACGTCCAGAGACTTGCACAAGAGCAGCAGCGGTTGGCCCAGCAGCAGGCACTTGCACAGCAGCAGGCTCAGGAGCGTTCAGACGCCCTGCAGCGTCAGATGATGGCCCTCCAGCAGCAGACCTTGAGTTTCATGGAGCGACTGGCCAGCGGTCCTCCCCAGTGGCAGTGGTAGCAGCCACCACCTCAGCAGCAGCTCCAGTGGCAGCCTCCCGTCCCTCCTCAGCCGTTTGGTCAGCCACCGCAGTTTGGTCAGCAGCAGCAGCAGCTTCCGGGCCCCAGCTCCTCGCAGTTCACAAGTTTTACTACTCCAGGCGGGGCCCCGCTCTTCAGTCCGCTACGGACAGGGTTTACTCCCAGGCCGACAAAGTCGCTCTACGCTACGACGACCTCTGTGACTCGAGATCTGTCGGCCACCTTCAGCGAGCTCACTGTGTTCCCCACGCCAGATCTGCAGGACCAAGTCCGGACGTCTACAGCTCTAGTCACTTCTACTACCGAGACTCTTCCGAGCTCAGTAGCGTCCTCAGAGCAGACGGAGCCCGTCCAGTCCGAGACCACGACGACCGTGCAGGCTGAGTTACCTCCGATACATGAGCTTCCGCACTCCACTACTCAGCTTGACACTTCTACCGTGACTGCGACAGAGTCAGAGCAGGCAGAGCCGCTAGTGCCAGAGCAGACCCCGACCGCTTCGCAGCAGCTTCCAGTTTCCGAGGGACAACAGGCTACTGGCACCACTTCTTCCGACTCAGAGGAGTACTTACAGCAGTTTGAGTTCTCTCAGCGCGCTCCAGAGACGGCTCCTGACTCGTCTGCACCACCTCCGCCCTCCGACACGTAGTTTGGCGCTTGATGCCAAAGGGGGAGAGTGGCCGAGTATAGCGATAGGGGGAGCGATGTGAGAGAGGGTTTTGCGTCTTATGATGTTGTGTTTTTGTTCACATACGCTCTTTACTTATCGCATCTTTTGTGCATATTTATGTTACATACTTATGCTATGGATCTCATGACATGTTTGTGCTCACTATGATTTTATATATGACATGTCATTTCGCTTCGCTCATTACTTGTGCTTAATTCTCACTTGTTTATGTATATGAGCTCTTTACTCTTGCACTTGCTATTCATTCTAACTTGTTGAGTGCAGGATGATGGCATGACATGTTTGAACTTGCCCCTAATCATTTTCTCTTATTCATTGCAAGTTCATACATGTCATGATTTAAAAACCTCTTCTCTCTATACTCGATCTCGTGTTGTCATCAATCACCAAAAAGGGGGAGATTGAACGCATCTTGGCCCCTAGTGGTTTCGGTGATTGGATGAAACACAAGATTACTGTGACTAACGTGTGTTTTGCAGAAACAGAGATGAGTTAGGTCACGGTAATGGCGACGATACGGGCATATGGAGTTCATGTCCCCTGGCGATGGAAATCGTTTCGGTTTTCAAAGGATGGACGATGAAGACGGTGGTAGGCTAGGCTAAGTGTCGCATGGTGTTGGAGGACACTTAGGTAGTCTTAGGTCTTTGTTTTTCCTTTGGCCTTACTATAAAGAGGGGTGTGAATCAGTAGCTTGACCTAGATGAGTCTATTGAGGTAGGTGTGGTGCACACTTGTTATTTCATAGCCCTAGGTAGCTCAGAGAGATGCCTTATGTCGAGAGGAACAAAAGTCGTTAAGACCGCGTCGCGATCCGAGTTGATCTTGCCCTTGGTATGGGCATCGGATGTTGGATCAGTGGGCATCGGAGGCTCCGATGCCCACACCGACCTAGGGTTTGGTCTGATGCGTGGCATCGGAGGCTCCGATGGTGCCACATCGGATCGTCCGGTGTCACTGTTCACTTGGGAGTGAACTGTGCAGGGCATTGGACGCCGGCATCGGACGCTGAGGGCCAGCGTCCGATGGCCATGCAGAGAGGTTCCAGAGAGGTCTTTTCGGCATCGAACGCGTCTGATGCTCCATAATCATGTCTGACAAGAAGGTACAGTAGACCGTTGGACGGGGTCATCGGAGCGTCCAATGCCTGGCATCGGCGCGTCCGATGCCCCCGCAAAATACCTGTCTTGTGCTGATTTTGGATGGTCGGGTTGGGTGGTATATATACTTCCTTCTCTCCATCCATTTGAGTGTTCTTGCCATTTCCATCTGCTGAGAGACACCTTGTGAGTGTGAGAAAGAGCAAGAGCCCTAGTGAGGTTGAGTGATTTGCTAATTGTGAGAATTAGACACCTCCTAGTGAGAATTGAGTAGCAAGTGTGCATCCATCCATCTCTTTGGCCTTGTCTTGGTCAAGTGAGAGTTCTAGCTTGTTACTCTTGGTGATCGGCATCACCTAGACGGCTTGGTGGCGATCGGAGTGCTTGGTGATCATCCGGAGGCTTTGTGGATGACCCAAGCCATGTTGTGATCGGTAGCGAGCGATTCACCGGGCCGGAGTGGCGAAGAATCAGCTCGTAATGAGCACTTGATCCTTGCGCGGATGAAGGGGGAGCGATACCCTTGCGCGGGTGCTCCAACGAGGACTAGGGGGTGCCGACACCTCGATACCTCGGCAAAAAGATCGTCGTGTCATCTCTACTCTCTTTACTTCGCATTTACTTTTGAGCAATTCAATTCCGCATTTACTTGTTGTTCTTTCATGAATTGAATTGTCATGCTAGAGTAGAAATGGTGTAGCAATAGTCTTTTTGTGCGGTTGATTCTTGTTCACACACTTCTAGGCACTAGGGGGTTAATTGGGCTTGATAGGTTTTAATTCTTGCAAGAAGTTTTAGAAAAGCCCAATTCACCCCCCCTCTTGGGCATCTTGATCCTTTCACGCACGCGGTGGCGTGA
The DNA here is from genome assembly GCA_009763385.1 of Coix lacryma-jobi var. lacryma-jobi. Lineage (NCBI taxonomy): Eukaryota > Viridiplantae > Streptophyta > Magnoliopsida > Poales > Poaceae > Coix > Coix lacryma-jobi. Next base: position 5,984,399 of record CM019823.1, on the reverse strand, counting down.
ATCACGCACCGGTGGGTCGTGCAATAGAGAGTGGCGAAGAGCCGAAGAAGTGCATGAGACAAAGAGAGATGGTGGCAGCGGCTGGGAGAGACGCGAGGGCGTGCGCGTGCGCGCCTGCTCCGCAAGAGGCGAGCACTTGAGTGGACGGTTGTGCGTGCGGCGGCTGAGGGCGAGGAGAGAATGGAAGCTAGGGTTTCAGTGGCAGTATATATACGCTCGCTGGAACTTGGGCTAAAATTTTATATGTTGGGCTTATTTTGACCTATATTCGCGCAGGCTGCTGAAATTACCAGGTTCCCCGGCGGGTAACGGGCCGCTCTACCCAACGGGGATCATTTTTTGCCCGCTAAGAACCCGTGGGTATTATAAAAAACTATCAAAATCCTATTTTAATTCAATATAGATTTAACAGGATATTGTGATATTATCCCCAAGTTAACTTAAACCATGAATCCATCACAAAATAAATTATAGTTTAAAAATCTTATAGAAAAGATAAAATATAAATAGTTAGGAATTCAACCTCGTGACTTTTTTAATAACATATTTGCTTAAGCTTATTAGCTAAAATCAGTCTTGCTTTTCAGATATAGAATGATGTTTTTCTCATGATAAAACAACATCAGCTATAGAATCAGTCACAATAAATCCTGTCAAATAGCTCTAATACATTTTTTTTCTCCCGTTACAACAAACGGGTTGCCTGAGCTCCAGTTGAACTTTAGCACGCTTGAGGCAATCTTTTTCTTTACCCTATCGCCGTCATCATGGTCATACTCACTGACGAGCACCCCCACCCATCCTGGTCAGACCGCCTCCACCGCCACCAGAACTCCTAAACTACCGTGTTGTCGTCCCCATCGAAGTTGGGGAAGAAGAGGGTGGGACAGGCGCGTGTAGTGGGAAATATATGAATAGTACATGGTGAGACCTAACGGGTGCACTGGTGAGGCGAGCATCAAGCGCTTGATGTGTGGCTGTGCAAAGAGGAAACACATGACATGTATTAAGTCATTACCTATATGTATAACCTCTATTAAGTTATTAATAATATGTATACATGGATCGTAGAAAGTATGTATATTATGTTTGAATTAAACTCGCATATATAATAATACATTTACATGGTCTTCACTCATGTACCGTAGCAATGCACGGGCATTTTACCTAAATTTCTGCCTCTTTTTTTCGTCTGGTCGGTTTTCATCTGGCTTTCCTTCTCTGACCATCCAGACTCGAGAGCTAACTTTACTATATGGTTTCCGAAATCAGCTCCAAATATTTATCGAGGATTTTCCAATCCAAATCCACAAGCAAACTAGGAAAGGACCAAACCAAGACTGAATGAAAACAAACACGATAATCAAAATCCGAACCCAAATCAGATCAGACTGCCTCTAGCAACACAAACATCTTATAAAAAAACTATTCTGCGGTTTTTCCAGCAGACCTCCACAACAATCATCACCAAAAATCAAGATTGAAGAGGAAATCAAAGAAAAAATTAAATCGAAGACATTAGATAATCAATCGAAGAAGGCATCAGTCGGGGTCGCATCAAGCCACCCGGGGTGCCCAAGCCGTAGCCTCCGCGACGTAAGCCAGGTTCGGCTTCCACAGCGTGCATGGCCGGCAGGGCACCAACCGATGCAGAGTACCGGAGCAGCAACATCCTCATCAGGTTGGCTCCTGGTTCAGCAACCCCGCGGCTACTGGGCTCCTTCCGGCAGCGTGGTCGATCCGCGACGGTGAGTTCGCAACCCGACAATGTTCGCCATGACTCTCGTGGCGGTATGAATAGGTAGTCACTCTGGATCTGATTGTATAGCGGGCACGGGCGCAGGTACGGACGAACGCTGCTGCCTCAACCTCGGCGTTCGTGCCCAGGCAAGGGCCAGAACGGTGGAGAGCGTTGAGGGAGAGAGGGGATGCGCGTGAGACAGACTCGCTGTGTGCCACATACGGAAAACAGAAGAGATACTCGGGATTTGCAATCGGGCTGCGCGGCCTTCGACGCATGTTGACATCGTGCAGGGCCCACACGTCAGCGACACAGAAGAAGCACAGTTGTGCTGCCCGCGCTGAAAGGGATTCGTGTCCAAGCCAGCAATCCGTGGGATGGATCAAGGATCGGACGGCTGTTGACCGCGAGGAGCAGCAGGGGCCAAGCTGCCAAAGGAAACACAGGGAGCAACGTGCACGGTGTTCAGGGAACAAAGGGATCGGCGCTGTGGCTCGACATCCTGTCATTGTGTTTGTGGCGGAAAGGGTTGTGGTTGTTGTTCATGTGAAACGTGTCTACGTTTTTTGGAGAAATAAGTGCAGTGTTGGCGCCACTAAAAAAAGTTTTCCGATTGTGTGCCTGTGTGTGAAGCGGCCCATGAAAAGCTGATGAGTAGGGGAGTAGTATGTGCTAACATATTGTTTGAGAATTTTATTTCTTCTGATTTTGATGATAATCAGTTTGCTTTACTTTTTTTTTGACCGGCGACTTCTTTTTAGCGTGTGAGATATGGGTTTCGAGTTTATTTTTTCTTGCGCAAGCTCTATCTGTTTTTTTTTTCTGTTTTCTTATTAGCGTAGAGTTTCTTTGTTTCCGTGGCTTTAGAGTTTTATCATCTGATTGGATTTCGTCATTTTTTTCACGGTCCTCTTTTTCTGCGTCAATCCATCACTTTTTACCTTTTTGAATATATTTATATTTGATCTATATCTATACCTTTTCTTTTCTTCTATACTAAAGAGCTAAAATTTTCACTTATTTGGTACTATGTGAATATGAAAATTATTATTTCTATTCATCATCTATTTACAATCCACTGTTACAATATTAGATAAGGGTTGCTGAGAGAATAACTAAAAGTCCAAATCTATTTACAGCTTCACTGTTATCGTATTAGGTGAGGACTGTTGAGAGAATAACTAAGAGTCCTAATTTAAATAGATCATCCGATCTTGTGAAACCTGGATAGAATAGGAATCCTAGAAGAGGATAATAATAGATTGTTTTTTCTATTTTTTTAATTGGTAAGGATGTTCGACACACTGTTTCAAGTTTTCTTCTGTTTTCACGTGAATTAGAACACATAACATGTTAGTTAAATAAATATTGAGTCACAAGTCATAAAAATAATTATACAATAAATCATATGTCTCATCGTTGCAATGCACGAGCACCTATTCATTCTTATAAATATCTAATGAATACTAAGAGCATCTCCAACAGCTTCCCTTTACCACCCCTATCTCCATAAACCTGTCATATTAGGGGTGTCATATTAGGGGAGATAAACCAAATTCATTGCTCCAACAGCTCCCCTTTACCGTCCTCTTTTTATGGTGATCACCAATATCTCCTCTATCTTCCCTTAAATAAAGGGGGAGTTGTATCTCCCCCAATAGCTAGGACCCACCTCCAACTGCCACTTCTCTCTCCTGTTCGCCGTCGGCTGGAGTTCGACCGGTGGCGGCGGCGGCGGACTCGGCGGCGCTGAGGTGCTCTTCGAAGGCCTCGAGGACATCGTGGATGCGGTCATGCTGCGGGGAGCAGTCCCAGCATGACTAGAAGCTGTCGTAGCACTCGAAGCACAGGCACCCGACGGTCGGCGGGTGGCCGGGACGGCGACGCGTGTCGGGGTCGCGAGCTGGGGAGCGGGCACTCCGGTGGGCGGCGGTGCGTCGTGTCGGGCGCTAGCGGTGGGCACAGCGGGCGCACGATGGCGGCGGGCACGGAGGGCGCACGGCGGCCCCTGCATCGCCTCCACCAGATATCGCGCCTCGGGAGGCCGGAGGAGAGAGGAAAGGGATGACAATGAATGATCTGACAAGTGGGACCTATAGTATTGGGGATGAATATTGGGAAACCGTTGGGGTACCTCAAAGATATTATAGACTTAGAGAAGGTAAATAATATTTAAAGTTTTGGTTCTTCTTCCTCTCTCTTTAACAAATATATATATTATCACATCAGTAAAATATTATAAATAGAAGAATAATAAATAGATTTAAACTTGTATTGTGAGTGCCCAGATGTCCGTTTATTATAGGCCATGATGTTTAAGGTCTTGATATTTAATGGAAACAAGATTTTCTTAATTAAACCAAACAAATATAGATAGTTTTATGTAAAAACGTAATAATACTTATGATGCACGGCACGCCTACCATTGGCACAAGTACATGATAATAAATTATACGTTGTGTAAGCTCCGGTGCAACGCACAAGTATGTTTTGCTATAGATGATAAAGAAAGGGAATCACGTAAATATTTATTTTTTGTGTTAGGCTATATGTTTTCTATATCATTAAATTTGTAAATTCCTTAATTAATTTGCACACAAGCAATGTGCATGATCATATTTTCTCCTGTTGCAACGCACGGTATACTATTCCAAAGAGCGAACTTGAACAACGGGAATGGAAATTATAAGTTAGCTATTTGATCTAGCATGCAAAAGGGTTAGTAGGAAGACGATTTCAAGGGTTAAGGTAAGTCCAAGTAAATCTAATTAAATTAACTACTTTACTTTGAGATAGTTGACGTTTTACATTTGGACACGAACAGCAAGCCGCAAGGCCTGGCTTAGCGGACGGTTGCTCCATGTTTCTCGTGTGGAGTCAATGCACTCTAAAAATCTCCCGATTGAAGTGTTGATAAGTTCCAAAAATACGACACTTAAAATATTATTTTTATAATAAATATTACATGTTTATACTTAAATTTTTGTTGAATATTTTCTACCCGTTGCAACGCACGGGCATTTTACCTGGTATATACAAAACACAAACAAACAAAAGGCCCTATGGTCCTAGGGAAATTTAACTTTTTACCATTATAACGGGTGTCTACTTCTCAGATCTCACTTTAGCGGCTACCAATACAATTTTATCCTCTCTTCGTTACTAACGATATATTTTTACCATTTTTGAGGACGTGGCAGCCTAAGTCTGTAGTCCACATCGGATCGAGTGGATTAGGAGTGTGGAAAAGACCCGGCTGCCCTTGGCGCGCGTCTAAAGAAGATGGGCCGCCTTGGCCGGCCCATTTCCCTTGTCTCGCTCCCGTTTCCCTTCCTCCTCCCTCCGCACCCCCTTCTGACCGCCGCGACGCTGCACGCCGCCTCCGGCAATGCCGGTCTTGTTCGACTGGAACACGCCCTTGTTGAAGTGGCCGCAGCCGAAGGTCAGGCGCCGTGTGGGGAGGCTGTCGCCGTCGCCGTCGCCATTGCTGCCGCTGTTGTCGCCGCCGAAGGTGAAGCGGTCGGTGGCGATGTCGCCGATGGTGAGCGACTTGTCGCCGTAGTGGTAGACGTAGACGCAGCTCCGGTTCCGGCCGCCGCACGACGTGAACGGGAGCGAGCGGCACCGCGGCGTGCCTCAGGGGAGCGCGGCGTACGTGGACGACGTCGCGGGGTCCAGGAGCGGGAGGCCCTGGTCGAAGCAGTCGTGGCATGTCGTGCACTGCGTCCAAACGAGGTCGCTGCCGGTGTCGAGCGTCAGCGCCACGGGCCGCGGCGGCGTGCCGACGGCCAGGTGGACCAGGTACTCGTTCATGACGATCCCGCCGCCGGCGCTGCGCGCCGCGCACCCGCGCGCCGCGCACGGGGCGCTCGTGCGAGGACAGGAGCCGCCGCCAGCGCGCCCGGGCTCGGTGCGCCATTCGCCGCACGAGATCGGGCCTCGCGAGGCCGAGGCCGGCGTCGGCGTGCGTGAGCAGCGCCACGACGCCGGCGCCGGCGGCAGGCATCGTGCGCACAGGGAGCACGACCAGTACCAGCAACGCCACGAGCTGGTTCTTCATGCTAGCTAGTATAGCATGTAATGGGGTCACATGAGCTTTGCAATGGGATTATTACGCTGCATATTCATGCGTCCTGATGAAGCACGCGGCTAGGAATGGGGCAGCGGCGGCGGCGTGCAGCATCGTGACGGTCAGAAGGGGGCGCGGAGGGAGGAGAAAGGGAAACGGGAGCGAGGCAAGGGAAATGGGCCGGCCAAGACGCGTGCTAGGGGCAGCCGAGTCTTTTCCGCGCCCCTAATCCACTCGATCCGACGTGGACTACAGACTTTGACTGCCACGTCCTCAAAAATGGTAAAAATGTATCGTTAGCAATAAAGAGAGGATAAAATTGTATTGACAGCTGCTAAAGTGAGATCTGAGGAGTAGACACCCGTTATAATGGTAAAAAGTTAAATTCCCCATGGTCCTATGGTTCAAGTGGTAGGATGGTTTAATAGGGCACTACCAATCCAGGTTCAAATAAAAAGGATATAACTCTTAAAAAAAACTAAAGTAATACAACAGTTTCTCTGTATTTGAATAGGCCATGCAATATATTTTTTTTGTTGTTGCCCGCAGTTGTCGCCGATCAAAAAGCACCATGCCTGGCTCCTTCCTTCTGTCTAGGTTACTGTCGCCCGCTTTTTGTCGACGGCCAGCAAGGACACCTTTAGGTGTCCTAAACGGCCAGCATGCCCAGCAAGGACACCACGATAGCCAAGCATCAGTCGGTCAGGATTTTACAGAGCAGCTGACCAGGGAGGCTTCTAGGCAGCTAGAAAATTCTGCCTGTGCTCGCACATAAAAGCAATCGACACGGGTACATTCCATTGAGGATGTTCACTGGTCACATCATATCTCATTGTATGAGCTAATGTGTTTCACCTTGCTGAAGCCTCTAAAATTCACTGAAAAGCTCTCTGCAACCCAGATAGAAGAAATCATGTGGACATATAAGATTCTATGACACCATTGTTCTTTTTTCCGATCATGTGGACATATAGATGGCTTTAGTTCAGTAATTCAGTAAGTAATGCTCCCTTCAGCATGTGTACACTAAAGGACATCAAATTCTCTAATCGTCAATTACTACACCAGTGATTAACTATTTCATTACTTTCTCTTGACCACATCAAAGCATAAACCGAAAAATCCCTTCTACTTGCTAATGATATCTCAAGTAATACAACATGCCAACTGAATATGTACATAAAAAACACATAGTAGTTGCTACCTGATCAAACTTTCAAGTACAATTAGGTTCATGGAAATCAAGTCTCACCTACTCCACATGCAAAATGGTCACTCTCTTCTCAATTCTGATTATTCAATTGCTATCAAACACCAATGTTTCTCCTTTTTAACCAATCAATTGTTTGAGAAATTTATAGTAGCACATAACAAAAGTTTGTGATAATGAACGAAGTAGAAAAACTGTTGAGACAAAGGTCATGAATACCTGATGGACTGGACTACAATGCAACTCTCTTTAGATGCACTAACTGAACAAAAAACCTTCTTTTTGTCGTGGTACCCAATCTTGACCTTCTGCAAAGAAACTGTAACAAATGATTAAAGAAATCAAATTGGACAGATAGGATGCTAAAGTAAATAGATAGTTGCCTATCTTTCGCCTAAGCAATGCCACAAACACATGGAGTGCTAGAGTAGAAACCAAATATGACTACCCGCCAACAGATCCTGGTAAGCCAACCAAAATCAAATCAAATCAAATCCAACATATGGGATGCTAAAGTGAATAGATTGTTAGATGTACAGCATTTGCCCAAGGAATATCACAAACACATAATGTTCTACAGTAGAAGCCAAATATGCATGCTAATACAAACCAAGATAATCGAATAAAAAAAGGGAAGCTACGAAAACTGAGCAGGGAAAGAATGGAAATGAAAATACATTGATACTGCAGTATGCTATGCCAGTGAATCTGTGTTTGCTTCTAATAGATGGTCCTATTAGCCTTCCTAGCTGAAGGGTGCCTCCATCTCTTCCACTACTATTGGTTTGATAATGACTGCTCAAGTGTTATTTTATGTCAAAAGAAGGAATGGAGACAGCCACACAAACCTCAGATCCATATGATGCAAACCTACAAGAACGAAGAAAAGTAAGCATCATGAACACCCTGCATCACAGATTTGGGCAAGAATACAAAAGAACAAAGGACAGGCCTCCCCCCCCCCCCTCATTTTGTTTCTGCGTAACCAATTTTATAGCCTAGGTTTTGTTGTCTATTAGCTTCTTTTATGATAATCACCACACCACCACTAAAAAACTGGCAAGAAGTATTATGTTGCTTTCAATCTTGAACCTTTTCAAACACCAAGCAAAATAAAAATCAGAAGGAAGCATCATCGAGATTTAATTTCCAACTACTCATGCAAAAACAACCATCATAACTTTTAAAAAAATATGGAGCATGACAGTGCATTAACGAATGTTTTGAAGGGGCATATTTCGAATGGTGTCACTTGCATCTGTAAATATAGCCTCTATATTCCAGAAGGCATAAGCTCGCGCTTAGTAATATCTTTTATAGACTTAGCAAGCAGGCCTTTACAAAAAAAAAAGCAAATCAATTTTTGGAGCATATTCATAGGATGGCACTAATCAATTTTTGGAAATATATTGTTTTATCAAGCTGATTAACTCCATAAATCACGAAATGACAATTATTAGAAGTTAAATTTACCTTTTCTCTAGTCTGGACCTTACAGGGACGACCTGCAGCAGGGGAAAACATAAAAAAAAAAATTACCTGTTGCATACCTCAGTCAGGACCTGCAATAGAAAAAGTGCAACATAATATTCGATTAAACTTGATGGACAAGATGCCAAAATGAATTAGGAGCTGTCCAACCTTTGCCTAAGCAATATCACAAACACATGGTGTGCTAGAGTATAAGCCAAATCATATTAGGTCCTGCCAAAACAAATAAAAAGATATCAACATAGAAATCAAGCAAAGGAAAGTACGGCAATGCACTGAAAAACAGAAAATAAATTAAGCCTACAGGAACGCAATCAAAAACATTACAACATGAATGTTGAGCACGGGATGCAGATGTTGACGCGATTGGACGCTTCGCCTTCTCTGAGCATGATGAGGAAACACGGACTGTCGCAGAATCGTAGCCTGGTTGGCTCGCCAGGACACGACATGCAGCCAGCCATCCCGGTGCGGCTGGTGGCCAGCAGCCAGGTTGGCGGCCCAGCCAGCCGTCCCGGCCAAGCCCAGGGCGCGGCACAGGACAGCCAGCACAGGACCACATGCCGAAGGTGGCCAGTGGCGGGCATCCCAGCGCGTGGCTGGCCCGGGGAGGCCAGTCCACCCCCGGGGTGCACCGACGCTAGAGATGGAGCACCGAGGGAAAGGCAGAGTGGCGGCCTTGGGCAGGAGCGACGAAGAAGGCACGGGCGTAACAGCGTGGGGAGAAGATAAGCCCGCTGAGTTGCGGCCTCCCGAGCTGTCGCGCCGGAGGAGCTGGCATGCTCTGCGTCGGTGCTGCCCGTCGCCGGGTCCTACGCACGCAGCGGCGCAGGGGATGTCGTGGAAGACGCCTCGGAGAGGCCGGGGGCGGCGCTGCATTAGCCGGGGTGGCGCTCGACGGGCGCGGTCTGGAGCGACGCTCGGGAGAGGGAAGGGTCGCGCCGGGGGCGCGCTCGCCCGCCGCGCCGCGCCAAAGGTACGCTCGACCCGCACCGGCGGTGCCCGCCTGAGCCGGTGCGGCGGCGTGTCGTAGGTGCCCTCGCCCTGTGTCGGTGTCGAGCTCGCCGGGAGAGAGAGAGAGAGCGGGGGGGGGGGGGGGGGAGGCGAAGGCAAACTGGCCGAGTGGGTCGGAGTGGTCACGGAGCGGAGAAAAGCAGACGTCTGAGGGGGAGGGTCGGCTGCTATTGCCTATTGGCAGCGTACTCGAGCCAATAGCCAATCGACAACAGCCAGAACTGGCCAGAACTGGCCAAAGGTGGATAGACAACGATCCTACGACACAGGCTTTTTGACCAATCCTCACAGACGTCTCTACTCAGCGCTAGCACCACCGTTCGCAACAAATCCAACGACCAGTAACTTTTTTGCTACCGTGGACACGTTGTGCGTCCGTCCTGGCCAGACGTTCTCTTGTCTTTAGATTCCCACGCACATTGCGGGCATGTTTGGTTCTACGCCACCGTTTGCCACACCGCCGCTGTGGCCCCCACAGTCTGTGGCGATGAAAATGTCCGTCACACTCTTGTGGCAAGATTCCCATCTTTTCTACTGCGGCTTCCTGTGGCGGGTTTCATTTAATGCTGAACCAAACACCCATACTAATTTCTGTGGCAGGTTAGAATGAGGCGTGGCGAGCTGTGCTGATGAACCAAACAACCCCTGCATGTCAATTGCTGAGTGTCTCAAACTTCAATTTATCAACTAGTCATGTAATTGGCATAAAGTAGAGTTTAAATGATAATTCAAATTAGATTCTTTTATAAAAATGGTACCAAACCCCTATTTTTGTGATTTAAAATAAACTATTTATATATATTTTAAGATAAAACTATATTCATATTATTGTTTATAGGAAATATAAACCACGTGGCAACCACTTTGCACATGTTTGCTTTGGTGTTTCGTCCCTACCTTAGCAGTTATAGGGGGATCCTCCTGATTCATAGTTTAAGGTTGCAAATTGGATTGCTGTGTAAGTTGGAGGTCGAAAAGAAGCTGTTGGTCAAAGGTATGTTCTAATAAAATAAAATACGCCAACAATTTCAAAAAAAGGAACAATACTTACACAAGTATATAGTCATAATAAAGTAAGTACTTTTTATGTTATCAAAATATTTTTCTATGATTATAAATATAGTCCAAATAGGCAGCTTCAGAACAAATTTGAGTAAACCAATTGCATTTTGGAAGTTTTTTTTTTTTGCATAAAACAGTAAACAAAAATCCAGTAAAGCCTGTCACATACTCAAAGTAGCACCAATAGTTTCAGGAAGTATCACCATGCTGTAGAGCCAAATATTTCAGTAAATGGTTTCAATGAACATAAGTCTTTTAACATCACAAACTATGTCGATTTGATTTCCACTACACATTTTTTTTGCTTTCTTTCTTCAGCTTTTGGTGGTCTTTTTCTCCATTGTAACGAGAGGCCATGCTTAAATCTCTCAACCTCAAATTACATGCAAAGGCTAGAGAGAGAAATGCGGGGTTTAGGGAGGAGACGGCGGACATCTGTTCCCTCTCTCTCCTACGGAATCCTACACCGAGAGAGGGGGAACCATTTTGCCTCCTCTTTGCAGCCAGAAACTTTTTTCCCCAATTTCTCGGGATTTTCCCCCACACTTCTGTGACCTTTTTTTTTTTTTTTTGAATTCCACTGTGTCGCTCTCGTCCTTTGCCTCCATTATGTTACCAAATCGGTGATTTAGGGAAATCCAGCTTCTTGATCGAAGATCTGCGGCGCTGGTATGTTCCGTAATGAATCCCCCTTTGAATATGAACAATATGGTGCGAATATGAAACCCTAAATGTTACATTTACAATTGCTAAAAAAATGGTTACATTTATGCAACTATTTTGCAGGAAAGATTGGATCCTGTGTGATCCATTGGTGAAAATATTGAGGTCTTGCGATCTATTTGTTTGAACACTGACATGCGATTCAGAGCAACCTGGTAATTGAAGCTTCTTCTGCATTGCTAAAGTTTGCGAGGAAAATTGCTGCCTCTTGCCGCATTGGTGAAGTTTTCCCGTGGAACGGTGGAGGTTTTCATCATTTGGAACCACAGATTGGCATGGGTGATCAAGATTCTAACACTACTCGTTCTTCATCAACAATGTGGTGTGATTTTAGTATCCTTGTGCCTCACTGATGGGAACTCCACAGGAAAAATAAGATTTTGCAGCAACCTACATGCAAATTGGGGGTGTGTTCAGCTTCCCATGGCTGCGCAAGCTCGTGCAAGGCCGCGGAACTTTTCGCGGCAATTCTGGCCCGTGCTTCGCCATGCCATCAGCGAGTGCTGCTTGATCATAATGCTCGTTGCGACCGCCGTGCTGTCGTACATGGCCACAAGGTTCGCACGCATGTGCAGCCTCCGGTCACCATGTATGCTGTGCTCGAGATTGGATCGGTTTCTACATGGCAATGCCTGGTTCTCTGAAGAACTAGTTTGTGCTGCACACAAACTGGAAATATCACGTTTGTCGTATTGCCAGAGTCACAACAAGCTTGAGAGCTCTGACGATATGTGTGATAGGTGCCTGTTTTCTTGCACTACCTTAGGTGGTAAGACCTGTAACCTCCTGACAAACATCAATGCTAGGGATAAGGTGAAGTCTCGGTCGAGATCTAGGCACAAACAGCTGTGCTCTTGTTGTTCAGTGCGGTTCAAGAAGAAACGGGGTTCACACATGCTACCCGACATAGCAAACAGGAGGTTCCCAGATGATGATATGAGCAAATTAAAAAAAAGAAGCATAGCCATGCCTAGTGTTGGGCATTCTTCAGATGACGGCTCTGATCACTTGCCTTATGAAGGATACAGAGAACTGAAGGCTGGCTACGAATCTGAATCTGAGATTCACATCTCAGATAGTGATGACAATGAGAGCAATGCAGTACCTCATGAAGCTAGAGAAAGAGCCAATCACATCTCAAGTCGTGATGTGCAGCTGCAGCCAATGATCGCCAATGCCAGTGGCATGTCGATGTGTCCTTCTGATAATACTGTCATGACAAAGCCCATGCAACTACTGAATACTGCAAGAGATACTGACAGTCAATGTAGTGATACCAAGGTTCCAAAATCTTTGGATCGTGCTATTGGGCATGGTTTGGATGATATCAACTGGAGTCAAATCAATGCAAGTGACGACAGTATCGACATGCAGTTGAAGGCTATGCCTGAACAAGTTTCAGCAGAGCTCCCAAAAGAGAAAAGTATGTATGTTATCTAACACGTTGTCATCCTTATCTAACTTGAACTATTTCTGAGTATGTCAAATTTGCATTGTAGCTTTTCTTGTTGATATTGAGGAAGTTGGTGATTCTTTTGAGGGTGTTTCAGGAAGCCCTGATGCGGAAGCTACACATGATTTTGCTGCTTCTGCAAATGCTGGGACAAGCTCATGTGCAGACACTCATGTCAGCCGGAACAATAGCATGAAAAATGCTTCTGCAAGCAGAGGCTACCTTAAATCTCCTCGTTTATCCGAAATAATCTCAGCCAGGGACACCAATTCAAAAACAAATGAAGAAGTGAAGACATTTCTGTCACAATTGTCTACTGCACGAGGATTTGATGGCTCTTTGAATGAGATGACACCCAGAGGCGGCACACAGATTGATGAGTACCGACAATATGATGCTACTGGTATGGCACCATTTTTTGATAGGAACAACTCAAATCTGGATCCATTCGATGTCAATGCAACTAGTGAAGATGAAGGTGAAAGTTCCATGGAACGCTTGAAGCAGCAGGCTGAGTTTAACAGGAAAAAAATGAGTATGCTTTATAAGGAGCTCGAGGCAGAACGAAGTGCTTCAGCGGTGGCAGTAAGCGAAGCGATGGCTATGATCAACAGGTTGCAAGAGGAAAAGGCTTCAATGCACATGGAGGCACTGCAGTATCTCCGGATGATGGAAGAGCAGGCTGATCATGACCAGGAAGCAATTGAAAAGTTAAATGACTTGCTGACAGAAAGGGAGAAAGAATTACTTGACCTGGAAGCTGAACTTGAGGGTTACCAGAGCAAGCTTCATGATCAACCATTTGATGTTGGAAAATTTGGTGCTGTTGATGGAGCTATGCCATTTGGAATCTTGGATGGCTCAGATTTCATGAGGCATACCATCTTTGATTTTGAAGATGAAAAGGCAAAAATTTTGGAGTCCTTGCACAGATTGGAGGAAACCTTAGGCATGCCCTCCACAAATAGACTTGATATGGGTGGTGCAAATGATACTCTACAGAACAGTCTATTGAGTGATCACTCAATGATCAATAGCCAGTTTATAGAAAATTCAGAGTTGGAAAGTTCACCATTGCCTCAGGAGGACTTGATTAGTGAGTCGATTTCTTCTCTGCACAACGATGAGGAGTCTGTTAAATACGTGCTCAGGCACAGTCACGAAAAAGATGAGAATGAATCTGTTGAGAAGCAAAAGAATGTTACTTCATGTTCCTGTTTAGATGATGGAAATATCCATACTATGAAAAGCGTTAAGCGTGACATTTCTCTCCTTAATGCAAGATTCAAGGCACTTGAAGCAGATCAGGATTTTCTCAAGCAAATACTAAGTTCTCTTAATGTTAGCAGTGATGGAGTACAATATATCCAGGAGATAACTAGCCATTTGCGAGAGCTGCGAAGAATCATGGCAGACCAAAGGGACATGACAGTTTTATGAGGTCATGATTGATCACTATGAAGGTAATTATTTATAGTTTAACGGTTAGCATTGAGCAATTGAGCAATTATTTTGAATGTCTTAGAACAGGTTGTGGAAAATGAAAATACATAGTGTCTTCAAAATCATTGATTAGCCATTATTTCGGTAAAAGTTTCTTCAAAATCGCTGAACTCCCATAGGGGACACCTTCTTTTGGTCACTCACTGCTCTATCACTGAGTAGTTGGCATTGCTTGATTCTTTTTTCTGTCTTTCCAATCTACAGTAGCAAGTAGGAAATGTCAGTCTCATCATCATTTTATCAAATTATGTTTCCCAATCTGAAGGATTTTGACCCAACCTCTTGTTTCAGTTTCTGCCATCGTTGCGCTACTACTGCTACTGCACCATGATGGTGAACTTCATGGATGCATGATGCTTCAGCTCGGAGATTTGACAAATGGCAGTGGTAGAGCATCACCAAGATGTGATTTTCCACGACATGGGAACTCAGAACATACTCATCTCGTAGATTTGACAAAACCCCTAGGCACTGGTGATGTCTCGGAATAGTTTACTACCGAGAAACCGATATTTCTTGCATCATCTGGGTGTGGTGGCTGTTACTTGTAGGAGCTAGTTTGTCAGTGTAATTATAATCTCCAGGTTTTGCCGAGATCAGTTCGATTAGTTAACTAGTTGGTGATGATGGTAGATGAGTTTGCTCCCTACTATAGACCTGGGACACATGCAGGTCCTGCAATGCACCGCGTTCACATCGACGATACGGCACGTTCTGTTGAGGAATGCCTGAAGTTCTCAAGAAAACGAAGTCCGTTGCCAGTACACTAGTAAGGGACAGCCTCAAAAGCAACAACGATCAGAGCATCCCAACAATCATCAGAACATAACTACCGAGCCAGGGTGACATATTTTAGCATCAAATCACTTTCATGTTAGAACAAAACTTCAGGGGGTACCATCATTCCACGCGACCATAACTGTACTGTACAGCTATCAATAGCTTCAGCAACCACATTATGTTCAAAAAGTAGCTTTACCTGGAGGCTAGCCTCCAACTACCACTCATCACCAGAAAACAGGCGTGTGATCGTGGAGGCAAAAGAAGAATCTACTTGAATGACAAAATGAATACGACCATCTACTATTCAGTATGGAATCAAGCCTGGACAGCGCTTCGCTCTGACACTGCTTCGAACATAGGCAAAAGGTCAGAAACCACTTTGGTAACAGGAACATGCACACTGCGCTTGCTAAAACCATTTCTTGCCATCCCAGAAAGAATCGATACCTCAATACAGAGAGAATTTCCTTCAATCAGCTCAGTCCATAATGTGTCTTCTTCATTGAGATCGGCTTCTCTCAAGAGCTGTAGTACTTTATCCAGGCGAGCAACATTCCTGCCAGCCCCACAGCCAGTGGCGGTTGCAGCACCAACTGCATTTGCTAGGGTTAATGTGTTAACCGCTGGCAAGTCATGGAGGAACCCAAAGGCTATAGCAGCAGTAAAGCTATCTCCACATCCAACTGTGTCCACGACGTCGATCTAATTAGGACACGACAGACAAAGTGAGTATTACAGTTCGATAAGTCAGAAAGTAACTTCGATTACTTCTGACACCCTACTTCACAAATGAAGGCTATTTATCAGCACAATGAGTACCTTGAAAGCAGGAGCACAGGAAATAGTGTTCTTAGTGATCATGATCGAACCCTTGGAACCCATTTTGATGACAACCTGCTTTGTGCGGATCCCCCTCTTTAGCAACTCTTGCCCAGCCTGAACTGGGTTTCTGATGTTGGTTAGAGATTCAGCCTGTGAAACAATAACATCAATACAAGAAAGACTAAGCAGAAAATGCAACAATCAGTAACTGTGTTCTGAATGAGACCTAGTTCAGCAATGGACTCTTTCAAAAAGAGTATCCATGTTTTGCAGTATATTTTATCTTAGAAAAATAGTTTATCCTTTCTTAAAAAAAAACAAAGGAGAAGCAGACACAGCCGATCATTCAAATCTCGCCAACAAGAATAGGACCAAGAGAGACAATAAGCATAAATAATCAAAAGCTCACTCGGCCTTTTCTAGAGAATCTGGTCTCATAAAGAAATGACTACCAGAGATCTGTTGTGCTGGATATGACCAATTGATTATTCCTCTTTAAAGAGCACCTGCGTAAATTACTGTAGAGCAGTAGTAAAATAAAACTACAGCATGTATGCCAACTAACCTCATCTGATGTCAAGAGGAGGACATCACTGAGCCTCAGTGCATGCACAAGTGCTCTCTGCTCATCCAAGGTCCCATGTAAGAGAGATTTCCCGCGGGGACCAGGATCAAAAAACACTGCTGTTCCCGAATCAATTGCACAGTCGATAGAGGATGCGATCACATCAGGGAAGAACTCATCAAAAGCGTAGCCATTACAAAACAGTATTTTGGAGTGATGAATAGCTGTCCTGATATCAGCTGGGAGTTTACTTATCCAACTGAAAGCTGGTTCCTCACTGAAGTCTGCACAGCTGGCATTGCAAAGAAAGCAACACTGATAAATGACCAAGCACATTAAACCAGAATGAAAGGATTAGGCGGACATGAATTTTGTAACAGTAATTGAAACATGAACAAGAATTTTGTTCCAAAAAGCATTTTCTAACCTGCAAAAACCATGTTTCTGAAATGGGTCTACAAGAACCCAGCATAGAAGTGTTTCATAGACCTGGCGGCACGCAGCAGCATTGGTATTTTCAAGCATCCCAACAACACTAATGCCCTCCACTTGGAGCACATCAAGAAGAAATTTTCCATATATTTCCTCTCCTACATGCCCCAGAGTGGAACAGCTAAGCCCAAGCCTAGCTGCAGCAAAGGCTAAATTGCAGTTTCCACCAGCCTCCCAAAATTTCTGTTGAAGTGATAAAATACAAAATGTTCAGAACATAAAGAAACCAGTTATTGCATTATGTGGGGCTCATGAAGCGTTAGACACATGTCACTTGTAGCGTTGTTAGATGACAGAACAGTAAACATACTGATATACAACCCGGTTCTGCACATTTTTCCCAAGTAGATGAATCTCGCTAGAAACTAACAACAAAAAATATAGCTATAGCTACCAACTATTCCCTCCGTTCTAAATTATAAGTCATTCTAAGAATCTTGAAGAGTCAAAGTATCACAAGTTTGACCAAAAAGATTACGGCATCAAATAGGTATATTATGAAAATATAATTGATAAAGAATCTAATAATACTTAGTTGGTATCATACATGTTATTATCTTATTATTACATAAATTTGGTCAAATCTGAAATATTTTGACTCTCCAAAATTCTTGAAATGACTTATAATTTAGGACGGAGGGAGTACATTTTTGCCGCTCCATTTCTGAAATCATGATCAACCTCACAAAAAAATACGGATTACAAGCTTATCCATATTGAACCATCAACATCTAGTTGTTAAGGCCCGACCTATCCTCCACCCAGCTAAAAACGATATAAAGTGGAAACAATGCAAGCCACCACAACAGCGATTTGGAACCGCTGACCGTACCTGATCGGGCGGTGAGGCGGCGAGGCGCTCCATGTAGGCCTTCCGCTCCTCCCGCGGCGCGGGCGGGAGCTGGGTAACGCTGAGGACGACGTCGACGCAGAGGTTCCCGAGCGTGGCGAGGTCCGTGTCCTTCCTCCCGTCCTCCCCGGCCTCTTGCGGCGCCCCACGCCTCCTGGCCTCGTTGACGGCCCCCGAGACGGCGGCAGCGACGGCGCGCGGCCGGGCGGCGCCGTCCGGGAGGCGGCGGCGAGGAGGGAGGTGCAGGAGGGGGTGCGGCGGCGGGTGGCCGCAGCGCGGGACGGGAGACGAGGCCGGCGAGACGACCGCGGCGTGCCGGTGGGGGTTTAGGGTTTGCAGCGCCATCGGAGATTGGGATGGGGCCGCGCCCGAGATGGGGTGGCCGGGGGGAGCGGGGAGGATGATGGGTCCAGTCCAGGGAGGGAGCCGCAAAATTGGAAAAAGGAAGGGGTTGGGGTGACTAGTGAGATTTGAGGGTGAATGGATCACATGATGGAGAGTAGTGTAAAAATTTTTTCTTTCTTTCTTTTTTCTGAAATTCTGATTCTGTTCGTGGAGAATTTTTTTAACTAACTGTTTGTGGAGAATTGATTCGGATAAGAAAAGCATATTGTTATATTGAGTGACATTTAGAACCGATCTAGATGGTGCTACGAATTTGTCATGGCTCGCTCGCTATACCTTCTGATATCTACGTGCGTGTATCGACACCACATAACTAAACATTACACGGTGCCAAACGTGCTCATGTTTTTGTACACATTGAATGTTATACATTTATCTAGCATGATGACATATACTTACGTAGTTACATGATTGAGCCAATCGACTAGAATTCAATCTTCGGTCTTGCACCATTATTAAATTTTGGTCTTTGAAAAGAAAGGACCAAAAAAAGAGAGGAAGGAAGAATCACATTCCATCATCAAAACATATTTTCACTTCCGCCCTTTCTTTCCTATAAAGGTATTTTAGTATGTTCAATCTTGAATTTTTGATGGTGTATAACTGTGTATGCCGGCAGCAACGTCTCTAGAAGCCAACCTGGTGTATTTGTTTTACAATTTGATACGGCCAACTTGGTGTATTATCACTACTGAAGAGCAAAGCTGGTAGTTGGCAAATAAGTCAAAAAAGGATCATCTCAAGAGTCTTTTCTAAACTCACTCTCTGAATTATTATTTAGAAAGTTATTTAAATAAAAATTATTATTTATATTTTTTATCTTACAACAATTTTTCTATATCTTGTGCAACAGTCAATCTCATTCTTCATCTTTGGCTAGCAATAGCACTAAGCAATTATAGGTGCAAATAGTTGTGTTTAGATGGAGTTAGCTGCTAAAATATTAATGGTCTAGAAAATATCCGTGCTAAAATATCTACTATCCCAACCAGCCCAGCTAAAATGCCATATAGTCATCTCACTCTTGCCTCTCCATAGAAAAATGTGACAACGGCTCAGACGGCATGACTCTCCCTAAATGATGGTGACGGCTACAAGACCAGAGGTGCAACTCTCATGACTATGAGATAGTAGAAACAAATATGATATCCTCACTTCAGTTATTTTCATTATTATAGAAAGGCTCTATAGAGGTGCGGTTGGTCTACAAATTAAATCTGATTTTTGGAGGACCGTCTCTAGAAACTAGATTTGTAGAGGGCAGTTGGGAACAAGAGTTGTCTCTAGGAATCGATTTGTAGAGATAACTGTATTTTGAGCCACCTTTATAAATTATTGCCCAGAAATCATAAAATTCAAACCTAAAAAGTAGAAAGATTTTCTTTTTAAATCTAGAGAGATTCCACCACGAAGCCACACGCGCGATTTCCACGTGAAAAACACACATTGCACGAGGGTTAGCCTCGAATGTCTTCTCCCTAACCACTCCAACCATAAATCACTTATGTCCATATAAGATATTCTTTCTCCTCGTATTATCTTCACCTGACATATTGAAAATAGAAAATTTGGGGCATTAAATAAATTCAAATGAAAGGTTTCAACTACACAGTTGTTGATATCGTCGGTATCACTTTGGTTTTAATCAATTATCATCCAACAAGGTCGTTTGAATATTTAAATTTCAAATATAAAAAAATAAAACATAATTTTTCTTCCATAGATGATTCCAAATGAAGAAGTTGTATATCTCTTCAAAAATTGTAACTTTGTGTTTGATTTTTCACTATTTCTCTGTCAAAGATCATTTGAAAAAATCAAATTTTATTGTACAGTCGCCTCTAAAAAAATAAAAATCTATATATCATCCTAACAATCTGAGGACCTCTCTTATCATGTTAGAGCAACTCCAAAAGTAACCTCTAAAATAGGGGCCCTACTGTTAATTTGAGTGCTTCCCTACTTTTAGGGACCTGGTTTTTAGGCTACACTCCAGCAGTGTCACTTAAAATAGAGCACATAAATTTATTTAAATTGTCAATAACATGTGAGGTCTAATTGTCATGGACTAACTTAGCCAAAGAATGCATATGAATCTGAGGGTGCAGGGTGTGACGAGGAAGTGGCCCGAAGTCGCCCATTGTGGGTTGAGGGAAGTCACGGCGTCATGGGAAGTCCCGTGGCCATTGCAGGGAGGAGAGGGAGCGTGTTGCGAAGAGAGGAGGAAGTGCTTGCAGGAATGAGGACCGAGCTGTTGGACCAATAAAATGAGGTCCGAGAGAAGAATTTGAGAACCCACCCAAATTTTAGGACGCTATAGGGACCTCGTTTTCTTCGCCCGACGATTAAGGCCTGCTGGACTGTTGCTTGGGGCCCTCAAATAATACGCTTTGCAAAACTTAACGGGACTAGTTTTGTTTCTCGTCGATGAAATAAAGTGGGAAAACCTCTTTTCGTAAAAAAAAACTTGCTGTACGTCCAATCGTTGGAACTGTCAGAATACGACCCAGCCGTGTCCAAAGTCCAAAGTCACAAACATTCACGCATCAACCGGTCGAACAGTAAGCACAGATCCCGACTGGGAGAATCCACGAACCCTGGCAACAAGGCAATGAGGAAGCTAGCTAGCTAGCTAGACCAGTCTTGCTGAATACCATGCATTTCCGTGGGGGCAAAGAGCGACTCGATCCGAGTACGTGTATATAGTTATATGTTCATATATGGTTTAGCTAGGGACTTCAATTCGTTCATATATACGTATGATTTCGTTATATACGACGCTTCTTGCATATATGGTCTAGCTAGCTGGGGACTTCAATTCTTCAAACTTCAGAATTTGAACTCAAATGGACCTCGCTGATCAACAGTTGAAAACTAAACCGTGTAACTAGGCTTAGGCTTGACCAGAGAACAAAATTTAGAAGTCTAAAACATAATACTAGTATATGCTTCTTCGATCTGTGCGTTTTGTGATCAGACATATACGTATATATCGGAAACGATCGAACTCTATAAAAGGAAGCCATATCATGCATGTTTCCCTCCAACAAACCCAAACACTTCGACGCTTTCTTCCACGTACGTACATAGATAGATCGATCAGTATACTAGCTCTTCACTAGCTAGCAACAAAACGCACCTCGCTATAGCTAGCTTGTTTGCAATCAACGTAGCACACGCATCGACTGATCGACGTGATGGCATCGACGACGATGGTGAAGGCGGCGGTGGTGGCTGTCCTCCTGATGCAATGCTGCGACGTGATCCGCGCGGCGAGGCCGTTGCTGCATGCGGCGGCGGACGGCGGCTGGCAGCTAGGGCAGGGCGCCGTGACAACAATGGTGATGCAGGTGCTAGACAAGGGCGGGCCGCCGGCCAGCGCGGGCAACCCCAACTGCGACTGGACGAAACCCCCCGGCTGCCCGCCCCAACCATCGTCGTTTCTGGGATAAAATAGCTGTCTCGATCGGGTGCTCCGGCCTTCCCATGCAATGCATCTTCCTTGTTCGTCAGTTCTCCATGGGAAAATGGTTTCTTTTAAGCTATTTATAGTAGATCGCTATATAGGTTTAGCTAGAACAGACAATTTGCGAGAATAAAACTGTCTCTGACGACATATATAGCTCGACTTGCAATCAGCAAGTTTAGCCTGCTGATACGAGGCAACAACTTAATTAGTTTATTGATTTTAGGCTTACAATAATGTAAATAAAGGTCCTAGTTGCACTTGTGATTGTATACATATCTGTTCATTATTCTTTTTATTGGTGTGGAAAGATTCTTTCTCTAAATATTTAATAATGTCTTTATTAAAGAAGACTATATTTTTATTGTATTGCATCATAAGGATCTAAGAGCATCCACAACGGGATGTTCTAATTAAGGCTATCTTCATGCAATAAATCTGATGATAGAACCGACTTCTTTATATTGTGAGGATGTGATGATAGAAGCGGGTTCTTTATATTGTGAGCCCGATTCCATGGAGTTGTTCCCTAGCTTGTATGGAACCTAAGTCCAAATCTCTCTCTCTCTCTCTAACCCTTCTTCTCTTTCTTGCCGTTGGCGCTCCGCCAAATAGAGGAAATCAAAGCATCATCATTGTTGCCCTTCATCGATGTCGGCGCCCTCGTCCTAGTATTGGTAGGGAAGCCCCCCATCCATGGCCAAACCCCCTCCTTCCTCGGTCGTCGTCATCCCCATGGATCCATCCTTATGCCCCCACCCTTAGAAAATAAGTGAAGGAGGTTGTGGTGCTGGAGCCGAAGGACTTCGTAAACCTTAGGTGGTCGCGGGCTTTGGGAAGCAGACAATCGGTCTTCTACGACAACACTTGTGGCCACATTAGAAGCATGGATCTTCATTAGATCCAACAGGAGGAAATTAGAGTATGGAGGACCGATAGAGAAAAACAAGTAAGTGTTTGGGTTTGGACCAACACGGTACATTGTGGCAATAAGTGGAAGAAGATCACCAGTGCCAATTTGCCTATAGTTATTTTCATTTTATTGACTAGTTTTGAATTTGAGAACGTGGGACCATGGAAGAGAACGGTAAAGACAACGAATGAGGCTTCGGCTTTTCTCCTGCAAAATGCCTTTGTTTTATGCATTTTGGCTTGAGATGCCTGTGAATAACCATGTGTTTGGCATGACTTGTGGATAAGTCAATGTAGAAGCTGTTGTTGGAGTAGTCGTATCAAAGAGACACTAACATGACTTCACCAAAATCATCTCTCTTGATCATATTGTTGCCATTGTTGCCACTAGTAACTACAAATCATCTCTCTTGATCGATACTATCTCTCATCACTGGCATATATAATACTCTCTCCATCCCAAATTACAAGTCATTCCAAGAATCTTGGAGAGTCAAAGTTTTTTTAACTTTGACTAAATTTATATAATAAGATAATAATATTTATGATACCAACTAAGTATCTTTAGATTCTTCATTAGTTATACTTTCATAATATATATCTTTGATGTTTTAAATCTTTGTATTTCTTGCTATAATTTTGGTCAAAGTTGAAAAGATTCGACTCTCCAAGATTCTTGGAATGACTTATAATTTGAGATGGAGGTAGAGTAGACAACATAGACACTGATGATTGAAGCACTAGCTACCAATTCTTAACACATGGTGGACAAACAAGGCAAAGAATATAGAAACCACACACTGAAGAACTCATAGCTACAACTACTACAATACTGAGCCACCGAACAATTGAAAAGAATAGATGAAATCTGCAAGAACATCGATCATCACTCACTCACTCACTCAACATCTACCCGAGTGGCCATATATATGATCACATAACTGACAAAGAAATTAAAACAAGATATTATGCAGACACTCGGCAAAGCTGGTGTGTTCGGTAGTGATCGTTTCAAAATATTCAAATTTTATTGTGTCGCCGTCTCTAAGAAACAAAAAAAAAACTATATTTCACTACCTCAGATCAACCCTTCACAACCGGTTAGAAACCCCCCATCAAAATCGGCTTTCGAACCGCAAGAACCAAAAGGTTGTGATGAGCCCTCAGAATCACATCGGTCCCTAGAAACCGACAGTGATGGAAACTTCCACTACCGGTTTGAAAATAACCCCCTTGTGATATGTTTCCACATCACTGCCGGTTCCTAGGTAACCGGCAGTGATCTTCTGACACATCACTGTTAGTTCAAGGATAACCCAGCAGTGATAATTCGATCCATCACTACCGGGTTGAGCACTAACCGGTAGTGTTTGTTGAATCAACACTACCGGTTAGCTTAAAGAACCGGTTGTGATGTCTTGAGTAAGACTTACAGTTATTTCCTGACCGGATGTGTTTTTTTATATCAACAAAACCGATTTTCGTGTAAACTTGGTTGTGTTCCAGATGTGGTTTTATTTTTAATTATTTATTTTTAATTATTTATTTTATTATTTAATATAGATATTGAAACAGGTTGCGGTAATAATATTACGTCATCACTTCGCTGATCCATCAAGATAATTTGGGTAGAGTAATTATCTAGTGCCATGAGAAAAAAGTTTGTACAAAGTCTAACAATTTGTAACTCTAAAGAAATTGGTTGCTAGGTGTCACCATTTGTTGCTAGCTGTCATATGAATTTTCTTAGCAAAATTGAACAGTTATACCTCCACACAATGGGTTTCTAGGTGGCACGAGGATTTTCTCGTGAAAATTCAACAACAATTACAACGCTAAATAATATTATAATAAGGCGCTATTTTTATTAATTTTCTCATTTAATATGGGTTGCTCCGTGTCACATATATTTTCTCATTAAAATTGAACAACAATTCTAAATCAAAACAATAGGTTTCTAATTGTTACATGGATTTTCTCATCAAATTTTAACAACTATTATAGCTCCAAACAATATAGATTATCTCATCATAATTAAAATTGGTACACCTAATGAAAATCGCCATCATATATACCCAAAATCTTCAAAACCATCATGTAATTTTCTAGGAACTAAAACTGTTCAAGACACAAACCTTTTGTATGATTGATTCACCACAATTTGAATGCCTCCATAGGATTCAAATGAAAACTTCTTCTCTAAAATAGAGGAAATAACTAGAATAACGAGAAATCAAGCAATATAGCTTACATTTCAATTGGAAAGCAACAAATATGAAGGAGTCGATGCTAGTTACTAACCTTAGATAAAAAAGATCATACCCATTGAAATCAAAGACCTTCATTTTTGTGAAGAGTGTCTGCAACAATGGAGGCAGAGTGTACGCGCTCCTAGCTTGCTACCTGGTGTGCAGTGCTCTAGAGGAAGGAGAGAGTAGGTCGTCATATTTATAGTGTGCACTATCACTGCCAGCTAAAGAACAAAACGACAGTGAAAGACCACAATTACTATCGGCTCAGTACCAACCGCCAGTGAATTTGACTACATCACAACCAGTTGGATTAGATAACCGTCAGTGATAATATCACTACCTGTTTGTATCACCAACCGGTAGTGATGGGTAACTTTACTGCCGATTTAGGGGACTCCCAATCATTTTTTGGTTTTGAACCTAATAAAAACCAGCAGTGAAGAGTAGATTACAATCGTTTATTGAAAATCGGTTGTGAAAGACCGGTTAAGAAGACTAGTTTTATAGTCGTGTGTATTCTACTATCCACTTGAGGACCTCTTTTATCATGTTACGACTGTTGCTTTGGTGGGGCCCTCAAATAATAAGCTTTGCTAAACTTAACATGACTAGTTTTGTTTCTCGTTGACGATGAAATGAAGTGGGAAAACCTCTTTTCATTAAAATAAAAAACTTCTGTATACGTCCCGGGAATTTCAGTTAAGGCTGATCAACTGGCCAATCGTTGAAACTGTCAGAATACGACCGAGCCGTGTCCAAAGTCCAAAGTCACAAACATTCACGCATGAACCGGTCGAACAGTAAGCACAGATCGACTGGAGAATCCACGAACCCTAGCAACAAGGCAATGAGGAAGCTAGCTAGCTAGCTAGAACACTCTTGCTGAATACCATGCATTTCCGTGGGGGCAAGAGCGACTCGATCCGAGTACGTATATATAGTAATATATGTTCATATATGGTCTACCTAGGGACTTCAATTCGTTCATATACATACGTATGATTTCGTTATATATATACGACGCTTCTTGCATCGACTTCATCAATTCAAACTTCAGAATTTGAACTCAAATGGACCGCGCTGATCAACAGTTGAAAACCAAACCGTGTGTAATAAACTAGGCTTAGGCTTGACTAGAGAACAAAATTTAGAAGTCTAAAAAATAATACTGCTAGTACTCTCTCCGTATCGCAAATAGAAGACGTTTTAGAAAAGGCTTCGATCAAACATTAAGAATATAAATCGTGAATAACTTTTAAATTATTAAGTTTAAAAATATAAAAATCATATAAATAAATTTATCTTGAAAAGTATTTTCATAAAAGTATATATATAACACTTTACAACAAATATTTTAAAAAAATAATTGGTCAAAGTTATGTTTTGGAGACCGTATCGCTGTCCTAAACGTCTTCTATCTGTGATACGGAGGGAGTATATGCTTCTTCGATCTGTGCGTTTGTTGTGATCAGACATGCATATACGTATATCGGAAACGATCGTTATATCGGAAACGATCGAACTCTATAAAAGGAAGCCACCATGCATGCTTCCCTCCAACAAACCAAACACTTCGACGCTTTCTTCCACGTGTACGTACATAGATAGATCAGTATACTAGCTCTTCACTCTAGCTAGCAACAACAACACACCTCTCTAGCCATAGCCGTAGCTTGTTTGCAATCAACGATGGCATCGACGACGATGGTGAAGGCGGTGGTGGTGGCTGTGCTCCTGATGCAATGCTGCGACGTCCTCGCGGCGAGGCCGTTGCTGCATGCGGCGGCGGACGGCGGCTGGCAGCTAGGGCAGGGCGCCGTGACAGCAATGGTGATGCAGGTGCTAGACAAGGGCGGGCCGCCGGCCAGCGCGGGCAACCCCAACTGCGACTGGACGAAACCCCCCGGCTGCCCGCCCCAACCATCGTCGTAGATAAAATATAGCTGCTCGATCGGGTGCTCCTTCCCATGCAATGCATCTTCCTGCTTGTTCATCAGTTCCATTGGAAAATGATTTCTTTTAAGCTATTTATAGTAGGTCGATAGGTTTAATTAGCTAGAACAGACAATTTGCGAGAATAAAACAGTCTCTGACATTATATATATAGCTCGACTTGCAATCAGCAAGTTTAGCCTGGTGATACGATACGAGGCAACAACTTAATTAGTTTATTGATTTTAGGCTTACAATAATCTATACCTAATAATAATAAAGAGGCAAAATTTTCGCCTCTTTTTTTATACCATTTTTTTGGTATGGCCTCCTATAACTAACTCTGTGAATGTAAAGATAACTAGAAGTCCTAATCTGTTTACAACATTATTGTTGTTCTAATCTAAATACATCATAGAGGCAAAATTTATGTACACTAATTTTTTTGTCTAACCGATAATCATGATCCGACTCAGCCTCGGCCATTAACTCCTAAAAAAATATGGTATGTTTGCTTAACGGAAATGTTTCTTTTTTTTCCGTTTTTTATTTTCTTTCGGTTTCCACTTCCCCACATGTGGTCGGTATGTGACTTTTTCTTTCTTTTTTTCTCCTATTTTTCCTTATACACAAATAAAAATAATAAATAACAAATGTAGTACTATAGATCTTTTAACTCTTCATGTCCTTCCGACTCAGCCTCGGCGCGCCATTAACTCCTAAAAAAATATGGTAATATGGTATGTTTGCTTAACGGAAATTTTCCTCTTTTTTTCCGTTTTTTATTTTCTTTCAGTTTCCACTTCCCCACATGCGGTCGGTACGTGACTTTTTCTTTCTTTTTTTCTCCTATTTTTCCTTATACACAAATAAAAATAATAAATAACAAATGTAGTACTATAGATCTTTTAACTCTTCATGTCCTTCTATAATCTAATCTATATATATACCTAATAATATTAAAAAAACCAAAATTTCTGCACACTAAATTTTTTCATACAAATCAATGACTTACATAATTTATAATCTAATCCAATCTATCTATATATTCATATGAGATAGGATTACTCAAGTAGAGTATTAATATGAAGTCTAATTATAAAATATATTATATTTTGCTCAACTATGTAGTGCAAGTCCATATAGTTGTCGTGAATAGTAATAACAAGTCAATTGGTGTACATATTTTCCCAACAAATTTAATGTTAAACTTACATGAACGTATGCTATGAAAACGAGCCTCCTGTGCAAACTATAGAAACTCTAATCAAGACCACACGAATCTAATCTGATGGTTAGAGGTGAAGATGGGTTATTTTAGCACTTAGACCCTTTTACTGTGCTCACGCCTGTTTGTATTAAGATGAGATGAGTGGAGAGATTTAAGTGCTAAAATAACACACCATCGGATTAGATTCATGTGGTCTTGATTAGAGTTTCTATAGTTTGCACATGAGGCTGGTTTTCATAGCATACATTCCCAACTTACGTAAGTTAAATTAAATAATGGTATATTCATAATACTTGAATCCATTAGAATATTTGACTATGTTTAGAATTTTTTTTATCATGTTAGCCTTATACCAACTATAATTAACGAGTTCACATCCAAGTCTTAAAATTTCTCCTCTGTCTCTCTCCGAATATCAAAATTTAAAATCAAGAAGAGCAGTTCCCTCATCCATCCTCTCGATGAATCCTTAAATCAAGATCATTAATCCAAATAGATTGCATATTCCACATGTTGTCTTCATCGTTGATGAATAATATTTCAAATCAAAATCGAAACCGACAAAAAACTAAACACCTGATATTACACACGTTGAGCTTCATGGTTGGTGAATCAAGATTCAAATCAAATTCAATATTGAGAAAAATAAAATATCTAGATATTGTACTACAATAC
This sequence comes from Coix lacryma-jobi var. lacryma-jobi, assembly GCA_009763385.1. Lineage (NCBI taxonomy): Eukaryota > Viridiplantae > Streptophyta > Magnoliopsida > Poales > Poaceae > Coix > Coix lacryma-jobi. The sequence continues at coordinate 5,955,748 of CM019823.1, read as the reverse complement.
GCGTACAAAAATTAAAAAAAATAACAAAACAAAAAAGTTAAGTCATATCGCTATCGGTGAAACATCTTGCCAGAGAATGTACATGCAGGTCGATATGAAAAAAAGTTAAGGACCACCACGACCTTTTTCTCTTACGCCAACAACTCCTCTCCCCTGCTCTCCTCCTCTTAGACACCCCGCACCCCATCATTGCCCACAGCCCCACCACGACGCAATAGGATTTTGCCAGAGCTTCGACCATGGAGCTCCACTGAAACTTTAGCGCACTTATGGCAACCTCCTTCTTCACCCTCTCGTTGTTGCCACATCCATACTCACCGACAAGCATCCCCATCTCATCCTAGTCCGGTCGCCTCCACCGCCACTAGGACTACTAAACTGCCCTACTGTCGCCCCCACCGAAGTTGGGGAATAAGAGGGTAGGGTAGGCGTGCGTGCGGTGGGGAAGATGAACAGTGCATGGTGGGACCCAATAGGTGCATTGGTGGGGTAGGCATCGAGCGCTGAATGTGTGGATGTATGAAGGGGGGAAACACGACTTGTATTAAGTTATTACCTATATGTATAGGTGGATTCTCGAAGGTATGTATATTATGTTTGTATTAAACTCGTACCAATAACAATACATTTATACGGTCTTCACTCATATACCGTAGCAACGCATGAGCAGTTTTTATATGGTCTTCACTCATATACCGTAGCAACACACGGACATTTTACCTAGTGTAAATAAAGGTCCTAGTTGCACTTGTAATTGTATACATATCGTCTGTTCATTATTCTTTTTTTATTGGTGCGGAAACATTCTTTTTATCTAAATATTTAATAATGTCCTTATTAAAGAAGACTATATTTTATTGTATTGTAGGATCTAAGAGCAACCACACAACAAATGTTCTAAGGGTATTTTCATGCAATAAATGTGATGATAGAACCAACTTCTTTATATATATTGTGAGCATGTGATGATAGAACCAACTTCTTTATATTGTGAGCCCGATTTCATGGAGTTGTTCCCTAGCTTGTAGGGAACCTAGCTAGGTCCAAATCTCTCTCTCTCTCTCTCTCTCTCTCTCTCTCCAACCCTTCTTCTCTTTCTTGTCATTGGCGCTCCTGTCAAATAGAGGAAATCTAAGCATCATCATTGTCGTCCTCCATCGATGTTGGTGCCCTCGTCCTAGTATTGGTAGGGAAGCCTCATCCATGGCCAAACCCCCTCCTTCCTCGGTCATCGTCATCCCCATGGCTCCATCCTTATGTCTCCACCCTTAGATCTAAGTGAAGGAGGTTGTGGTGCTAGAGTCGAAGGACTTCGTAACCCTTAGGTGGTAGCGGGCTTTGTGAGGCAGACAATCGGGCGTCTACGACAACACTTGTGGCCGCATTAGAAGCATGGATCTCCATTAGATTCGACAAGGAGGAAATTAAAGTAGGGAGGACCGATAGAGAGAAAAACAAGTGAGTGTTTGGGTTTGGACCAATAGGGTACACTGTGGCAATAAGTGGAAGAAGACCGCCGGTGGCAATTTGCCTATAGTTATTTTGATTTTATTGACTAGTTTTGAATTTGAGAATGTGGGGCCATGGAAGAGACCGGTAAAGACAACGAATGGGGTTTCGGCTTCCTCCTGGAAAACGGCTTTAGTTTTATGCATTTTGGCTTGAGATGCCTGTAAAGGATCATGTGTTTGACATGGTTTATGGATAATCGATGTAGAAGCTGTTAGAGAAGTCATGTGTTAATGAGACACTTAACATGGCTTCACTCAAGAAGCTAGGGAAGTCACATTTGAACAACTCTCAAGAAGCCATGCAAAAGAGGGTCTACTATAAATGTGGGCTCATCACTTGAGAGAAACTATTGTTGGCACTAGTAACTACAAATCATATCTCTTGATCGATAGCATCTCTCATCACTGCCATATATAATGGACAACATAGAATTGATGATTGAAACACTACCAATTCTTAACACATGGTGGACAAACAAGGCAAAGAATATAGAAACCACAGATCGAAGAACTGATAGCTACAACGACTACAATATTGAGCCACCGAACAATGGAAAAGAGAATAGATAATCCACAAGAACATCGATCATCACTCACTCACTCAACATCTACCTGAGTAGCCATCATATACAAGATCACATAACTGGCAAAGAAATTAAAACAAGATATTATGCAGTTTGGCGCGCTTTCATGCTCTACAATTTGTGTAAAGCAAATTATTGCTCAACAAGAGAGTATGTATAACTGGGATATGATCTTACGTAATAATAAAGCTCTGTCTTTTTTTGCGAAGAAAGCCTTCTCTTTGCAAAAGAAAAGAAAAATATATAGTCATCCATCAATATAAAGTGTATTCTTTTTAAATATATAGTCTACTAACTTAAAATCTCTCACGTCAAAATAATTAATGGATATGCATGCAATGCAACATAAACTTTATTTGAATACAAACTTATTATTGGTGAACTCTGGAACATTTGAATAATATATACATGAATTTGATTTCTAATTAATAGGCGGCCATAAAGTCACTTTTTTTTTGCTATTTTCAGATTCAAACAAATAACGGCCTAGATAACGCAAATATTAACTATTGATGGACTAGGCAAACTTGTACAATCAGAACTAGCTAGCTAGACTTGTACTGTACGTACAGTACATACTACTCCTACGTACTCCGGTCTCCGGTCTCCCTACTACCAACAAAAAAATGAACAAAAGGCCAGCGTCGCCACTTTCTCGGAAGCTATGTATAACGGCCGGCAGAAACAAGTCAGAACAACAGCGGCTTGTGAAGTTGACGAACCCGGCTCGTCTGCATGCAGGGGCTCCGAGTCTATCGTTGAATACGACCACACACGATGACGACACTGTACTTTAATTTTACGTCAAAAAAGGTACTCCCTCCGTCCCTAAAACAATGTCGTCGTGGGATGCGTGCCACAGGTTTGACTCAATTTATAGAAAATACGTGTAACATTTAAATCTTCAAAAAAAAATTGTTAAAAAACTAGATTCAAAGATCTTTCTAATGATACTAATTATGTACCATAACTACTAATATTTTTTAATATATAATTAGTCAAAATCGTTTCTCGGGAAGCGAAGCGACACTCTTTTAGGGATAGAGGGAGTATGACACAGTACGCGTACCTACCTGCTAGTAGTATCTATATGACTATATCCATGCACATCATCGATCGGTCCGAGCCAACCGTACGTTAGCATAGACGCGACCGATGATCGACCGAGAATTCCCAAAAATCCAAGCACAAAAAGGAGCCAAGACCGATGATCGAACCACATCTGGTCTGGGAGGGTGTCTGCTGTGTGTCATATGGTTAGCATGCATGGACTTCAAATTATAAGACTTAGAACTGAATTCAAATGGACCGCCCGACCGCGCGCGCTGATGAAAACCGCGTAGCTAGCTAGCTAGCTAGCTTGACACCCTTAGTACGTACACGTACTTGTATTAGGCTTGACCTGACAAGTATTACACATGGCCGCTTGAATGAACAGCTGACCTGATGACCTGGTCCTTCGTTTTACCTTTTCCGGAGGTTGGCAAAAGCAAGCGTCACACGAATCACGCACGATACTATAAAAGGCACCGTTCGTTGTGCATGTTTCCCTCCAACACATAAACCACTGAATTAACCAAAAGCATTCGATAGACACATACATACTCAAACTACGTGCTAGCAAGAAGCCTTAATTAGCCGCTTTATAGCTTGTTTGCAACCCCCGCCGGCCCTGCGATTGCAATGGCGGCGGCGGCGGCGGCACTGAAGCGGCCGGCGACGACGATGGCGAGGGTGGTGATGGTGGCCGTGCTTCTGATGCAGTTCTGCAACGTGATCCTCGCGGCGAGGCCGTTGCTGCAGGTGGTGCAGGTTGCGGCGCCGGCAGGGGGTGGCCGAGGGACGACGATGATATCAGAGGCGGCGCCGGCGCTGATCATGCAGGTCCTCTCGGGACCCAACTGCGGCCAAAAGCAGGCTCCCAACTTCCCTCCATGCCCGCCGGCGTCCAAATAATAAAGTGCTGATCGAGCTGATCGACTAGTACTCTGTACTTCGCAGCAATAAGCTAGGCCGGGCTTCGATCCAGATGTTCATATTAATTAGTTAATGTGATCGACTTGATATAGTTCATATATATATATAGGTATTTAGTGCATGCAATGCGAATAAAGCAATCCCTGACATAGGTAGTAGAGACTGCTTGCAACAAAAATTTGAGTCCGTGTATATATACATCATCATTAGCAATGCAAGGGGATTTAGGTCAAGGTTAGTTATTTGTATATACATATGAGTATGTAAAAAAGGTGCAACACCACCTAAGGTTTGTACATATATTATTCGTTCATTCCTCTTTTAGGTAAATATTATTTTTTACTCTCCGACGATAAATGTTTCCTAAATATTTTTGCTCTTCTAAGGTTTGCAAAATAATTAATTCGTCATACCTGCCTTGCCTTTAATAGATAAATGTTTCTTGTCCTCCAAGCCTTCTATTAATTGTATAAATCCTCAAGGCTAGCTCAATGATGCACTAATCCTTTATGGTCTTACTCTTCGTTACATACTCCCTCTGTTCTATAAATTACAGTGCAATTTATAGATATAGGAGTATAACATGGGACCCATCAGCATTTTGTGGAGGATGCGGGTCTGTCAACCTTTTCTCCGTCGCATGCACCTTCCTCAGACTTCCACGAATGTGGATGTTCTTGTTTGTGCATTTTATGGATGATAGCCAGTCTTTCCACCAGAACGGAAAGAGCCATTCCTATGATCTAAACATATCATGTGACCTCATATCGAAACAAAGGAACTGTTTTTCTTTCCTGTGAGATTCCTATGAGAAACCCCATTCCAAATGGGGAGCAATGGTAGTCAAAGAAATGAGGGCTTGTTTAGTTCCGAGAAATATTTGGAAAACGCACTGTAGCACTTTCGTTGTTATTTGACAAACTTTGTCCAAACACGGACCAACTAGGCTTGAAAGATTCGTCTCGACATGTAGATACTAAAAGTACAATTAATTATTTTATTTACCTATATTTAGTGCTCCATGTATACAACTAAAGATTGATGTGACGATGAATCTAGAAATATTTGAGAGAAATTGGGGAAACTAAACAAGACCTGAGTAGCTAACGGCTTGTTAACACGAAGTTGATGAATCTATTGGTCCCCGTATAAGGGGTCGCTCGTTGCATATGGCAACATGCTGGTATATACTCCCTTCGTATCAAAATAAATATCGGTTGTGCTTCTCAAGTAGTCAAACTATTTTAAATTTAACTAATTATATAGAAAATAATGCTGATATTTGTATCTTCCAAATAAAGTTTATTATGAAATTATATTTCATGGTCTATATAGGGATGCTTATTTCGCATAATAAATATTACTAGTATTTTTGGTTATATTCCCTCCGTCTTCAAATAAATCAATTCCTAAAATCAATGTCACTCAAACTTTTTTAAAATTTAACTAATTTTATACAAAAAATAACAACATTTATCATAAATAATCTAATAATACTAATTTGATACCATAAATCTTAACTTTTTTCAGAGAGAGAGAGTATGTTTGGTCAACCTTAAAAATGTTTAACTATATATGGGTGTGAAATCATAGATCGGTCCAGTACTGCACAGTTAGCACGCAGCGATGGACCGTGCCGGGAATAATTTATAATTCTCGCTCTCGCTCGCTCAAATTAACACAAGCAACAAGGCATATATAATATGGTGTGGTCACTGTGACACTTTCGCCGTACCTGCCTAGCCAAAGTACACCCCAAACTAACTGATGATGAACCATTTCAGCGGGCAGCGCGGGACAACAGTATGTATGTGTTGTTACCGGCTTACCGCTCACACAGATCGACTTCAAACACTGGAATTTGAGTTCAGATGGACCGCGCGCTCTCTTTGAAAGAGTGAAAGACTGGAAGAACCGCTCGTAGCTTGGCGCCTACTAAATACAAGGCTTAAAGCCTAGTAACTGATCCACGATGACCAGGTCCATGTCCTTCGTTCGTTTTACTTCTTCAGCAGCCGTGTGGCCCGTGGGTGGTGTCTCCATTATTCCAACATACTGTACAGCTTAACGAGCATTATTCGACGTACACACAGTAGAGACATAATATATACTACCAAGCAAGTCGTTTTGGACATGGCTTGAGTTAAACATTGAGAATATAAATCATAAATAACTTTTAAGTTGTTGAGTTTAGAAATGTGAAAATCGTATGAATAGGTTTGGCTTGAAAAATACTTTCATAAAAATATACATATATATTACTTTTTGATAAATATTTTTATAAAAATAAGAAATCAAAATTGTGTTTTGGAGACTGCATTTTTTGTCCAGAATGACTTTCTTTACAGGTATGGACAGAGTATAAATATATCACTTTTTGCTTTATCAAAAAAGTGCTATATGTATATTTTTATAAAAGTTTTTTTCAACATAAATCTATCCATATGATTTTTATATTTCCAAATTCAATAGTTTAAAAGTTATTCATGATTTATATTCTCAATGTTTGACTCAAACCTTATCCAAAACGAATTACTTTAGAGGTATGGAGGGAGTATAATTTAGTGTAGCCATTTAAACATTTTTCATGATAACATATGTTAGTAATTTAAATGTAGATTAAAGGAATATATAGGTTTACTTTTTTTTTTACTAATGACAGAAGTGATAATTTAGGTGAAAATTTTAGGGATTACCTATTAGACTATTTATCATAATAGTAGGTGCGTAATTTAGCTACAGATTTTCAGGGACTACTTTAGATTATGGTTTATAATAATGACATTAATGTGTAATTTTAGATGCAAATTTACTGGTTATTCTGTGAAGGAGGTGGTATTTTTTTTAGAAAATAGAATGAATCCATAATATGCTATTATTATCGATGATGATTAGCGTCTACTAAATTGATAATCATATTTTTATTTTCGTGAGAATTTCAGGTCTTTCTTAATCATGTCTTGTAAGAATTAACGTGGAGCCTCTTTTGGGATTTTTATGAGAATTTATAGGTTTATATATATATTTTTCAATAGCAAGAAATAGAGGTTCGCGGCACTTGATTATATGGGAAAGACTTTGACGATCGCACCACTAACATGCGAAGCTGTACTTACTCTTTGGAGTTCTGATGGCCGACCAATGGATCGACCAACAAATAAAATGCATGAGCTAGCAAATAAAGCTGATGTATATTGTGCCGGTAACGGCAGGTAGAAACAAGAAGACAGAAGAATAATACAACCTCTACCCGCAGGAGGATTGGCGCCCTCCCGCGGGGTAGGCTACTGTAGCTTTTTTTTTTCCTTTTCTTTTACTTTTTCTATTTTTTTAGTTTTTCTTTTTAAGATTTTTATAGGCTTCTTTTTTATTAAAAACCGGTGTGACGATAGCGCGTCCAATAATACAAACTCTAATTGTGGGACAACACCCTCTTAATACTTGCGTGCCTTTTATACTTATATAGTGATTGATATATTTAGAGATTGTTTAGTTCCAAATTTAAAAGTTTTGGGATGTTATATTGGGTGTTTAACACTAATTTAGAGTATTAAATACTATTAACTAAACTAATTACATAATATAAACCTATGACCGCGGGAGGATTGGCGGCCTCCTAGCGCTTGATGTACTGTAGTTTTTTTTTTTTGCTTTTTTGCTTTCTTTTTTTTTCTTTTCTTTTATGTTTCTTTCCTACTTTTTTTCTTCTTCTTTTCTCTTTTTTCATGATTTTCGTTCTAAAAAACCGATGCGCGATAGCGCGTTCAATAATACTATAAGATATAATAATATTCTTAATGAGGAGTTAATTTTTACCTCTTCACGCCTTAGTCTACCGTTCATTTCATTTTTATTTTCTTTTATGGTTTTTATTTTTCTCTTTTTCTCTCATTTTAGCGTAGGTTTCTTAAAAAAACTTCCGTATAGGTTTTTTCCTTTCAAAAACCGGCGTGTTCATAGAGCGCTCATAATAGTATCCCTGAACCACGAGTTTTTTTTTCTCTTTTCCTTTCATTTAGCATATATTTTTTAACAAACTTTCGCATAGGTTTTTCTCTTTTCAAAAAATAGTGTGACGTCAGTGCACCCATAATAGTATCTCTCAGCTATGAGTTTTTGAGAGCTTTCACAGCTCCCGGGACTGTAATGCTACTGTTCATTCCTCTTTTCTGTAGCGCTACTGTTCATTCCTCTTTTTTGTCTTTTCCTCCTCCTTTAGGTTATTTTTCCCTTTCTTTTTATGTTCACTATTCTTTGTCTTTATTTGTATAATTAGTTTTATTGGTAGCCTATTTTTACTACTCTAAGGGGGTGTTCGTTTCGCTGGCAAATTTTTTTTGCCTGTCACATCGGACATTGCGGCACTAGTTTAGTCTATTAAAAATAAAGTAATTATAAAACTAATTACAGGGTCATATGCTAATTACTAAGACGAATCTATTAAGGTAAATTAATCTATCTTTAGCGAATGTTTACTGTAGCACCACATTGTCAAATCATGAACTAATTAAGTTTAATAGATTCGTCTCGTGAATTAGTCTCCGGCTAACAAATTAGTTTTTTAATTAGTACATTTTTAATAGGCTAAACGAAGGCCGCAATATTCGATGTGACAGAGCAAAAAAAAAAAAAAATTGCCCTGAAACGAACATGCCCTAAATTAATGCCATAACATTTCGATGTTACACATGTTAAAATTTAGTCACCAAAAATAAACACCTCCTAAATATAAATTATTTTATAATTAGATGCTTTTGATATTATCTGTTTATTAATTTAATCTTCGCGTGCGCAGCTATCAAGCTAGTATAATACTGTATATAGCGGCCGGTCTGTGAGCGAGCTTGACGAATTCGTAAGTCCGCAGTAGGGGCTGCTTGTTGAATACGACCCGATCGGATGACACGACTGTCAAGTATGTGTACTATGTGTGTGTGCGTGCATGCATCGGTCTAACCGTTAGCAGAGATTATCGACCGAGAAATCTCACACACAGATCCATTCAACACAGAAGCCACGCGCATATGCTGCATATACGATGATACAGTATATACATACGTTGGGTCCACAGCTGGTACACGACCACGCACTGTGACTTTCTGCGGAACGAACAAGCTAGCTGCACAATCGAACCATGCATTATATTTCATCAAATCATCCCTCTCTTGCTGCCGGCCATTATTTCGAAAAAAAAAAATCAGTACGTGCAGACCGGCCTTTCATCAGCATGGACGGAACAAATGTGTTGGCATGCACAGTCAGTGCAGACCTTTTGCGTCTTGCTTCCCCAGCCGGTTATTAGCATGGACGACTTCAGATTTGACTTGGGAATTTTCATTCAAATAATATAATTGGACCGATCGACCGCGCTGATGAATTGAAATTGAAATGAAAACCGCGTTGTTTCTTATACACGGATCGGAGGGAGAGTGTTAGGCTTTGACCACCTGACAAATAATATTGTACATGCTTGAACTTGAACTGATGGATGACCTGGTCCTTCGTTCGTTTTACCTTTATTTTCGGCGGTTCGTTATTACACGTCTCACGATACGTACTATAAAAGGCAACCATCGTGCATGCTTCCCTCCCACCAGCAAACCAACAACAATTAGCCAGCTAGCTAGCTGAACGAGCATTCCACGTACGTACACTTAGCCACGTACTCAAGTCTCAAGGTCTCCAGCTAGCTATAGCAAGCAGCTAGTAGCCTGCTTATTAGCTTTCCAGTTTTACTTGCTGTGCAGTGCAGTGCAGTGCCTAAGGGTTTACACGTACTTACACGAACAAGGATCAGCTGATCGATCGCTCCTGATCGACCTAGAATATAATATGGCACCAACGAAGATGATGGCGAGGGCGGTGATGGTGGCCGTGCTTCTGGTGCAACTCTGCAACGTGATCCTCGCGGCGAGGCCGCTGCTGGCTGCGGTTGCGGACGGCGGCCGGCGGGGGACGACGACGACGGGGCATCATGGCGCGGAGGCGCTGGTGATGCAGGTCCTCAGCGGCCCCAACTGCAACCAATGGCAGGGTCCCAACCACCCTCCCTGCCCGTCGTCCTAATTAAACAGCTCGATCTGCTCTGACTCTACGTTGTCGTTTCCTATCCAAAAATGGATTCTTTCCAAGATGTTCATATTAGATCGACTGGATATACAAGTACTTAATTAGTGTATATATGCAATAATGCGATATCTCTGACGACGTAGGTAGACTTGATGTAACAAAAGGTCGTATACACATTTTGTTAGCTATATTTAGCTAGATGATTTGGGTTGGATTCATCAGGTTGATCTATCTAGGGAATAAAAAGGCGCAAACCGCGCATCTTAATGCTGTAATTTCGTTCATTTCGTCTTGGTAAACATTTTTTATTCTCCAGATGTACAATGAATTTTATTTAAACAATAGATTCTGCATATGTGTTTATGGATTCTATATATGCAGTTTTGGATTTCTATATAATTAAGTACCACAAGAGAACAAATAGCTAGGAAACCAAAATTAAAGCCACCGCCGCCAACAACAAGCCATTGGTCTCGGACGACATATCTTTTTTCTCACATTTTTTCTATATCATTCCTAATGCTAAGAATAGAGATTTAGCCATTTATGTAAAAAAAAAACCTACCCTCCAACCGCTTCTGTAAATTATATAATCATTTTATATTCCGAATTCGCTAGCCAGAAGAGACAAGAATGGCTCTTTAATTTAGGGTGTGTACGAGATATAGAAAATATGTTGTAATGTAAAAGAGTATAGAAAGCGATTTTTTATGCAAATATGGCTCTCCAAATGATGATTTAGAGAGAGAGATATATATATGGTCTTAATAATTTAAATGTATATTGGAGGAATATTTTTGTTTAATTTTACTAATGGTAGAAGTGATAATTTAGATGGCAAATTTAAGGGTAACTTAGAATATTTATATGACATTTGCTATATTTCAGGCGACGACTAATAACAACCTTCAGATCTTCATCCAATAGTTCAAATCTATTAGCACAAATCACAATAAATGATAACTTTTTTACTATAAAAAGACAAATATAAAACTATTCAGATGTCTGAAATATAGTAAATGTGTATTTATATATTGTAAGAGCATCTCCAACAACTTGGTAAAATTGACTTGTCAAATCTTATGGTTTGGCAAGTTGCTAAATTATATAGCAAGTGAAAAAAAGATCTCTCTCCAACAACTTGCTATTCCAACTTGGTAAACTTTTGTATCTGCGTAAATACAAAAGAAAAATACTTTTGCATCAGGACCCTGCACTTTTAACTAATCAAGAAAGCCTAGATCTAAAAACTTCCCTCTCTAGCATATTTGCAAAGTGAACACAACAAATAGTTTTATTTACGCGTTGGGTCCTTCTCTTCTTCACGGAGAGAGCATGAGACGCCGGCGAGTGAGCGGACTCATCGGACTTTTCATCGTCGTTATACGCCGGGCACGGGTGGCCATGGCCGTCGCCGCAGATGCAACAACGAGCAGCAGCAAGTGTTCCATCTGATGAACAGCGAGCAATAAAATTTTTTATTCGTGCAGTTCTATTCGTACATGCTCTTCGCTCTTCCCGGCTCCACAAATCGTCGGGCAGCTGGCGTGCAACTTCTCCTGCTCGCCTTCTTCTCGCCACACCAGCCCGGATGGGCGACCGCTAAAGGGCTCAGCTGGATGAGAGAGAGCAACAAAAGGGGGAGCAGATGATGTTCCAGATCAAGAAGCAGATCGTACTCAGGAAAAGTGAGAAGGCCGTCAAGGTCAGTAGGGCGATAAGCAAGATCCAGAGGGGGTCCCAAGGGTCCAGATCTGAGAGGCACTGAGGATCGTCGTCTGCAAGTTGGAGGTAAAGATCAGTCTCATACCGCTTCGGAGTCTTCTCATGCTACTGACAAAAACCTCATAAAGATGCTTGTGAAAATTGTGGTATGTTCAACCATGTCGTAGACGGTTCTCCTGTGAGCTTTGTGGTTTTACCAAACCATATACTGCATTTGAGTGCAAGAAATGCTTACCATGGAATTCTGGACCTGAACTTTGTGCCACACAAGTAGAAGATGGACCAACCAGCATACTGCTCTAGGAATTTTCATTCAAATAAATGGACCGACCGTGCTGATGAAAAGTTGAAAACCGTGAGTATTGAGCTTGACCTGCAGACAAATATATTATTATACATGCATGGCTATGGCTTCAACAGATGACCTGGTCCTTCGTTGTTTTACCTTTTCCGTCAAATCTCAGGAAATTATAAAAGGCAAACCATCGTGCATGTGTCCCTCCCAACAAATAAACCAACAAGCCAGCAGGAGCATTCCACGTACGTGGTGCACATATACTAGCTCCAGGTCTCCAGCTAGCTAGCGAGCAGCCTGCTTAGCTTTCCAGTATTACTTGCTGAGTTGCTGTGCAGTGCCTAAGGGTTTACACTGCTTGCACACACTGACACAAGGATCAGCTGATCGATCACTCCTGGCACCAACGAAGATGATGGCGAGGGCGGTGATGGTGGCCGTGCTTCTGGTGCAACTCTGCAACGTGATCCTCGCGGCGAGGCCGCTGCTGGCTGCGGTTGCCGACGGCGGCCGGCGGGGGACGACGACGACGGGGCATCATGGCGCGGAGGCGCTGGTGATGCAGGTCCTCAGCGGCCCCAACTGCAACCAATGGCAGGGTCCCAACCACCCTCCCTGCCCGTCGTCCTGATAAACAGCTCTGCTCTGACTCTACGGCGTGGTCGTTTCCTGGCCTGGAGAGGGATGGATTCTTTTGAAGATGTTCATTATTAGTTCATATTAGATGGACTTGGATAAATAAGTACAGTAGTACTTAATTAGTGTATGATGTACTGCGATATCTCTAACGACATCATTAGCTAGGTGATTTGGGTTGGATTCATCAGGTTATTGGTCTAGGGAATAAAAAGGTGCAACCGCGCATCTAATTAATGCTGTAACTTCGTCATCTCCAGATGTTCATTAGTTCATATGTATTTATATACTAGTTACAAACAAATCTGTAACGCCTGCCTTATATATACCTCTTTTTAACTGCCACCAAATTTTTTTTTTCAAATGTGACTTCATTTGCCAAATTTTTTTAGGGCGTTGTTCTAGTATATTGTCGTTTTCCGGTAAAACTTTCCTAAAGGATGAACGCTAATATGGGCATGTTTCGATCATTTTAGTTTAGAGAAATTGGAATATATATTATGAACTAGGCTAGTTTGCTTGAAATTTAACTTCCATAACTTTCCAAAGCTTACATATAATAAGTTTGTCTTAAATTTATGGGTGAGGGATAGAAATTGAATTCATATATCCTTATGCTATGTTTCTCTGCTATAAGTTACAACACTTTGATTGGTTCGCTTCTCTACAGTAAAGCTACACCAGATAAATAGCTCCCTCATATGACCAACAACAGTATATAAGTTTTTTTTTCAAAGGGACGACAAAAATCTTTGCCATAATTTTTATTAGATGAAGAAAAATAAAAACAAGTGTTCCCACAGTTTTTGAGTGGGGCCTAAAAACCACACAACCGAGAAGAGTGTGCTACTCATATCCCCATATACAACACTTGGTACATTGGCCACCCAAATAGCACCTTAAATTGGTGGAACATACCTGTTGGGAGCACACTTGCCGCGCCTCCGCACTTGTGCAGGGGAGAGGCGAAGGTGACCAAGTGTCGGAAGCGGTAGCGAAGGTAAGGCGGAGTGGTAAATGCTCAATTCCCCAAAAGGTTGTTCTATTACACTGTTCACCCCTTGGTATTTATAGGGAATACCAAGGGACACGGGCCAAATTACTAAAGGGTACAAGAAAGATTCCTCACCTCCACGCAGGGAGGAAGGGCAAAAGCGTAAACACACAGCTGAAGCGGAAACCCTAATCGACCCCCCTCCAATGCGCCGCCACCTGGATCTGTTCACCTCCGGGAGAGAGGGGCGGAGGTTTTGACCTTCGGCCGTGCTCGCCCTTGGGCCCGCGCTCCTTCGTCGTCTGCCGGACCTTCGGCTTTACTTGCCTTCAGGAGAGAAGACCGAAGGTTTGACCTTCGGCCGAGCTCGCCGGACCTTCGACTTCGCTCGCCTTCGGGCCAACGCACACTCGTCGCTTGCTTGAACTTTCGCTCCAAGCGAGGTGGCTTTGTGAGCCAGCGAGAGTTGCCTGCAGTGCGGCTGTCGACTTAGACCTGCATGGAATGCAACAAGGCGACGAGGGTTGAACCCGCGTCCGGAGGTTAGGGTAACGATCCCGAAGGGGAGAGGGACCTCGCAAGGACACATAGAGTTCGCGAGGGTTATTTCTTTGGACACCAGCTCGAGCGGCGCCTCTGCCGAGGGTCATTTTCCCCAACAGTAGCCCCTCGTTGTCTTGGATATAAAAAACCGTGTTTAGGCCCAAGCAGCGTCTTTCAATCGGGGACAATAAACGGGACCCTCAGCAGCAACGCCCGCGACTGCTTTGGGCTGGGTCGTTGTAGTGTTGTTTGTACTGTTGAAACCCGTTTCGTTTTTTTGCGCCGCGTTTTTCGATTGTTGTGCCGATTTTGTCGGGTGTGGAGGCTCGTTTCTCGGCCTATAAATAGAAAGGGTGGGTGAAGAGGTTGGATTGTGCTTTCCTCTGCTATAGCTGTCCTGTTGTTGCGGTTTGCTTGCAGCGAAGGTTTGTTTTGGCTTGTGCGCGAGGGTAGGGGCGAGCATTTGTTGTTTGATAGTGTTGGTAGCTGAAGGGATGACCAGATTGAAGCAGACTGCTCGGGCTGGTTCTCCCGCTGTCGCGGACGAGGGGATTACCTTCGAGTTTGGTCTCAGCCGTGTTTGCGCCAGTGAGATCGCATCTTATGTGAGGTGGGGCTGGATTGAGGAAGGCAAAGCGAGGACCAGTGTTGGGGAGACCGTGCCGAGGCCGGATGCGGATGAAGTTGTTGTGTTTGAGGAGTTCCTTTCAGCTGGTCTTCGCTTCCCTGCTGATTCTTTTGTGACTTCGGTCCTGCGAAGGTTTAACTTGCGCTTTCATCAGCTTACACCTTCTTGCTTCACGAAGATGTCAGTTTATGTCTGGGCCTGCAGATCTCAGGGGATTGTCCCTAATGTCGAGGGGTTTGTTCGCACTCATCGCGTTCATATGCAACCTCGCAAGATTACGGACGGCGAGGGTAAAGCCAGTCTTGGTCAGTTCGCAGTGTACACTTTCTGTCATCGCGCTGGCGCGGAGCTGCCGGTGCAGGCGCAGAAGAACAAGTGGAGCAGCGGGTGGCAGGAGTTTTGGTTCTATTACAAGCTCAGTGATAGCTCCGAGCTTTGCGGTGAGCTTCCGATACTTGGAGATGTGAGCGCCGAAGCTAGGATGAGCGTCGAGGCTCACGCTGCTGTGGACTGCCTGAGAGTCGTTGCGCGCTCTCAGTGTGCGCGTGATTTGGTGGAGGAGTATTGCTGTGCCAAGATTTGGCCTCTTGGCCGGAGGCGGGCATGGTTCACGGCGGAGAATGACCCCAGGTACGAAGGTAGGGGCTTGAAAAGGCCGAATTTGGATCTGGAGAAGGTTTGGGAGAAAACTCTTAAGAAGTTTCCAAGGCGCGAGGATGGGAACGAAGTTATCTATAAGCGGGTTCAGCAGTGGGCAGAGGAGCTTGTTGGGAAACTGTCCACATTGGAGGTCAAGGCTATCCACAGCTCTGTTGGTAGCGAAGGTCGAGTGAACATGATGTTTGATATTCTTGGCATTCGTTATGCTGATTGGTCTGCCCCGTCAAGTGATGATGCACCCAAAAAGAGGAAACAGGTTGCTGCTGATAAAGAGATTGTCTCCCGGCCGAAGAGAGGTCGTGGCCGTGGCCGTGGCGGCGTTGGCGGCCGAGCGAAGGTGCTTGCGACGAAGGTCGCTGACGGTTTTGGTGTTGTCGGTACTTCTTCCTCCTCGACCATAGCTCCAAGCGGCCGAGGTGCCGGTATAGTTGGGGGGCGCGTGCCTTGCGTTGGAGGGATCAACGCTTTAATTCAGATTTCGGGCGACGAGGATGAGTCTGATGATGATGAGGTGGGGGAGGAGAAAGATGGAAAGGAGGGGGAGACGGACGAGGGTTCGTCTGATGAAAGCAGCGAGAGCTCCAGTGAAGGTCATGACACTGATGAAGAGGTGTCCATTGGAGGTGCAGCCTCGCCGAGTGCTGATGCGATGGTTGCCCAGAGCGCGGACGACATCGCTCAAGACATTGAGCCAGGTAGCCCTCGACGAGGGTCGATTTCCAGTTTTGCGGGCTCGCACTTGTGGGTAGAGGGTTTGGAGTTTAGTGGAGAACTTGAGTCCGACCGAGTCCGGGGAAAGAGACCGTTTGGCGAGGCGAGTCGGTCGAGCCTCCCGGAGTATGCTAAGAGGCTTGGGATTTCTGATCCGGCAACGGAGCTGTTTACTAGTCCGGACCTTCGGGAATGTCACTTGCAGTGCGGCCCGGAGGAAAGGCATTTTTTAGGCTGAATCTTCGGCCGCATTTGTGTGCCGGAGGCAGAGGTTCGACTTGCGGACCAGGCGGTTGGTGATACTTTTGCCGACATGGACGTCAAGTTGCGGAGCTAATGCTTTTGAACCGTGCGGCGAGGCGGAAGGTTGGCTCCGACATGGAATTTATGAGAAGCCAAATTAATGAGCTTGAGAAGGAGAATAGCAGACTTGCGCGAGGCTTGGAAAATAAAGAAATTGAACTAAAGAATGCTTCGGAGAAAACCGCGAAGGCTCGTGAGGAGGCAGTTGAGCTGGCGAAGCGTAATGCTGATTTGATTGCCGAGGGAAAGGCGAAGGACAAGGCGTTGGCCGATGTCGAGGGTCGCTTGGCGGATTTGGGCGAATCCTGGCGGAAAAGTATGGAAAATGTCCAGCATAAGCTTGATTGCTGCCTGACTGAGGCCGGAGGCTCTGCCGGAGAGCCGTTGCCTGCTGCTAGTGCGGAAGCCTTCGAGGGTTGGCTAAGCAATGAACTTGATGTATTTAGTTCGCTAGTTGTCAATGCAGCCGACTTCGGGGGCTACGCCGGGGCTTTGGCGGTGGCGAGCACGCTTCGGCTGGCGGGTTGTGATCATCTTCGCAAAGTCAAGAGGCCGAACCATGCCTTTCCGTCGGTCGATGAGGTGCGCCGTATGAAGGTTGACGATTCTGAAGTTCGGAACTGCGCGATGCGCCTGCTCCGCAGGTTTTGGATCTCCGGCGGCGGCCGAGCTCTTGCCTTCGAGGAAGCTGCCGAGGCTACGCGTCAGGTTTGCGTACTTATTCGGACTTCTCGATTTTGTCGATCTGTTTCAGAGGGATTATTATTGATCTTGGCGAGGTTTGCCTTTTGTTTTGCTTATAGGCTCGACAAGATGCGGTGCCCTCGCCACCCACGGAAGTTGCGGCGGGAGGTGGCTCCGAAGCCGCCCCTGAGTCGAATGTTGCGGGGGTACGCTCGCCGAGATTGAGGCGTTGACTGGGGACGTCGCGATCGCTGAAGAAAGCGCGGTGCAGAAAGCGGCGATGGAAGAGGATCCTGCTTCGATCGTTGAGGCTGCTGTGGAGGAATCCACGGCGGGGGAGGCGTCTGCTGGGGCCTCGACTGTCGCCGTTGGCGAGGGTTCGGAGGCTATTGATAGGGAAGCTAGTCAGGTGTGATCCCTGGGATTGTTGTGGCGGGGTAGCCCTTTTGTAGAGATTGTGGTTGTAAAGACTTGATGAGGCTGAAACAACTTTGTATTTTTGTGAAACGTGCAGGTTCCTGATGGAACCGTGCTAGACGTATTCGACGTCACTCCGCTGATGTTAAATTACCAAGATGTTTTTAAACTGGTGAATCGTGGGCTCGCGCTAAGTTTAAACATCCTTCGCTTTCCTTTGAACGCTTTTGGTGGTCAAAGGTGCGAAGGTATGATTTAAAGAATAGTAGGTCGGATCGTTTTTGGCGTGAAGCGGATTATACTGACCGTCAAGTCGACCGTTATTTGTTTGGATCTTCTCCGATCTCGCAAGCTGGGCGGAGATGATGATATTGACGAGAACACAGCTTTGGAATATTTGTTTGGGCAAAGGGAGCTTGGTATCGGTTCGGAAGGGGCGCTTTTGATTCCGAAGGAAGAAACTTCGGAAGTTAGTGAGACGAGGCACAGATATATGTATAGGGCGAGGGTTTTACCCGGGGAACTGCCAATTGTCCCTGCGGCTCCTTTGCTGTGGGGACCCCTGGTTCCAGTGGTGGGGGGTTGAGGAGGGGCCGAGGGACACGGTGGTTTGATGTTGATTGAGGGGAGCAATTGTTCCTTGTAAAAATTTTTTTTTCCGATATGTTTATCATTGTGTTGTTACTTTGTAAAAGCATGAGAATGATGTATGGGTTGTGTGCCATGTTTACTGCGCTATTTATTGTTCTTCTTTGTTGCTTAATGGCGACGCCCCCTTTTACTTTTAGCGAGGCTCGCGCATTGCTCTCGTGAGCTTGTTTTGAAGAAACAGCGACGCCCCCTTTTACTTTTAGCAAGGCTCGCGCATTGCTCTTCGTGAGCTTGTTTTGAAGAACAGCCGACGCCCCCCTTTACTTTTAGCGAGGCTCGCGCATTGCTCTTCGTGAGCTTGTTTTGAAGAAACAGCGACGCCCCCCTTTACTTTTAGCGAGGCTCGCGCATTGCTCTCGTGAGCTTGTTTTGAAAAAACAGCGACGCCCCCCTTTACTTTTAGCGAGCCTCGCGCATTGCTCTTCGTGAGCTTGTTTTGAAGAAACAGCGACGCCCCCTTTACTTTTAGCGAGGCTCGCGCATTGCTCTTCGTGAGCTTGTTTTGAAGAAACAGCGACGCCCCCCTTTACTTTTAGCGAGGCTCGCGCATTGCTCTCGTGAGCTTGTTTTGAAAAAACAGCGACGCCCCCCTTTACTTTTAGCGAGGCTCGCGCATTGCTCTCGTGAGCTTGTTTTGAAGAAACAGCGACTCCCCCCTTTACTTTTAGCGAGGCTCGCGCATTGCTCTCGTGAGCTTGTTTTGAAAAAACAGCGACGCCCCCCTTTACTTTTAGCGAGGCTCGCGCATTGCTCTCGTGAGCTTGTTTTGAAAAAACAGCGACGCCCCCCTTTACTTTTTGCGAGGCTCGCGCATTGCTCTCGTGAGCTTGTTTTGAAAAAACAGCGACGCCCCCCTTTACTTTTAGCGAGGCTCGCGCATTGCTCTTCGATGATAGCCTCCTGTCGTGCTTTGCGGTGTGCTTGACTTTTTTGGACTTCGCGCCCTCCCGTTGGGTGGAGTTGAAGTTTGCTTCTTGCGAGCCCCTGGCGCGTTTGCGAGGGTGCTTGGTATTTTGTGCTTCGCGCCTCCCCCGTTGGGTGGAGTGAAGTTTGCTTCTTGTGAGCCCCTAGCGCGTTTGCGAGGGTGCTTGGCATTTTGTGCTTCGTGCCTCCCCCGTTGGGTGGAGGTGAAGTTTCTTCTTGCGGAGTGTCGCGTTTGCGAGGTTGCGAGGTGCTTGGCATTTTGTGCTTCGCGCCCCCCCGTTGGGTGGAGGTGAAGTTTGCTTCCTGCGAGCCCCTGTCGCGTTTGCGAGGGTGCTTGGCATTTTGTGCTTCGCGCCTCCCCTTATCTTAGGTGGAGGTGAAGTTTGCTTTTTTGCAAGCCCCTGTCATTTGTGCCAGGGTGCTCGACTTTTTTGGACTTCGCGCTTCCCCTTATCTTAGGTGGAGGTGAAGTTTGCTTTTTTGCGAGCCCCTGTCATTTGTGCCAGGGTGCTCGACTTTTTTGGACTTCGCGCCTCCCCTTATCTTAGGTGGAGGTGAAGTTTGCTTTGAAAAGAAAAAAGATTGTTTTTCGAAGCAATCTTGGTGGGTTTCATCGAATGTAGCGCTCTTGAAAGAGATCCGCTTTTTCGATGTTTGGGAGTAGAGGGTTGGAGATTTTACTTTTTTGGGGGTTCTAGCCTGTATTAATTGTTTGGATACTGCCTCGTTAAAAAACCTTACGCCCCTTCGTAAGGAAAAAGAGTGCAGCTCCTGTCGTTTGGTTACATTCATAGGAATAGAAGGAAACATGAATGCGCAGATAAATTACATCTTGCGGGGGCTCGCTAGGGCTCCGCTATGGGTAGTATTTGCGAAGGTCGTCGATGTTCCAGGTGTGAGGCAAGATGTTTTCCCTCGCTGTCGGAGAGGTGGAAAGAGCCAGGGCGATTGCTTTCCACAATCATGTATGGACCTGTCCACTTGGGCTGAAATTTTCCCGCCAAGCTGGCGTTTTGTTTTCTGATGAGGACGAGGTCACCCTTCTGCAGATGTTTGATTCTGATCTTCTTGTCTCTCCATTTTTTGGTTTCTTCTCTCGGTACTTGTGAAGGTTGTGCACTGCGTTGCATCTTGCTTCTTCGAGTAGGTCTTTATCAAGCGGTTGGGCTTGCTCGTCAGATGCGAGGGTTGTCCTGAGCGACCCATATTTTAGCTCTTCTGGAAGCACCGGTTCTTTGCCGAACAAAAGTTTGAAAGGAGTGAATTTTGTTGCTCTGCACTCCGAGGTGTTGTGAGACCAGGTGACCGAGGTAGTTCATCGGCCCATTTGCCCTTAGGTCTACCCTTCAACTTTTTGGATATAGCTTGGAATATTGTCGCATTGGCTCTTTCAACCAGGCCGTTGGATTGCGGGTGCCGGACGGAGGCGAAGCATAACATTGTCCCAATTTGCGCACAGAATTCTTTGAAGACCTCGCTGTCAAACTGAGTGCCATTGTCGACGGTTAGATGCTGAGGAACTCCAAAGCGACAGACTATTTGTTGCCAGAAAAACTTTTTACTGCGAGGGAAGTGATGGGGGACAGTGGCCTTGTTTCAATCCACTTTGTGAAGTATTCCATAGCTACCCACCGCATAGCGAAGGTTCCCTGGAGCTGTCGGTAATGGGCCTACGAGGTCCATCGCCCCTTTGCAGAGGCCAAGTTATGGGCATATGAGGGTTGTGGGTGCCCTGGAGCGTTGGTTTTTGCATCAGTGACAACCCTCGCAATGCTGACATGTTTCAGCATCTCTTAATGTGTGGCCATAGAAAAGCCTTGCCGGAACGCTTTGCGATAGAGCCCTCGGGCCGTGTGGACCGCAGATGCCCTCGTGGATTAGCATGAGAATGTCATCGCATTGGATGAGACCACACACATTTGAGCCATGGCGAGGTACCGAGGCTTGGTAGTGTTGTCAACGATTTTGTAACACCCCGGTGTTAAGCAACCCTAATTGCTTAATTTGGCATGGCATAAGCATAGCATCTCATCATTTCATGTGCATCTGTTTGTTGAATGCTTAAGTCCTTGTTTGGTCTCTAGTGTAAACCTTGTTATGCTTTCTGTTTCTGACCAAGTGCCTTATAACAAAGTTGTAGATCTTGATGAAGGAACAACTTTGCTTAAAGCACTTTCTCAGAAAAAGCTTTGAGTTAGGATTTCTTGCATTAGAAAATGGTTTAGCACTAAATTTCTTAAACAACAGAATTTGGACTGGAGCCTTAAGGATGATTGTTCCTTACAAAATTCTAAGCAACTTTGCTGTTGGGACTTTTCCTAGTTCGGTCTAGTTTAGAAGTTATAGAGCATCAAAGTTTGAAGACAAAACTTTTAGTTTAATCCCAGTGGACCCCGCCTGTCAGTCTCTCCTCTTCTCCTTCGCGGACGCCGCTCCTCCGCGCCGACCGAACCCGCCTCGCCGCGCGAGACCGCCTCGTTGGCCGGCCAAACCACCGTCATCGCCGCCCGTGGTTTGCGCCCGAACTCGCCACGTCGCCCAGGAGCTCGGGGCATGCTGCCGCGTGGAGCGCGACACTGACGCCGCCGCGCCCGGTCGGGAGCTCCCCCGACGGGAACTGGCCAGGTGCGATGCACCCAGGCACTTGTTCCTTTTGCCTTCGTCCGCCTTGCGCTTGCAAGCCAGAGAGCGTTCGCTCACCAGCGCGCCAGCCACTCCACCATTTCTCCAGTTAGCCCGAACCGCCATTGCCGCCGAACTCCGGCGAGCGATTGCTCGCTACTCGCCGCACCGCCTTCGATTCCTCCCGCCAGCTTCTCCGCCCTAATCTTCTCTATTCTCCGGTAAGGGTTGGTTTCCCCCTCTTCCTCTCTAGCTGCCGAATAAAGCGGACGCCATCCGCAAGCTTCCGCCATGGCCGCCACCGTGACCTTCACGTGGACCGGTCATCTCCGCCATGCTACCCTAAGCTGAGCCATGTTCTAGTCTTCTCTACCGCCTCCCGTAGCTTAGAGTTAGTTGGAGACCTCTCTTTCGCCGTGTTTCACAGCCGAACCGAGCCGTGTCGCCGCCGTGTCCGCCATGGACCGCCGCCGTGCATCGCGCCGGACAATGCCGGGGATGCCGAAGCCCGAGAGTTGCTCCAATAGTCGCTTAGGTCTTGCTTGGGCTAGTGCTAACCTCGCCGATTCGCAAGCCGCCGGGACGAGTTCCGCCGCCGAGTCGCAAGACCGCCGCTCCGCCATGGCCGCCGTCGAGCTTGCTCCGGTATCCCTCTGGCTTAGCGAGTCGGTTAGTTGTGTTCGCCTCTCGCAAACCCGCACCCAATGATGGTCTCAGTGTCGCCAGAAGTGTCGCCGTCGACGAGCTAGGGCCGGTCAACGACCACGGCGCAAAACTCCGCCGTTGACCGCCGAGCCTGGCCCGCGCGGTTACGTGCCGAGCTTGGCCTCGGAAGCTTGGTCCCCCTGACCAGCGGGCCCCGACTGGCAGTAAGGAAGAGAGAAAGGGAAGAGCTTGAGTGCCGTAGGCCTCGGTAAGTCGGATGCGCCGAGCCTTCGCCTCGAGCCTCGATCGGGTCGGTTGTGTAAGCCTCGGTCGAGTCGAGCCAAGTCAAGTCTCGGTTGAGTCAGTTAGTCTCGGTTGAGTCAGTTAGTCTCGGTTGAGTCAGTTAGCCTCGGTCGAGTCGAGCCAAGTCAAGTCTCGGTTGAGTCAGTAGCCTCGACTGAATAGGTTAGCCTCGGCTGTCAGTGAGCCTCGGCCGAATCGGAGAAGGTGTCTGAGCCTCGGCCGAATCGGTAAAATGCGTCGAAGCCTCGGACGAGTCGCGCCGGGTGTGCCGAAGCCGTGCCTTGTGCCTCGGCCGAAGTCCGTGCGTTAGGATTGAGTTCTCTTTTAAAATATTTTTTTAGAATCCATGTAAAGGCTTCAAAATTCCTACAAGGCTCATTTTATGTCCAAATCCTGTGAAACAAATTTTGTTAGGTCAAGCATGTTTAGATCTATCAGTGAAAACTGTTGAATGCATTTTTGGTGATACTTTTATGTGTAGATGCATTTAATTTAGAAAAGTGCTGATAACTTGGTAAATGCATAACTAATTATGTATAGTCAGAAAAATGTGATTCCAGTTTTGTTAGGTTGTATGAATGTGTAGTTTCAGAGAAAAATATAATATGAGGTTATTCTGTGAATTAATTTGACAGTAGCTTGTAAAATGGGTTAATGTCGTTTCCTTGTTTATTTTGTAGTAATTAAAATATGAGGAGTATGAACCTGAGAATTTAAGCACATTGCTCTTGTACTAGGAAGCACAGCAGAAAAATAAGGAATCTGTTGTTTGACACTTTTGCTAGGGTGTGTAGTTCAAAGGACCTTTCCATGATGGAATTTGTCTTTTTCATAGAGGATGGAGTTTAAGTCCAAATGAGTTGAAATTTGGGCAGGGAGCTAGATTGGATGTTGTTACTCCCAGTAATTTCTGTAGATTTTATTGTGAAGCGTCTAGGATAGGTTACTGTTATAGGCCTAATAACTAGATTTAATTCTACGAATATTAAGAAGGTATAAACCCGTTAAGCAACTTTGATGTGGTGGACAACAAGATTAATCAGTAGTATGTTAAATTAAATAAGGGAGTAGCAGTAGATGACATGGCTTATCTCCTGAATTGTACTCCATGTTGCATCACGTGCATCCCATGTGCATTCATGTTATTCATTCATGTACCGCATCATGCAGGGTCGGTAGTGGAAGCCCAAGACACGCCGGAGGAGCAGCGTCAGGAGGAGACAACCGAGGAGAGGATCCCGGAAGGAGACGCTGAGGACCTGCCGGAGTGCCGTGATCACCGCCCCGCCGACTTCGAGCGAGGCAAGCCCGGAGCATTTTTCTCCTACGGTTTGCAAATACCGTTTACAAGTTACCTGATATGATGTTGCATTAGGTTATAGGAGTTGTGTGATACCGTTGCTGCATTGATTAATTATCCTTGTCCACCTGCAAATATTATCTTGTGATCCCTGTTAGGTCTAGGCTCGATTACATGCTTAGCCCTGCTTAGACCGGTAAAAGTCGGGTGATTTCCTGTCTCCGCATATAGGTGGATACTAAACATGTTTAGCCTGTGCTATCATGGAAGAGAACCATGTGATAATTAATCTGAGACCGGGCGGGATGTAGGAGCAGCAGGACATGGGTTCTGTGTGCTAGTAGTCTCCCGTCGTGTCGATTAGGACCCGACGAAGGCACACCTCAGTCATTTTGAACGCGTCAATCACTTAACGGAGCAGGTGCGGGTACCTCCCGTGAAGCCGAGTAAGGTGTTTCGAGCCGGTGACGGAGACGTTGACGCCTAACACCCAGGGCCTTATATGTACCGTGGGCAACTATTCTGATCGACCTGGCATGGTCCGAGGGCAGGCAGGGCCTGATCGACCTGGCATGACCGTGGGCAGTTAATAGCTTGAGCGACCTGGCATTGAGATAACCCTCGGTGTAGAAGGGTCCATGGCCGTCCCGCGATTTGGGTTCTCGAACCTCCTGAGTGGTCGCCAACGGCCACCTGGCAGGGTGTGTCGGGCGAGTGTGCGACATTTTATCCCCAGCTGGTAGGAATCGATTATAATCGCCATCGCTCCTGGTTAGTGAGTAACTTGACTGAGCATGTGTTACCGTAGTAAATATGGAACTAAATATGGTTATGGTTGGTGAATCTGAAAGGCTATTGATGAAATAGTCACTCTTGCTTGAATAAGTAGTCAAGTGTTTGCTCTAGATCAGGTGCAAATCTAGATAATCAGGTTGACTACATAAAATTGACTGCTAATGCTCTAATAATGATTATTTAATAATAAAATGCTTTTATGCAAAAAGGTAAGTGTGGCCAACCTCAGATACAGCCTTGCATAATCCTTGGTGTCAATTATTTCTGGTTTATGACGGGTAAGTCTAGCTGAGTACCTTCTCGTACTCAGGGTGCTATCCCTTGTTGTTGCAGATGGGCAATGTTTCTTCGGCTACTGCGAGAACTGTCTGTATCCCGTCGAGGGCAGTGACTAGACCATGGGCATGGTCAATCCTTATCTTTCCTGATGCTTTTGTGGACAGATCAGGCATATGGCACCGTATTGTGAACTAAGGACTTGTGTTTCAAAACTATGTTGCTTCCGCTTTGAATTCAAAACTATGGTTTGTAATAACTATCGAACTCCGATGTATTTGAACTATGTGCGAACTGAATGTACCTTGTGGGCATGTACGCTAATCTATTACGATCTTGGTTAAAGTTGAATGACTTGAAATCCTTCGAGATTTCCGGACTACCGGGTTTGTACGAGCTTAAGTACTTGTAATCTCTGTGAAAGCAGCGATTCGGTGCTTAATCTGGTGCAAATTGGTCGGTTCTGTCACAGCTGGCATCGGAGCATGGTTAGCGTTACTGTTCACAAGTGTATTTGAAAAACCGTATTTTCAATTAAAATTTCCTATTTGACAAGAACTTATAGCTATATTAGGATTTGAAAAACCTTCTTGACCAAGAGTAAGGTGTGCCATTGATCAAGTCCTTATGCCCAATAGGAACTTAGGTGGCTATTTAAGTACTAACTTTGGGGGTCGTGCATCATACTTATTTTCTGTTTATTCTGTCGTCCATACGGCAAGGGTGAAATTGTATGGATGCTATTCCTCGGAATAGTAATGTATGGATCAATTGCCTCTACGCTAAAGGTAATGAGAGTTGTGAGAGCATGATTGGACAACCGCCAATCTAGGGGAGTGCTTGAAGGATGCTGACATGTATACCTGTTCCACACAAGTATATGTGAAAGTATTGATTGTGGGAGTAATAATTTCTGATGGGTGCATATACTGCTTACGTGTATACCGGGTATGCGCCTAAGTAGTATTAGATTTAAATTTCAGCAATGCATGATATTCATATTTGGGCAGGGCTGAAATGGTTTTTCTGCAGGTACGCTAACTTGCGAACGTGTAGTACGTTTAGTTAACGTTATGAGTGAGCGTGTATGCCACCGTCTAGCCGATAGATTGTTAGGCAGTGAGGACGTATGTTACGCTCATGCATCATGATCATACAACTTTGCATTAATCTTACTTCCTTCCTTATGGTTTCTGTCCCGTTTTTCTAATAAAAGTTGTTTCAACTAATTTAAAACTGTGTGGATAAACTTCTTACAGATGGCACGCACCAAGCGCACTGCTCGCAAGTCCACGGGAGGCAAGAGGCCTAACTACATGCTGGGGCCATGGACTGATGAGGGGTCAGAGGACTTCTTGGGAGAATTTGGGATGCCCACTATTCTTTGGAGAGTTCTGCACCTGGTGGGATACCAGGAGGGTCAGGAGCCGCTGTACGACTGGCACCGTGTGCAGTTGTCAGAGGATCGTCACGTGTACACGGTGGAGGTCGACGTGCCTAGCCGTGAGGACCAGGATCACGTCTGGTGTCGACGGGTGTTTGCCTTGCAGGGGAGGACCCCCTGGGATGCAGCCAACCAGGTTGCTTATACCGTTCTTCGGGACATCATGGAGGATCATCCGGAGGTGGTTGCTCAGGCTACTGCTAGTATCTTCCGACGACAGACCCTTACCAGGCAGTGTGGCGTCAGCCAGGCGCTACCGTATTAGAGGCTAGCTCTCTTGAGAGGGAGCATTGTGCTGGACCAGCAGGGAGTGCTATGGCTGCTCTGATGGCTACTTATGGGTGCCTATCGCGCAGCTACGATCATCTGGATCATACCCTTAGTGAGGAGATGGCTGCACAGCATCGCCGGCAGGAGGAGCATACTACAGAGATAGACCTCCTCACTACACAGCTAGCTCAGTTGACAGTAGAGAGAGACCAGGCACTTCAGAGGGAGCAGGAGACTGCTCATCAGCTTGCCATTCAGCAGGGGTCGACCTTCTTGGCCTCGGTCATGAGGGAGACTGAGGAGGCGCTTCGAGGAGTTTGTGTTGAGGGCATTCGTGTTTCAGAGGAGAACAGGTTGCTGAGGTTGCGAGTGGGAGACCTGGAGCTCCAACTTCATCACTACAGGACTACAACGATCGTCTGCACGAGGAGATCCACCGTAGGGAGAATGAGAGGAACCCCATCTTTCCCAGGAGGATCCGGAGCCGAGTAGTTCTTCTAGTAGTTCTTCAGATATGTCTAGTGAGGACGGTGACGTTGGTGAGATCGCTAGAGAGTAGTCTAGATCGTATGCTTAGCGCCTAGAGATCTTTTGCGTATGTTGGCACGCCCGATCTTTTGTTTTGTTATGGGCTGGATGTAAGCATGTGAGGCAGACTTATGTGATGTGTGTGAGACCTTGGAAAGTCCCATATGTATGGGCAAAACTTTGGATGTTATGTTATCTTTTGCATGATGTGTTAAGTGATCTTGTTATGTGTTGATGCGATGTGGACTGAAATTTATTGTACCTCTGTCATTGTTTGGTGAATCGTTTTTCCGAATAATTTCAGTGGGTATGATTTATTGTTCTCTACAAGTTGCAACTTCGCCTAATGGTCGCTTACTATACTATATGCAGATGACGACAACTCGTAGTGGAGCGGGCGGTAGTGGTGGAAATGAGGACCCCAGGGAAAACCGCAATCCACCACCTCCTCCACCACCAACGGCTGAGCAGCTTTTTGCTCAATTTCTTGGAAGTCAGCGCAATATTGAAGCTTTGCTGAGGGAGAACTTGGCGCAAGGACACCAACGCCAAGAGCCAAACCAGTATAGTTCCTTCAAGGATTTCCTGGATACCAACCACCAATCTTCAAGGAAGCTATGGAACCATTGGAGGCAGAAGAATGGCTGCATACTCTGGAGCAGAAGTTCCGTTTGCTTAGGCTCACAGAAGAGCTTAAAGCAGAATATGCCGCACACCAGTTGCAGGGACCAGCCGGGATTTGGTGGGGACATCACCGCACCACCTATCCTGCTAATGTTCCTATCACTTGGTGTTCACTGCTGCTGTTCGAGGTCATTACATTCCGCCAGGCTTGACCCAGATGAAGGTGGCCGAGTTCATGAACCTGACACAGGGGACTCGATCTGTTACGGAATACCATCACATGTTCAATTCACTGGCTCGCTATATCCCAGACTTCGTTGATACAGACGCTAAGAAGATTGCTAGTTTCAAGAGAGGCTTGAACACTAAAATGGGAAAGTCAGTGGGTACATCTTCCCGTACCAATTTCAATGACTTCATAAGTGACTGTCTAATTCAAGAGAATCATAACAACAAGCATGCTGCTAGCAAGGCCCGGAAGAGGACCTTTGAATCAGGATCATCACAACCCAGAGGACCACCAGCTCAGCGAAATCAGTATCGACCACCAGCGCCGGGGGCACGTTTTAGGCCGCCGCAGAAGAAGAATCAGCCACAAGCTCAGCGCAATCAGAAGCCATACAAGATAGCTGCTGCTCAGGCTCGTGGAGGTCAAGGCAGTTCTTCAGGGAACAAACCGTTGGTTCGGGGACCATGCTACAACTGCAACCAAGAGGGGCACTTCGCAAGATACTGTCCCTACCCAAAGAAGCAACAGACCAATTACCCCGCACGCCTGCACAACATGACCGCTGAAGAAGCTCGTGCTGGAGAGCCCGTGACTGCTGGTATGTGCCTTGTTAATCATCATCCTGCAGTCGTTTTGTTTGATACTGGATCATCGCATTCGTTCATGAGTAAAGCATTTGCACAAAAGCATGATCAAGAGGTGTCGAAATGGATTATGGGTTTCGCGTAAGCTCTGTGGGGAGTAGTGTGTTGTCTAGGCAGATGGTTCGTGATGCAACCATCGACATCGGAGGGCATAAGTTTGGGGCTAATTTAGTAGTTTTGCCAGGGCTCAGTATGGACGTAGTCCTAGGAATGAGTTGGATGAGTATGTGGAAAGCGGTGTTGGACACTGCAGATAGGACTCTTACCTTGACCGATCCAAGGAGGAACAACAAGTTACGTATCTCTCTTCCTCGAGGGGCTGATTTTGTTGATCTATCTTGCACCTTATCTATAGAGGACCTGTCAAAAATTCCAGTTGTTCGGGATTTCCCAGACGTCTTTCCAGATGAGTTGCCGGGTTTACCGCCCAAGCGGGCTGTAGAGTTTACCATTGAGCTGTTACCAGGGACTGCACCGATCTCGAGCAAGACCTATCGCATGCCGCCCAATGGTTAGCTGAACTCAAAACTCAGATCAAGGAATTGGACAAGTTTCATTCAACCTAGTGTGTCAGAGTGGGGATGTCCAGCCTTGTTGTAAAAGAAGGACAAGTCCTTGAGATGTGTTGATTATCGACCGCTAATGCGTGACCGTTAAAAGGGTCCGTTCCCGGAGAGATATTTGTTTGTTATCGACCGCTTAATGCCGTGACGAAAAAAGAAGGAAAGTACACAAGGCAAGACGGTGCAACCACGGATGAGAATATTTAATGCTTTCAACCACCTATTCCAGAGCCAAGGTGTTCTCCAAGATCGATTGAGATCCGGTTATCATCAAATTAGAATCCGACCACAAGATATCCCAAAGACTGCTTTTTCAACCAGATAGGCCTATACGAGTATTTAGTCATGTCTTTTGGATTGACAAATGCTCCGGCTTACTTATGAGTTTGATGAACTCGTATTCATGCCAGAACTAGATAAGTTTGTAGTGGTGTTCATTGATGACATTTTGGTGTATTCTGAGAACCCGGAGGATCACGCAGAACATTTGAGGGTTGTTGACAAGGCTACGAGAGCACAAACTTTATGCTAAGTTTAGCAAATGTGAATTTTGTTGAAGCAAGTACAATTCCTTGGTCACATCCTGTCAGAAGAAGGAATCTCTGTGGACCCTAGCAAAGTCCAAGAAGTAATGGATTGGGAAGCTCCAACTTCGGTTGGGGAGATTCGGAGTTTTCTCGGTTTAGCGGGATATTATCGTCGTTTCATTCCCGACTTCTCCAAGATTTCCAAGCCCATGACAAGTTGCTTCAGAAGGATCAGAAGTTTGAGTGGACAGAGAAGTGTGAAACAGCTTCTATACCTTGCGGAAACTGTTAACCACTGCCCCTGTCTTAGCTCAACCAGATATCGAGAAGCCGTTTATGTCTCGCGACGCATCAAAAGTTGTTTAGGTGTGTTCTTATGCAAGAAGGCAGAGTGATTGCTTATGCTTCACGACAGTTGAGAAAACATGAGATAAATTATCCTACGCATGATTTGGAATTAGCTGCTGTGGTGCACGCTCTGAAGATCTGGAGGCACTATTGCTAGGAAATGTCTGCAATATGTACACTGATCATAAGAGTCTCAAGTATATCTTCACTCAACCGGAGTTGAATATGAGCAGAGAAGGTGGCTTGAATTGATTAAGGATTACAATTTGCAGATACATTATCACCCTGGAAAAGCAAATGTGGTTGCTGATGCTTTGAGTCGGAAGTCGCATTGTAATAACTTGAGGTTACACCAGAGGACGAGTTTGGTCTCGTACACCCTGTGATCTTGCGTCACATCGAGCTACAGAGCACCTTAGTTGACCAGATTCTAGAGGGCAGAAAACAGACAAGGGAATCTATTATATCAAAGAAAAGCTAAGGGCTGCCACTGAACCCGTAAAACATTTCCGAGTTGATGATAAGGGAGTGTTATGGTTTGATAATCGCCTAGTGGTACCCAAGGATAGGGAACTGAAAAATCAGATCATGGACGAGGCTCATCTTTCTAAATTGTCTATCCATCCCGGGAGCACTAAGATGTATCAAGATTTGCGTCCAAGATTTTGGTGGACCAAAATGAAGAAGGAAATTGCGCATATGTAGCCAGATGCGACACATTTGTCGGGTGAAGGCTATTCACCTGAAGCCAGCAGGAACACTTCAACCTTTATCAATACCTGAATGGAAGTGGGAAGAAGTGAGTATGGATTTATCCGGTTTGCCTACCACTCAGAAGGGAAACGATTCGATTTGGGTAATTGTAGATCGTCTCCAAGACCGCTCATTTCATACCAGTTAGAACTTGTTATCGAGCACCGGACTATGCGAGATTTTATATCAATCAGATTGTACGATTACATGGTATACCCAAGGTCATAGTTTCGGATCGTGGAACGCAGTTTACTGCACCATTCTGGGAGAAACTGCAAAAAGGGTTAGGCACTAAGTTAATCCATAGCTCAGCTTACCATCCTCAAACATCAGGGCAAAAAGGGGTAAATCAGATTTTAGAGGATATGTTAAGAGCCTGTGTAATTTCAGCAAAAGGATCTTGGGAGAAGTGGTTGCCAATTAGAAGAATTTGCTTAAACAATAGTTATCAAGAAAGCATTCAGATGGCACCTTTTGAAGCTCTGTATGGAAGAAGATGCAGAACACCAGTAAGTTGGGTTTGAACCAGGAGAAACGTCGTTACTATGGAATTGATTTTGTCAAGGAAGCAGAAGAACAAGTGAGAATAGTTCAACAACATATCGCAGCGGCACAGTCCCGACAGAAGAGCTATGCCGATAAGCGAAGAAGGCCGCTTGAATTCGAAGTAGGTGACTATGTGTACTTGAAAGTATCACCCATGAAAGGAGTTAACGTTTTGGCGTGAAAAGAAAGTTAGCGCCAAGGTTTGTAGGACCCTACAGGATAATGGAAAGGAGGGGAAAAGTGGCTTATCAACTACAGTTACTGAACATTTGAAGGCTATATTCCCTGTATTCCATGTGTCACAATTAAAGAAATGTCTTCGAGTTCCAGAAGAGGAAGTACAACCGGCCAATATCAAGTTACAATCCGACCTTACTTACTCGGTAAAGCCATATCGAGTACTCGATGAGAAAGAAAGAGTGACTCGCGGAAAGGCCGTGAAGCAATATAAAGTATCCGGAGTGAGCAAGACGACCGAGATGCCACTTGGGAAACGGAAGACTATCTAAAGGAAGTATATCCACAGTTTTATAAGGAATGGTTAGTAACTCAAATCTCGGGACGAGATTCCTTTAAGGAGGGAGGGCTGTAACACCCCGGTGTTAAGCAATCCCTAATTGCATAATTTGGCATGGCATAAGCATAGCATCTCATCATTTCATGTGCATCTGTTTGTTGAATGCTTAAGTCCTTGTTTGGTCTCTAGTGTAACCTTGTTATGCTTTCTGTTTCTGACCAAGTGCCTTATAACAAAGTTGTAGATCTTGATGAAGGGAACAACTTTGCTTTAAAGCACTTTCTCAGAAAAAGCTTTGAGTTAGGATTTCTTGCATTAGAAAAATGGTTTAGCACTAAATTCTTTTAAACAACAGAATTTGGACTGGAGCCTTAAGGATGATTTGTTCCTTACAAAATTCTAAGCAACTTTGCTGTTGGGACCTTTTCCTAGTTCGGTCTAGTTTAGAAGTTATAGAGCATCAAAGTTTGAAGCAAAACTTCTTTAGTTTAATCCCAGTGGACCCCGCCTGTCAGTCTCTCCTTCTCTCCTTCGCGGACGCCGCTCCCTCCGCGCCGACCGAACCCGCCTCGCCGCCGCGAGACCGCCTCGTTGGCCGGCCAAACCACCGTCATCGCCGCCCGTGGTTTGCGCCCGAACTCGCCACGTCGCCCGGAGCTCGGGGCATGCTTGTCGCGTGGAGCGCGACACCTGACGCCGCCGCGCCGGTCGGGAGCTCCCCCGACGGGAACTGGCCAGGTGCGATGCACCCAGGCACTTGTTCCTTTTGCCTTCGTCCGCCTTGCGCTTGCAAGCCAGAGAGCGTTCGCTCACCAGCGCGCCAGCCACTCCACCATCTTCTCCAGTTATCCCGAACCGCCATTGCCGCCGAACTCCGGCGAGCGATTGCTCGCTACTCGCCGCACCGCCGTTCGATTCCTCCCGCCAGCTTCTCCGCCCTAATCTTCTCTTTCTCCGGTAAGGGTTGGTTTCCCCTCTCTTCCTCTCTAGCTGCCGGAACAGCGGACGCCATCCGCAAGCTTCCGCCATGGCCGCCACCATGACCTTCACGTGGACCGGTCATCTTCGGCCATGCTACCCTAAGCTGAGCCATGTTCTAGTCTTCTCTACCGCCGTAGTAGCTTAGAGTTAGTTGGAGACCTCTCTTTCGCCGTGTTTCAGCCGGAACCGAGCCGTGTCGCCGCCGTGTCCGCCATGGACCGCCGCCGTGCATCGCGCCGGACAATGCCGGGGATGCCGAAGCCCGAGAGTTGCTCCAATAGGTCGCTTAGGTCTTGCTTGGGCTAGTGCTAACCTCGCCGAGTCGCAAGCCGCCGGGACGAGTTCCGCCGCCGAGTCGCAGAGCCGCCGCTCCGCCATGGCCGCCGTCGAGCTTGCTCCGGTATCCCTCTGGCTTAGCGAGTCAGCTAGTTGTGTTCGCCTCGCAAACCCGCACCCAATGATGGTCTCAGTGTCGCCAGAAGTGTCGCCGTCGACGAGCTAGGGCCGGTCAACGACCACGGCGCAAAACTCCGCCGTTGACCGCCGAGCCTGGCCTCGCGCGGTTACGTGCCGAGCTTGGCCTCGGAAGCTTGGTCACCCTGACCAGCGGGCCCCGACTGCAGTAGTAGGAAGAGAGAAAGGGAAGAGCTTGAGTGCCAGGCCTCGGTAAGTCGGATGCGCCGAGCCTTCGCCTCGAGCCTCGATCGGGTCGGTTGTGTAAGCCTCGGTCGAGTCGAGCCAAGTCAAGTCTCGGTTGAGTCAGTTAGTCTCGGTTGAGTCAGTTAGTCTCGGTTGAGTCAGTTAGCCTCGGTCGAGTCGAGCCAAGTCAAGTCTCGGTTGAGTCAGTAGCCTCGACTGAATAGGTTAGCCTCGGCTGTCAGTGAGCCTCGGCCGATCGGAGAAAGGTGTCTGAGCCTCGGCCGAATCGGTAAAATGCGTCGAAGCCTCGGACGAGTCGCGCCGGGTGTGCCGAAGCCGTGCCTTGTGCCTCGGCCGAAGTCCGTGCGTTAGGATTGAGTTCTCTTTTAAAATATGTTTTTCAGAATCCATGTAAAGGCTTCAAAAATTCCTACAAGGCTCATTTTATGTCCAAATCCTCTGAAACAAATTTTGTTAGGTCAAGCATGTTTAGATCTATCAGTGAAAACTGTTGAATGCATTTTTGGTGATACTTTTATGTGTAGATGCATTTAATTTAGAAAAGTGTTGATAACTTGGTAAATGCATAACTAATTATGTATAAGTCAGAAAAATGTGATTCCAGTTTTGTTAGGTTTGTATGAATGTGTAGTTTCAGAGAAAAATATAATATGAGGTTATTCTGTGAATTAATTTGACAGTAGCTTGTAAAATGGGTAATGTTGTTTTCCTTGTTTATTTTGTAGTAATTAAAATATGAGGAGTATGAACCTGAGAATTTAAGCACATTGCTCTTGTACTAGGAAGCACAGCAAAAAAATAAGGAATCTGTTGTTTGACACTTTTTTGCTAGGTGTGTGTAGTTCAAAGGACCTTTCCATGAAGGAATTTGTCTTTTTCATAGAGGATGGAGTTTAAGTCCAAATGAGTTGAAAATTGGGCAGGGAGCTAGATTGGATGTTGTTAACTCCCAGTAATTTCTGTAGATTTTTATGAAGCTGTCTAGGATAGGTTACTGTTATAGGCCTAATTAACTAGATTTAATTCTACGAATAATTAGAAGGTAATAAACCCGTTAAGCAACTTTGATGTGGTGACAACAAGACTTAATCAGTAGTAGTATGTTAAATTAAATAAGGGAATAGCAGTAGATGACATGTGCTTATCTCCTGAATAGTTACTCCATGTTGCATCACCGTGCATCCCATGTGCATTCATGTTATTCATTCATGTACCGCATCATGCAGGGTCGGTAGTGGAAGCCAAGACACGCCGGAGGAGCAGCGTTAGGAGGAGACAACCGAGGAGAGGATCCCGGAAGGAGACGCTGAGGACCTGCCGGAGTGCCGTGATCACCGCCCCGCCGACTTCGAGCGAGGCAAGCCCCGGAGCATTTTTCTCCTACGATTTGCAAATTACCGTTTACAAGTTAACCTGATATGATTGTTGCATTAGGTTATAGGAGTTGTGTGATACCGTTGCTGCATTGATTATTTATCCTTGTCCACCTGCAAATATTATCTTGTGATCCCTGTTAGGTGTAGGCTCGATTACATGCTTAGCCCTGCTTAGACCGGTAAAAGTTGGGTGATTTCCTGTCTCCCGCATATAGGTGGATACTAAACATGTTTAGCCTCGTGCTATCATGGAATATAACCATGTGATAATTAATCTGAGACCGGGCGGGATGTAGGAGCAGCAGGACATGGGTTTTGTGTGCTAGTAGTCTCCCATCTGTGTCGATTAGGACCCGACGAAGGCACACCTCAGTCATTTTGAACGCGTCAATCACTTAACGGAGCAGGTGCGGGTACCTCCCGTAAAGCCGAGTAAGGTGATTCGAGCCGGTGATGGAGACGTTGACGCCTAACACCCAGGGCCTTATATGTACCGTGGGCAACTATTCTGATCGACCTGGCATGGTCCGAGGGCAGGCAGGGCCTGATCGACTGGCATGACCGTGGGCAGTTAATAGCTTGAGCGACCTGGCATTGAGATAACCCTCGGTGTAGAAGGGTCCATGGCCGTCCCGCGATTTGGGTTCTCGAACCTCCTGAATTGGTTGGCATATGGCCATCTGGCAGGGTGTGACGGGCGAGTGTGCGACATTTTATCCCAGCTGGTAGGAATCGATTATAATCGCCATCGCTCCTGGTTAGTGAGTAACTTGACTGAGCTTGTAGTCAAGTGTTTGCTCTAGATCAGGTGCAAATCTAGATAATCAGGTTGACTACATAAAATTGACTGCTAATGCTCTAATAATGATTATTTAATAATAAAATGCTTTATGCAAAAAGGTAAGTGTGGCCAACCTCAGATACAGCCTTGCATAATCCTTGGTGTCAATTATTTCTGGTTTATGACGGGTAAGTCTAGCTGAGTACCTTCTCGTACTCAGGGTGCTATCCTTGTTGTTGCAGATGGGCAATGTTTCTTCGGCTACTGCGAGAACTGTCTGTATCCCGTCGAGGGCAGTGACTAGACCATGGGCATGGTCAATCCTTATCTTTCCTGATGCTTATGTGGACAGATCAGGCATATGGCACCGTATTGTGAACTAAGGACTTGTGTTTTAAAACTATGTTGCTTCCGCTTTGAATTCAAAACTATGGTTTGTAATAACTATCAAACTCCGATGTATTTGAACTATGTGCGAACTGAATGTACCTTGTGGGCATGTACGCTAATCTATTACGATCTTGGTTAAAGTTGAATGACTTGAAATCCTTCGAGATTTCCGGACTACCGGGTTTGTACGAGCTTAAGTACTTGTAATCTCTGTGAAAGCAGCGATTCGGTGCTTAATCCGGTGCAAATTGGTCGGTTCTGTCACAGGTCAACGGCATCATGATACGAACCGGTCAGGTTATTGGACAGACTTCTGCGGATCTTGGGGTGCAGTCCCCTG
Source organism: Coix lacryma-jobi var. lacryma-jobi (assembly GCA_009763385.1). Taxonomy (NCBI): domain Eukaryota; kingdom Viridiplantae; phylum Streptophyta; class Magnoliopsida; order Poales; family Poaceae; genus Coix; species Coix lacryma-jobi. Next base: position 5,918,974 of record CM019823.1, on the reverse strand, counting down.
AGGAAACAATCCCTCTTTTCTCGTCCGTGTTGACGTACTCCGAGGCATACTGGCTAAGGTGGTTGAACTAACCCACATACTGCATCACTGTGGAGTCTTTCTGCTGCAGTGCCAGAAACTGATCAAGCTTCATCTTCATCAATCCGGAAGGGATATGATGTGCACGGAAAGCGGTGCGGAACTCTTCCCAGGTCAACTGATGACCTTCTGGCTGGGCAGCCAACAGGTTGGTATACCAAGCGCTTGCTGGACCATGAAGCTGCTGAGAAGCGAACCGGGTCTTCTGGGTGTCGGTGCAGTGAAGAAGACCAAACTTCTGCTCCATGGTGCGGAGCCAATCATCAGCTTCAAGGGGTCATCGGCCTTGGTAAAGACTGGTGGATGGGTTTCGGTGAAATCCACATATGTGGTCTCGTTGTTGATGTTATGGCGACCACGGTGGCCATTGTTCTGCTACCCCTGGTTTCGAGCCATCAGGTTAGCAGCGGCTGCCATGGCTGCGATGGCATCTGCTAGCGTAGCAGGTACAGGTGGAGGATTTGGAAGGTCAGCCCCCTGAGAACTTCCAGCTTCAGTGCGAGTGTTCACACGCATCTGTTAAACAACTTGGAACTTAGCATCCATTGATAAGGTTCTGAAAACAACTGACTGAAAAGCTTCACTGATACAAAGGTAGATGACCGATAAAGATGACTTGACAGATAACAACAGACTGATAAGGGGAAAAGGTACGAAAAGAAAGATACAGACCCAACTTAGCAAAAGACAGACTAGCGCCCCCAAACCTAGACTAAGGGTTTAGGTAAGCAGGTGGTACAGACACACGGGATCTCCATCCTCTAACAACGAGTCTAGTCTTCGTCAAAGATGATCATGTCCTCGTCATCGTCTTCCTCGAGGATGAGCTCAGGCTCAACCTCCTCGTCCTCGTCTTCAGCGTAGATGTTCTCGGCAGGTTCAATCTCCTCGTTCATGCTTGGCTCCTGCTCCACGTCCGGTTCTTCCACTACTCCGTCCTCACGGTCCTCGACAACTGGGGGAACCACGGGGTGGAGTTGGTCGTACAGCTGGTGTACCTCCTCATGAAGCATATCGTTCAACTGCTCAATCTGAGTTGTGTACTGCCGCAGTCCGTGGAGCTCGGCTCTGGTGATGTCCTCGCGTATCCAAGTGGCATCGCGCTGCTGGATGGCGCGAATCACATTCCGGTTGGCCTGCTCCAGGGAGGCTCGGGCCTCATAGAACTCCAGACGTGAGTGGTAGAAGTCATGCTCCAAGTTCTTCAGCTCAGCCTTCAGGTTCTTGATCTCCTCCTTTAGGTGTTTGCGGGTGCGACGGGGAAAGCGACAACCGTTGGAGGCTTCGCCAGTCTCTTCTACAGTGCGTGGTGCCAGCTGGTGGCGTGGCACACCATTGAGTCCAGTCGACTTGTGAGCAGTCAGCTTGATGCGAGCCATGTCTGGATAGGATAAGATGGATGAGGAGTGAAAAGGCTAGCAAGAAAAAGGTAAAGGCATACTAACCCAACGAACTTAGAGAGGAAGTTATTATCTAGCTTAGGTGAATATGTCATGATGCATGAATCGTTCCTACGGAACAAGGCAATGCAATAATTAAATAAGGTACATAGGGCTTAAAATATGTTGTCTCGCTAGCTAGTGTTGCCATATACAAGACAAGATAAGAGAAGCAATTTGGACCCAAAATAGTCAAGTTTAGTTTGTTTGGACTCAAAATATCTTTTGAAGTTTTCGCAAGAACACTGCAACGTTATAGTGAGATGCTCCGATACCACTCTGTGGCGTAACGGCCCTAATCCCATGGCCCACCGGTCCCTGTCATCCACTGACAGCCGAACTGATGTTTCGTGTGATTAAGACTGTTCGTCACCGGGCTGCATCAGCGCCCATTGTCCGCAGGATCATCTCACCATTCGGTTACAACACTTGGATATTTTTGAAAATAACATCGAAATACAGAGCGGAAGACTTAAATAACATTAGTTTTACAAACCGAGTTTCCAAATAAGATTAAATGTGCAGTTATTACAAACCAAGTTCGGATAATAGAAATTAGAAATAGAAATAGGCAGCGTAGCGGAGTACAACAAAATAAAGATTCTTGTAATCACCCAGCCCGAGGGAGCACAACTATTCTTCGGCCTCATCGGCCTCTTCCTGGACGATGGTCATGCAGCAGGGCGCAAGACACATCGGGGACTCAGTCATACCTGCAGCATGGGTAAAAAAACCCTGAGTACTGGGGTACTCAACAAGACTTACCCGACTAAAGAAAAGGAAGAAGACTCAGTAATGAGAGGCTTAGGAAGTCAAGGCAAGACTTTAGCAAGATCAAGTATTTTGCAGAAAAAGCATTTTGTAAACCTTGTTCTATTTTTGGAAAGGTTCAAGTATTTCTCAATTCTTCATTGCTCATGATTCTTTTTACCTTTCAACACATTCCTAGTTGAGAACCACTCTCCGTTGACAGTCAGTGACCAAGTCTCCATAACCGAGGAGCAACGTTAATCCGGATAAATAATACTCAGCTGAGGATCCCTATCCACACTGCATATGTAGCACGCAAGCTTGCATATGCCAACTCGTCTTCCACGATTCCTCCAAGATTGGACCGGTCCTAGGCCACCCGGAAGTACAGTACACCACTCACATCCAGTTACGACGACCACGTGGGTACAAGCTACTTCCACCATCTCGCCACTCCCAGTGCGCGGTTGTCGGTCCCAATAAAGGAGTCCTCGGAGCCAGAGCTTTCCGAAGTATGTGAATAGTTACAAGTCTTGACCAGCAGGCCCCCATACGGATGGTCCCTAATATTTTTCTGCCAGAACTATACCTTGGTTATATCGCACCCAAGCGTAATAGTTCTGTCAGTTTTTCAACCCTGTCCCGATCGGTGTCAACTGTTGAGTCCCGGACTTCAACATGACGGCACCGTACGCTCAGACAACCTCTCCTCGCAATTGACTAGGTACGGATCAGAAACCTAGCCAATGGCCGGGGAGTAAAACCAAATTCCCATAAAAATTTCTTTAAGTGATCACACTTTTGAAATTGGCATTTTTATTGCAAATCTATTGTATAGCATCACTAAGCATTTGTAAATGGTTTTTAAATAGGGCAGGTGGATCTTCTGGTGGAGGTAAACCGTGCAGGTAGTAGGTCATCACACAACTCCTATAACCTAATGCAGTAGTTTAACTCAAAGACATTTTAAGTAAACCTTTTATAAAAACAAGGAAGGGTTAAAATGCACCGGGGCTTGCCTTGAAGAGCAAAGAGGACAGGCTCGGGGTCGGCAGTGCAGGTGTCGGAGCTCGGGGTCGCCTCAGGGGTAGGCCCGTCAGCGGCTGCTTCGACTTTGACGTTTTCTCCTTCGGTCACTATACGGATGCAATGATGTATGCTTATGAGGATGCTGACATGAACAAAAGTCTTGCTAAAATGCAGGACAAAACCTACTGATTCTAGAGTACACTTTTCATCGCGTAAGTAACTTCTTAGTGTGGACATAAAGTTACTTATCTTTATCCCTAAGCAAAATTAATCAACCTATTAAGCATCATTTATCCGACCTAAACACAAATCATGCATGGCTTCACAAACATCATAGACCAAATGGGTGGGGGTCTATGAACAGCAAACAATCCCAAAAGTCACATCACAGGGCATACAACATGAACCCTACTTGATTTTCTATTTTTCCTAATTATTTAAAAAGGTCATTTTACAAAGTTGCTCCAAAAATTACCAAATTAATCTCATAAGTTCATTATGGTATAAAAGATGGCAAAACAAATTTCATAATTTTTGGAGGTCATTAAGGTGCTCAATTAAAATCAGTCATTAATTAACAAAAAGCACTATTTACAATTAAAATAAATGCTCAAAAATCAACTTGTTCCAAAAGACTTGAAAATTTCACCAAAGACTGAACTTGGCATAGGAAACTCACAAAAAATTATCTCATGATTTTTGGAGTTATAAATGATTTTCTAAAAATCCAAAACCATCCATTTATTAATTAAAAGAGGGATTTTACATTTTCAAATTCTTGCAGAAAAGTCAAGTTTTATATTTTTATAAAATACTTCAAGGTATAAAGAGTCTACCATGAATTTTTCAGAATTTTGGGAACCATACAGATAATCCCACAAAAAGATGAAAACTAAACACTATTCATTTAAAACTGAAAAAGGAAAAATGCACTGTGCATCTTCCCCGAGGGCTCGGGCGAATCGCAGGCGAGGCGCACGGCGGACCGGCCGCTCGGGCCTTGCGCTAGGAAAGCAGAGGGTGGGGAAAGCTTCGCGGGCTCACCGTGAGTCGGGAGCGAGGCTCGGCGGGAGGCGGTGAAAGGGTCGGAGGAGGGAGTCCGACGGTGGTGGCGGATCTCTTCGGCGGCGACCGGCGTCCGGCGGCTCTGTCCACCAAAAGAGGTCGCCGAGGGTGCGTTTAGGAGCGCGCTGAGGTGGGAAGAGAGGGCAGGGGTCGGAGGGAAAAGAGAAGCACTTACGGCGGCGAATTTCTCGCTTAGCCGAAACGCGGCCGTTTGCCGGAGTCGGGGACGAAGCTCCTGCGCCGGCGAGAGGAGGGCGGAGAGGTGAAATTGAGGGGCTGGGAAGCTTCGCGAGCTCAAGGCGAAGGCGGTGGAGGGCTCGGCGGGCGCTGGGGTGGTCTGGTGGCTCGGGGTGCCGTGGTGGCGGCAATGGCGGAGCTCGGCGACTTCTTATAGCCGCGGACAGAGGCAGGCAGGGAGCGCGCGGGGGTGGATAAGAATGCCCGTGGCACGTGCGATCGTTTGCATGATGAAGAAAGGACGGAAGTCTGCTCAGGGGCCGGGCGTGAGCTTGCCGGCGACGGCAACGCGGCGGCGGCGTGCTGGGAGCAGTGGGGGACGGGCGAGGGTCAGCGCTTTGCGCGTGCGGGTGCGGCATGATGGCGCGGTCGAGGGCGACAGGTCGGGAGCAGGCAGGCGGCTGCCAGGCGTGTGGCGCGCGCAACTCCGGCGGGGTGGCCATGGCCGGGCCCCCCCTGTCCCTATGTAGGAGACGAACAGTAGACTAGGGTAGGGTTTGACTTTGAATGGATTTCAGTATTTTGCAAATTACTCCAAAATTTGAACTGAGCAGCAAAAAACTCAAAACACCAAGTTGTGCAGAAAAAGGAGATCTACAAATATGTCAATATGAACATTTTCAAAATCCAAAAAGTTTTTGAATCACATTTGAAATTTGAAAAGGGGACACTTTTGGGATTTTAATAAATTCAAATTACTTTTGATTTTATATTGAAAGTTGAAAATCTGTAAACATGCAAGTTGTTCCTTTTGTCAAAACCTATAACTTTGCTATTATACACTTTTTCTGAAACTTATTACTTTTTGAAATAATTTTGAAAACTAAAATGGGGACAAAAACTGGAGTTTGAATGAATTTAAAATTACATCAAACTTTGTACAGAAAAATGAAATTTGTAAATACCAAAGTTGTTTCTCTTGATCAGATCTACAACTTTGCTTTTTGGACCAACTCCAAATTTTGAATTGTTTTTAAATTAATAAAAGAGGGGTAAAAACGAGGGTTTGGAAATCAGGGTTTTTTTAAAAGGAAATTGAAATCTGTTTTTGATTTTGGTTTTTTTTGAACAACACAACAAAGCTTCAAGACACTAAACTGCACAAGAATTACACAAAGTTAGGCACAGAGGTGAAATTACCATTTTGCCCTTATAGGAAGATTTGGGCTTTTAGGGTTTTAGAAAAAGGAATCACTACACACAAAAATACCTTTAGGGAAGGTAAAGGCAAGCAATCATTAGACAAACATTAATGCATGACAAGAATAATTATGACTTAAGATGATGACATGTCAGGTTAATTACAAAATAATCGCCAGAGGTGTTACATGCCTGCCCCCAGGATGTAGCCCTGCCGAACTCTTATAGCCCGGATTTGGAAGAGCATTAATTGAGCAATAATCGATGAACTCATAAATATCCATCTCCAAACATATTCTTCTGCATCCTGTTCACTACAGGGGACACTTTAGAAGCAGATTGCGGGACATTCCCTATCGTGCCGAATGCGAGCTGGTCATAGGTCTGAGGAGGTTGTTGCGTCTCATGAGGAACCATCCCACCTGTGCTTGGGCCAGCTCCGCCCTCTCCTGCGATCCTTTGACGTTGAGGTACTGGGAACAACAACGGCCCTTGCATCGGACCAACAGTTTCTTCAAAGCATTTATCCACGGCTGGACTGAAAGCATTGACCATGATAGCGCAAAAAGTGTTCAGGAAAGCTGACTGATGATTGGTTACCTCTTCTGATACAACCTTATGCATTATTTCAGTCATCTTCCGAATAGCTTCTTCTTCACTAGGGATATCAGGTTGATGGTGAGGAAGAATCTTTGGGAACTCCTGCTTCTGGAAGACCTTGCTGCTCTTATTCTTGGAGAAAGACGCCAGACACTTGTGCTGGAATTCATCGCAAGCCTGCTGTACCAAGCTTTTCGACTCTAGCAGCAAGTCATCCATGATCACGACCAGAATTTGATCATCGTTGATCTCAGACATCTTGAAATGAAGTGGTCCCACCAGGCGTGCCAAAAAGTGTGTTGATGCAAAAAGTGACACCTTGCGCCAAGGCACACAGCAAGCCGAACGAGGCTAGCTTCAATCGGGTGCCCGGAGTATGCTGAATCCGGAGACGTGCCAGTCGTTTTGACCTGAAAACCAACAAGGGATAAAGCGTGATAATACCTCTGGAACATGCTGGGTAAAACCAGACAGTTCCATATGTACGGCTTTGAAAGCCAGTCACGACGGCACACAGCTGTAGAAGCTGTCTGTGAGAGCATGTTTACAAAGCCATTCGGCAAATACGAGAACAGAACATGTGAAGCATTTTAACTGCCGAATGCAAAAGGAAGACATGCTTGAACGAATCAAAGATATTATAAACAGGCAACTTGCAAGAATAGATCTATTCAAATAACACGTGCATAGGCTAATCCAACTAATCTGCCGCACGTTTAGTCTTCATAAACCCGTCAACCATAAACTTAAGTGAAGCTAATCCACCGAATGATACCACTTGCTATAAGTCTATACCACTTCTTATAATTAGATTAATCCACCGCATGATACAATCTAATTATAAAAAGCTAAAAGCATGCATATATTTGAATAGATCTATAAAAGCTCATTACTCGTGTAAGCATAACCAAAATCAGCAAACTAGCCAAATTGGGGTCCATGAAGAACATACAAGCAAGCATGATCAAACTAATCTAAAACCTGCATCTGCCGCACGACACCCAGTTCTATCAAAGCATAAACATGATTGACATGTATGAACCCACAACATGTGACAACCTAGATTGAAAGCTGATTCGGCCATCATGATATTATGATTAGCAAAGCACAAGCAAACTTGTGAAACAAAAGCCGAATAGAGCCAATCTAGATTGGCAAAAGAGTGTTACACGAATTAAATAAATAAAACACATAACACATAATAACTTAATGAATCTACTAGATCTTGAAGGACCGAGAAAGCACTAGCAAGGCGACCAAAGGGGGGGGGGTGAATGGGAGCTCAAAAATTTCCTTTTGAAATTTTGGCCAAATGTCCCAAATCAACCCCGAGAAACGGCGACTGAAACCGTGATACTCACGACCCTTGGAAGAGGGTGGATGATCCCTAGGATCACAGCGGAGCACCACTAAGAAGAGCAAACCAACTCCAAAAGTTCCGGCTCGAACACAACTCCAAAAAAAACAAGTCCCGAACGTAGATAGACGGCTACGTCGAGAACTCCTAAATACATATGCTAACAAGTAGCAAAGATACCTAGAGAGGTTCCTTGGTCAACTACAGGGTCAAACGAGAAGTTCGGAAACCAAGCAACAAGCCGAAGGAGCAAACGCACTAAACCGGAAGACTCAGGCAATTCCCGGACTGTCCGCCCTGGGGTCCCAGAATGTCCGCGGTACCGCCGGACTGACCGCAGTTCACTGGCGGACTGTCCGCCGGCAGAAACTCAAACAGCAGAGGTGCTGCAAAGTCCCCTGGACGTTCCCGACTGTCCGCGGATTTTCACGGTGGACTGTCCGCCGGTCAAAATCCGCTAGGGCAGCCGAGGGACGCAGCCACTGGCAGGCTCCCCCCGATGCCCGGACTGTCCGCGGTCCCAGGCGCGGACTGTCTGCGACCTTGCAGAGAGGGCGATTTTGGGTCGCCTTCTCTCCAATCTCTCCAAATCTGAGCCACTCAAAATCCAAGTTCCCAAACTTGGAGAAGATGATCACGGGGTAGTTTAGGAGACTATCCCCAAGAAATCATCCGCTCAAATCAACCAAATCACCGGGAAATCAAAAGGGGAGATGAATGAACGAAAAAGTGCCACGAAAACGAAATCAACCCGATCTACTTGTTCGTAAGGAGTTAGATGAATTCCTTCGGTGGAAATGATCTCCTTTCAAATACGAACAAGTTGATTCAAACGGATTTCGCAAAGACGCACTAGAGAGGGAGATCAAGTGACGGGAAAATCGCGGAGAAACCAAAGAACGCGAAGACACGAACCAAAACGCGAATCACCACGTCGATCTTCAGCCGTAGCGCAAACACACGCTACAACAGTGAGATTACGGTCTCACTTCCTCAAACTCAACAGTACACAGAGGCAAGTCTCTCTGCGGATCTCAGCTAGCTACAGCAGGCGATGGGAGAGCAGGAAACCCTAAGTGCGAAAGAAGCAAATGACTGAGATACGAAGGGAGGAGGGTGTCTCCCTCTACTTATCCTAATTTCTCAACCTAAGTCTAATTCCTACTCTACCCCTCACTATTCTAATTACAGAGTGAACAGCTAACCCTAGGGTTATTCTTGACCAACTCGGTAGTAGGTTTATCCGATGGCCACGCCCGCACAATACGAAGCGTTGCCTCGACACAACCTCCAGATTGCCGCCATGTGCCGCCCTCGCTCTGCACCCCCGGTTTTTGTGGCCCAAACCGGGAAACCAAGCCTTTTCCAGCCAACCCCCGGTTTTTGGGCCAAACCGGGAAACCAGCCCACCAGCTTCTGAAGTTTGAGGCCAAATTCCAGAAAACCCTCAGCGCCCAGGTTTTTAGGCCCAACCTAGAAACCCCACCCATGTTTTTTTCCCTAGCTCTACCACCAACCGACGTCGTTGAAGGACCGAGAAGCTACCCGAAAGCGACCAGAGGGGGGGGGGTGATGGGAGCTTCAAAATTTCCTTTCGGACACTAGATGCCACTGTCCAAAATCAACCCCAAGAGCGAACCTAGAGCTTGCTAATGTCCACGACCCTAGATGTAGGGTGGATGCCTTCTAGAAGCACAGCGGGACACTAGACAACCCTAGAAAGCCGACGCAAAAGACGGAACTCAACTCCGATCAAGGACGAACGAACCGCGAACGAAACGCGCGAAACTGGATCGACCGGACTCTGGCAGCGTCCGGTCAGCAGGGACCGGACGCGTCCGGTCGTCAGAAAACACTCTGGGAGCTCTCTGTTCGTGACCGGACTCACGAGTACGGAGCGTCCGGTCGTGTACAGTGCGTCCGGTCGACCGACAAAGCCAGAACAGTGCAAGCGTAGCGTCCGGTCGAAATGCAAACAGAGCGTCCGGTCGAGAGCGTCCGGTCAGTACGCAGAAAAGCTTGGCGCCGTGCTCAACGACCGGACTCTGAAAGCGTGCGTCGGTCAGACCGACAGAGCGTCCGGTCACCCCGCGACTGCACTGAAACTCCGGCGATTCGACCCGATCTCCTCCGAATCAAGTGCTCTAGGCTTGGGATTCGATCTGAGGAGTCACAAGGAGGTTCGGGATCTGAGGCGTCCACAGGAGGTTTAGTGAGCTATCTCTAAGAGATCATGGCTCGAAACCTAACTCCAAATCGGTGTGAGATGAATAGAAGGGAATTAGGGGAAAGAAGAAAAAAAGAGACCGAAACTAAAACTTGATCGATCTCCTAGACCGTGAGGTTTGAGATGATTTCTTTCGGTGGAAAGAAGTGCCTCACGATCTAGAGCAACTCAGTTCAAACGGAATCGTAAAAGATGAACCGAGCACAAAAGATCAAGCGACGGGAAAACTCAAGGCACAAAGCAATCCGCGAAGAACATGATGAACATGAAATCAAAACGCGAATTGACACCAAGAGATGGGATCCAAGGTGAGGATACGGCCTCACTTCCTCGAATCAACAGTACACAGAGTGGAGTCTCTCTGCGGATCTCAACTAGCTAAAGCAGGGGTGTGGAGAGGTGGAAACCCTAGGAAATGAAAGCTCTAACTGAGATGAGATAGGGAGGAGGGTGTCTCCCCTAGACTACTTATACTAACCTAGCCTAAGTCTATTTCCTACTCTACTCCCTCTCTACTCTAATTACAGAGCGGACCAGCCTAACCCTAAGGCTATTCTAGTCCACCCGCTGGTGGTAGGTAGATCCGACGGCCACGCCCGCACGGTCTTCCGCGTCGCCTCCACGCAACCTTCAGATCGCCGCCACGTGCCGCCACCACTCTGCACCCCCGGTTTTTGCGGCCCAAACCGGGAAACCAGCCTTTCCATCAGCCCCCGGTTTTGAGGCCCAAACCGGGAAACCAGCCTCCAGCCCGAGTTTTGTGGCCAAACTCGGAACCGTCCGCGCCCGAGTTTTGAGGCCCAAACTCGGAAACCGGCCCACGCCCAGGTTTTGAGGCTCAACCTGGAAACCGTCGCGCCCAGGTTTTGTGGCTCAACCTGGAAACCAGCACCCAGGTTTTGAGGCCCAAACCTGGAAACCGTCCACCGTTGGTTTTTCCCGGGCTCTACCAACAAACCGGCGTCGTAGAGGGGATGCACCGCCTGTGCACCCCTTCCACCGACATGATCGCACTTCTCCGCTTGTCGCTGTCGCAGGCCTCGCCATGCCACCCACCACCAGTCAGGCCCTCAGTCCGCCTCCGTCACCATCCACCGTCCACCAGCCACCGTCATCCTCCGCCTCCAGTCCATCAGTCCAAGTCACGCCCTCACCGTCCGATACATCGGCATGGCACGTCCGCCGCACGGCACGCCCATCCTTCATCGCGCCCGGTCCGTCGGCACGGCACGTCGCAACTTGACCTTCACCCGCCATCGATCACTGTCTCCGTGCTCGACACCTGCACAACACAAGCCAAAGAACATGCGCATCATCTCCGTTGACAATCACTCATCACACAGAGACTCGGCATACACCCATGTATCCGCAATCTCCCCCTTGATGAGTGCATTGTCAACTCCACAACAAATCATGAATAAGAAGAAGGAGGTAGGAAGGAGTGGGAGAGAAAACCCAACCAAATGACCCAAAAGCCTAACAAAAGCCAAAGAAGGTCAAGTGGATGAAGCAAAAACTTGGTCCCCAAAGACATGGGCAACGGCTCGACGCAACCAAGCAAAGCAAAGCTAGCCCTCAAGAAGAGGTAGAACAGGCTCAACACCGCTAGCAGATACCAATTGAAGATCGGAGGACAACAGAAGCAAATGCTAGTCCCTCAAGAAGAGGCACAGAGGCTCAACACAACTAGCAAGAAAATCACTCCGAACCAATTGAAATCAACCCAAACCAAATGGGAAAGCACACCAGACGATACCAATTGAAAGCCAAATGAAAAGCTTATGAAAGCTCATGAAAAGCTAGGAACGTTTGCTAGTCCCTCAAGACAGAGGCAACGGCTCAACACAACTAGCAAACTCCCCCTCGACAAATGCAAGCAACTAGGACAAAAGATTCTCCCCTTAGTTGATCAACACAGGAGCATATGATTTGCATAAATTTCTCCCCCTAGTTGAAAATGCACTTATCAAGGCCAAAAGGTATCGGAGAAGCAACTCCCTTCACATAAACTCCCCCTGAACACAAGATCTCCTTCCAAAATGCATATGAAGTCAAAATGCAAGTTAGGAGCTTCAAGTATATAGTCAAAAGAGTGCAAAGATGCTCTAATCAGTATAGCTCCAACATCTCAATTAAGCACTCAAATAGCAAAGGCTCAAACTGATCACTTATACGAAATATGAAGCATATGAGCATGTGAGCAGTTTTAAGCCAAAAGGATAGTCACCATCAAAATAGCACTAGACATGTATAGAAGGAATCCAAACAAGTGCTAAGCATATATACAAGGTGAACTACCCCTAGCAAAGTTCAATCATCATGCATAGGAATGAAGCATATACTTGTGATTTCAAATTCATATCGGAGTTGCAGCGGTAAAAGAATTCACAAGTTCATTTTTAGCATGTGATTGCGAGAGGTTGAAAGCTTGTCATTGCCTAACTTTTCAACCGTGCGAAGCCTATGCCGAAGCAATCAGAAGCTTAAAGCAACGGTTTCGGTCATACACTACATGGCTCAAGTTTAACTCAAAGTGCAATGAGAAACAGTCTCAATACCATGAGGTGTTGACAAGCAATCCCATCTCGATCTTTTCAATTCAACAATACTTGGTTCAGATTTTAAGCAAGTTATGAACAACCAAGCAAGTGAATGACTCAGAACTAGAGACATAGCAACCTAGCATATATGAAAAGCAGGAATGGACTCAACACACCCTACACATGCTAGTTGCATATCTCAATGGTGAACATTTTCAGATTTATATACATTAGGCATAATTCACCATTCCAAAAATAGCTCGCTCATAACATGTAACAGTGATCAGAAAGAGCATAAGCTACAAGCATCATCATAAGTATCGGAGCAATACTAACAAGAGCATAATTACATTCTAGTGAATATAGACATGAAGCTCAGAATGTAAATGCGTATGCCCGACACAAAACTGAAAAGAAAGAAGATACCAATTGGAAGGACTCAAGAAACTCAAAAGAAAAGAGCCTCAAAATAAAGAGTCAGTCTGTACATCTCAAAATGCTTCCCCCATCTAAAAGGGGAAACACACACCAAGCTCACCCCTCAACCTATTAAAGGTTGATTCGTCTAAAGGCTTGGTGAAAATATCAGCCAATTGGTGATGAGTATCGACATGGCGAAGGTCGATATCACCCTTCTCCTGGTGGTCTCGCAAGAAATGAAAGCGCACATCAATGTGTTGGTTTCGAGTGAAGCACGGGGTCTTAGCAACGCTAATGGCACTCGTGCTGTCACAAAGCAAAGGAACTCGAGTAAAGCTCAAACCAAAATCACGCAAAGTGGCCATCATCCAGAGTAACTGGGAACAGCAGCTAGCCGCAGCAACATATTCAGCCTCCGTGGTAGACTGAGCGACACTAGACTGCTTGCGAGAAGACCACGAACAAGAGAAGACCCAATAAACTGGCAAGTCCCAGAAGTGGACTTGCGCTCAATGCGACAACCAGCAAAATCAGCATCAGAAAAGCCACAAAGCGAGAGGGTGGAAGAAGCAGAATACCAAATCCCGAACTCAGGCGTGAAACGAAGGTACCTGAAGATGCGCTTCACCGCCTGACGGTGAGAGTGTGAAGTGGCGAAGCCTGAAAGCGCGCGCACAAGCACACGGCGAACTGAATGTCCGGCCGTGTCGCCGTCAGGTAGAGCAGCGATCCAATCATGCTGCGGTACTCCTTCTGGTCCACTGCTTCTCCATCCGTGTCGGCATCCAGGGCAGTCGTCGTCGACATGGGCGTCGGAAGAGGCTTGGCCTCACCCATGTCGAACCGCTTCAGCAAGTCCCTCGTGTACTTGCCCTGGTGCACAAACGTCCCCTCTCGGGATTGCTTAATTTGCAACCCGAGAAAGAAGGTCAGCTCGCCCATCATGCTCATCTCGAACTCCCTGCTCATAGTATCTGCAAACTTGGCAACCAAAGCGTGAGAAGAACCACCGAAAATGATATCATCCACGTAAATTTGGACCAAGAGAGTATCTTTGCCTTGCTTGAGGAGAAAGAGCGTTTTATCAACACATCCCATTTTAAAACCCTTAGCTAGCAAAAAGGTTTTTAATCTCTCATACCAGGCTCTAGGGGCTTGTTTCAAACCATACAAAGCTTTGTGGAGTTTAAAGACATGGTTTGGAAACTTGGGATTTTCAAAACCGGGGGGTTGCTGGACATAGACCTCCTCCTCAATATAGCCGTTTAAGAAGGCACTCTTGACATCCATTTGAAAAAGTTTGAAACCCATGGATGCAGCATAAGCCAAGAGTATCCTAATAGCCTCCAAACGAGCTACAGGAGCGAAGGTCTCCTCATAATCTATCCCCTCCTTCTGACTATAACCCTTCGCTACAAGCCGGGCCTTGTTTCTCACAATGTGGCCCTCCTCTCCTTGCTTGTTTTAAATACCCATTTTGTCCCAATAGGTTTACAGTCAGGAGGTGGTGGCACTAGAACCCAAACCCGATTTCGCTCAAAGTTCTCTAACTCCTCATGCATGGCATTGACCCAATCCGGATCCGTCAATGCGTGTCCAACATCTCGGGGCTCAAAAGACGCAACAAAAGCAGAATGAGCAAAGTGCGAGATGTGCTGTGACCTGGAGCGAGTAACTCGCTCGTCGATGTCTCCGATCATCTGTTCAGGGGGTGCTGGCGCTGGATGTGTGTCGTGGCGCCTCCGGGGAAGAAGTAACCTCCCCCTCAACAGTAGCTGGTTCCACCCCGGGTACAAAAGGTACCGCGCGAGGTGGATCCCACGGCCCCCAGGAAGAAGACGTCTCGGGGCCACGGGTCGTCGTCGAAGCCGCTCCCGGCGGCGCGGCAGGCGGAGGGGGTGCTGGATCATCTATACCTTCAGCACCCTCTTCCTCGTCATCGAAAAGAGGCTCTCCAACCTCGTGATCACCTGCACGCTCAAACGAGAAGAAAGGAGAAACAAGAGTCTCGTCGAAGGTGACATCTGATGTCTCCATGACTCGGTTAGTGTCAAGGTTAAGTACACGATAAGCTCGAGTGTGAGTGCCATAACCCAAAAACACACCGTCAGAAGAACGAGACTCAAACTTGTCTAGGTTGCCTTTTTCAATATAAAACAGTGGCAACCAAAGACTCTAAAATAACTCACCTTGGGCTGGCGACCAAAACGCAACTCATAAGAGGTCTTCTTCAAAAACACTCTCAGAAAAATGCGATTCGAAATATAGCATGCAGTGTTCATAGCTTCGGCCCAATAGCGCCTAGGAGTCCTATGCTCATCAAGCATCGTCCTGGCCATCTCAACAAGGGTCCGATTCTTCCTCTCTACAACACCATTTTGGGGTGGTGTATAGGGGAGAAGAAAACTGATGCTCCAAACCAAGGCATTTACAAAACTTCTCAAAATCCGAATTTTTAAACTCGGAACCATTATCACTTCTAATCGCTCGCATCGAGTTCAAAGGGAACTCGTTCTGAAGACGCAAAATCAGATCGCGAGCGAAGGAGAATGTCTCGGACTTCTCAACTAAAAAGAAGACCCACGAATACCTCGAAAAGTCGTCAACAATAACAAGCACATACCACTTCCCACCAACCGAGCTACCCGAGCCGGACCAACAAGGTCCATATGCAAAAGCTCTCCGGGGTGCGAGGTCATAACCTTGGTCAAAGGATGGTGGGGAGCAGCAACCATCTTTCCATGCCGGCAAGCATGGCAAACTAGATCCTTCTCCAACGAAAGCTTGGGCAATCCTCGGATTAAGCCAAGTGAGCTAAGTGTCTGCAAGCAAGTCAAAACTCAGGTGACCGAGCCTCCTATGCCACTTCCAAAGATCAGAAGAAGAAGGACTAGCCAAAAGACAGCGAGAAGATCCAAACGACTTTGAGAAATTCGCGCGAAAGACATTCCCAAAGGGTGAAATCAGACATACAAGATCACCCTGAGGATCTAAGATCCGGCTAAGGTTCGGTTTGAAACGAATCTCATAGCCTTCACGAAAAAGTTGCGAAACAGAAAGCAAGTTAAAATGCAGGTTAGAAACAAGAGCAACCTCGCGCAACACAAAGTGCTCATTAACCCGCACTGCACCAACGGACAATACCTTGCCCTTACCTTTGTCGCCGAAGGTTATGTACTCCTTCCGGCGACCGGACTATGGCTGGAGAACCATTTGGCATTTCCGGTCATGTGCCTCGAGAGAACCGGAATCCACAAGCCAAATGTCCTCCAACCGCTCCTCCTACATCAATAAAAGACATAGGGTGAACATACGGTCCAACACTGGGGTTAGTAAGATAAGAAGGAAACCAGTGTTGGGGCGGCTGCTGTCAAAAGAACGGTCAGTGTAAAAACCATCCTGTCTAGGGGGATAGCGATCACCACGCACAGGAAAACGTGGTCCGCGGGGAAGAAGCGCTCACCGCGAAACTCTACCTGCGGTGGGACAAAGCGCTCAACAAAGCCTCCGCCACGGGGTCCGTTACCTGCAAAAGCAGGACCCCGTCGGGCACGCTCTCTACGAGGTCTACGCCTAGGAGCCTGCTGCTCAACTCTAGCGTCTCTCCTCGGAGCTCTCTCCTGCCTAGGCCTCACAAACTGAGGTGCTCTACCTCTAGGCCTAGTCTCCCTCCTAGGGGCTCTCTCCTGCTGCCTAGGCTGGGTATGCTTCCCTCCAGACCTAGCAGCTCTCCCCTGAGGCTTCGGAGCATGTCCACCACGAGCTGGGTGAAACATGTGAAACATGTCGGGTTCTGCATCTCCCTAGCTCGGCGCGCCTCTCTCCTGCGCCTAAAGCAGAACTCACTCAGGTGACCATCCCGCCCACAAAAGTCACACTGAAACCTCACCGCGCGCAAAGGGGGTTGTTGGTTGCAGGGATGGAGTATGGTTCACCTTGCCCTTGCCCTTCTGTGGCAACTCCTCTCGGATGGGTGGCATTGTGTCAAGCTTGTTCTTTAGGTGATTGGGCTTGGGTTGCCATTGTGGATTCTTGGGTGGAGCCTTGGGGATTCAACTATAACTCCATCCTTGGTGACAGGCTTGGCAGACTCTTTGGGTGGAAGCTTGGTTAGTTTGGGAGTAGTGGTGGAGTTGGGCTTCTCACAGGGGTTCAGACCACTAGACTCTCCAATCTTACCAAAAGCTGAAAGATCAACACTCTGGCCAAGACCTACACCAGGAGCCCCAGCAGCTCGCTTGAATTGGGAGATCATCATCCCGAGCTGAGGCTCACCACAAGACACCCATGACAAGACGGTCCGAAGGTATGTGTTTTCCTCCTCGGTACGCACCTTGTCATGCCTCACATTTGCCATCTCCTGCTCCAGGCCCTCACACAAAGCACACTCTCTTGACACAAGTGCTATCCGAGCCGGCCTTCTCAAAAGACTCAAGCTTGGCATTCTTCTCTGCCAACTCGGATTGCAAGACAGGACAAGTCTTGCACGCACCCAACAGCTGCGGTCTAGCTCGGAGCTCATCCACCTCATCTACCAGCGCAGCATACTTACTCCTCAGAGTGAGAAGATCCGTCATGTGCGCGGCGCAATTCTCGCACTCCAACTCCTCCGACACAACCACGGTGGATCGAGCGAACTCAAGCTCCTTCACCGTGTCCTCCCACTTTTGCCTAAACTCCTTGCGCTCTCTAGCGGCACGCCTAAGCAACTTATCTTGGCTAAGGAGGGCAGCAGTCAACTTCTCAACCTCGGAGGAAAGCTCGTCGTAGGTGAGAGATACCTGGGAGGTGTCGTCGTCGTCGTCGTTCCGAGGCGTGTGCTCCAGCTCGCCTCGACCTCATCTCCGAGCGCCATGGTGCAGAGGCCGTCGTCGTCGGCGAAGAAGCAGAGCCGTTCAGCTTGTCCTCGATCCTCTTCTTCTTCTCGGACTCGTCATCGCTCGAGCTGGCGGAGTCGTCATCCGAGCCGTCGACGTCGCTGAGCGTGGCGAAGAACGCGCGCTGCTCAGCCTGGGCCTTCTCCAAGTACTTCTTCTTGATGTACTCCTTGTCGAAGCCGCCCCGCTTCTTGTGCTTTGGGGGAACGTACTTCTCCTTGTACTTGGAGTCGCGCCTGCGCCCATGATCGCCCTTGCCCGAGTGCTTGTTCTTCTTCTTGGGGCAGTCGGCGATGAAGTGGTCGGGGTCGCCGCACTCGTAGCAGCCCGAGCGTCCTCCTCCGCGACGACGGTTCATGCGGTTATTGTGGAACCGCGAGAACCGGTTGGCAAGCAAAGCCAACTCGTCGTCTCCCAACGTCTCCAGCTGGTCCTCTGTAACAGAAAAGAGACAAGAAAGAGCAAAGCCAGCTGAGGGGTTAGAGGAAGAGCCGGAAACCAAAGCCATGGACGGGCGAGAAGGATTTTCAAAAGAAGCCCTCGCCATAGCATCAATCTCACTGGACTTGAGCTTACTGAAGAGCTCGTCGCAGGTGAGGGTCTCATAGTTCGGGGTCGATGATCGCCTGAACTTTAGATCCCACACCGAACGGTCAAGAGTGTGCAAAAGCTTCAAAGCACGCTCATGATCGTCAAATGGCAACTGCTCTCGGTTAGCCCTCATCCTGTTGACAATCACCTGAAAGCGAGCGAATAAACTTTCTATGCTCTCGCCAGGCTGATGTCGGAAGTTCTCATACTCTCTCTTGAACGACTCGTAGAGTCGGGTTTTGACTTGAGAGGTGCCCTCATGAAAACGCATGAGGGTGTCCCAGATCTCGAGCCGCGTAGAGAGGTGAGAAACGCGATCAAACTCACCCACGCTCAAACAGGAGAACAAAGCGTTACGCGCCCGGCTATTGGCTTCGTGCTCATCGATCTGAAGCTGAGAGACACGAGCAGCCAGGACAACGTA